>JAVXUP010000344.1:0-527054 GCA_033070095.1 Escallonia herrerae | reverse complement strand
AAGAATACCGGGTAAAACCTTAAACCCTTCCCCCTCTTACAAAGACTACAGAATCTTCTAGTGAATTATGGCCAATACTGGGCATATAAGAAGTGATTTTAAAACCAGAGGTTAATCGTTACTTTATGTCAAGGGTTCAATGGAAAAGTTGACAGATAAGTCACCCTTACTACCACCCTACAGAACCGTAAATGAGAGTTTCACCTCATATGGCTCCTTGTTCATATCTTTCTAAATAATTGGATCCTTTTTCGCATTCAAGAATCCCCTCCCTTCTTCTACTACGTCACAGAGAGTAAGTCATGTCTTCATGTTTGTTCAAACACTTTCCATTTTTGCTTATTCTCAAAGGAGAAGATTATTCTCTTGTATGAAGCGATGTTATTCCATTCCAATTCCTTACTCGTACCTCCCAAGGAAAATCACGAGTTGGATCCCAAATTGACTTCCACACCCCCCTCTTTGCGTTTAAGCCTTTAAGGTAACGACTTCGGGCATGGCCAGTTCCTATTCTATAGTTTGACAGGCAGTGTACAAGGCCCGGGAACGAATTCACCGCCGTATGGCTGACCGGCGAGTATTAGCTGACTCCGACTTCATGCAGGCGAGTTCAATCCGAACTGAGGATGGGTTTTGACATTGGCTCAACCTCGGGGGCTCGCGACAGTATTATCAAGGATGTGAGTCACAAACAATCTTTGATCTATACAATATTCTGAACAGAGAAATAGCAGGTAATAGCATGCAGAAGATCTACAAAATATGCATATCTCCTCAAACCGATACATGGAGTAAAGGCTGAAGTCATTTCAACCTGAAAAACATATTACTATTGAAGAGAACCCAAACGTACATATCTGAATCTTGCATATGTAGTGAACTCCAACGTCATATAAAACCATAGTTTTGGCATACCCATAGGCCATAGTGAGGTAAGTATGAACACACCAACTGACAATCTGAGAATATGGCAAGGACAAATTAAGCAAATGGAGTTCCAAATGTTTGTGTTATTGCAGCAAGGAAAGGAGAGGGAAGGAGGAAAAGGGCGGGGTCCTCAGCCGCCCGTAAAAGTAGCATATAGTGGACTCTATCCGCTTCTTTTTGATGGTGGACTGTCCACTATTGAGCTGTTCTTTCGCCACATGTACCCCACAGAGGCATTGGAGTCATTGAACGCTGAAGGGATATGTACAATACATGTAAGTATTTTCCCTAGTGTAAACCCGTCTCATTCAAACTTCATTCGAGAAACTAAGTAAGCCTTATCTCAAGTAGCCTTGGACCCTCAAATCTCAAGTAGCCTTATCTAAGCATAAGTCAAAGCAATTGTGGAGGTTGTTAAGTATGCACAGTCAAGTATTTCCCAACTAGTATTCTAGAATTGCCACACCCAACTTCGAGACAAGTCAAATGCGTATGACCTCCGAGTAAATAAAAGCTTGGTTTCTATATGCAATAGGAGAGCTGTGGATAAGTACTTATGTATAGTAAAACGATCTCTTACAGAAACACCCATGCTACATACATGTACACGACATGTACGAAGGGAATCTTCGGCCGTTAAACTAACAACACGAGTTGATGTGATACATGCCATGCATGTGTTAGAGAAAGGGAAGGTAATGATTAACGGGTTACAGAGAAGTCCTAGAATGTTTAAAGTTACAAAAGATAGATGGCTCGGCATGCAGTGGTTTATCGAACTTTTCTTCTAATGCTGCCAAGTGTCCCTAGAGTCTAAATAATCTCTTATGCAAACCAAAAAGTTTAAGGTGACTATAGGGTTTAGTATACAGCGTCAACGAAGACAAACATTTCAAAACCCAAGGAACCCAATTCTGAATTATTTTATGTTGCAGGTTATGTAAGTGCTAGGAGATGTCCAACCCTTTGCCTTGGAAGTAGACATAGTATCTTTTATCTTTTACTAAATGTCTTAAAGTAACAGAAGACGAAGAAGGGATATTCAAAACCTTCTCTGAAACAATCTGGTACTTATCCAATGCCTCGCCCGTAGTCAATGAAGGTTCTGAGATGTTACTTCCAAGCCGCTCAGAACCAGAAGGCGAAGGTAATGTCTGTGCAGAAGCTCCCAATTCCTTGCAACAAAATAAATCAACTTATAAGAATAAGCATGAGAGACATGAAAAAAAGCATAACCTTAAGAAGTTTCCTTACAACATTCAAAGGTTCAACTGATTGTAATTCGGGGGCCGAAGTTGAAGGAAATGAAGCAACATCAATTTCCAAACTGGAAGAACTAATACCATCGGCCATCCCCACATGAAGCGGAGAAGCACTGAAATATTGAAACAAACTAAAGATTAGAAACTTCCTTTAAGGATGGGGAAGAATAGATTAAAAAAACTGATTACCTATGAAGCTTCACTGAACTAGAGTCCATCTCATCAGTGACAAGATCCAATGAGTGTGCAACAGTACCAATTCCAGTGCCTCCTACCCCAGAAGAATATATGCCAGGGTTTAGTTGTCCAGATGCAGAACCGTATCCACGGGACAGACCACCAACACCACCAGATGAAGATAAAGGGCCAACTGGTGCGGAATTTGAGTTCTGGCTCGGTTGATTTTGCCAGGGTAACCGAACAAAATCCTGGACAAAGCAAACAGGACAGATTACTATACACTAGCACCCAATCAGTCCTACAGTTGCTCACAACAAAGCAGGTCAGTAGGAAGCTACCTCGTAAACTCGCTGTTGAGAATAAGATAAACGGCCAGGTTTAGGACGGAGAGCCTCTGGCAAACCACCCATGTGACCTTGTGTGTACAGGCTTGCATCAAAAAATGCAGGACCAACACCATCTCTATGCTTCCTTCTTATAGAAAGTTGTTGAGCTATTTCCCCATCGATTGTTTGTATCGCCTATGAGAGACATGCATTTATCACAAAATCAAAGAACACAGAGACAATCAGACAGCCGCAAGTACAGTTACCAGCATTGATATTCTCAACTAACTCATGCATAAATAGGTACAGAGTCAAAAGCAATTACTGACAATGACCAACAGGGACGAGGTAAGAACTTGATTTACATTGCTGACTACCAAAAAATATATAATACTTTCTCTTCTGGTACAGGGGTCCCAAGCATGGCATGAGTCATGAAAGTAAAGCAAGAATGGCAAAGACAAGAAAGTGATGTTTATGTGTTAAGAGGTCTAAACAACACCTGAAGGAAAAGCAAGTCTACAATCCCAATTAAAGTTGGAAGTATTCTTACTCAAAGAGAAAAGGATAAGTGAGTTCCGACTCGAAACTCTACAGCAGGTGCCAATATCTGGTCATTGACCAAAATGAGGCACGTGATGCAGGAAAAGTTCTTCCAACATTCTGCCACAGCAATTAAAGTCGACCACCCTGCACCTTCCTGTCGGAATCATATTAGAAGAAACTTGTTGCGTTCACCCCCAACCCAGCCCGTTAAAAAAATAAAAACAATAAAATGGAAAACAATTTACCTAAGAGCCAAACAACAAAGCAGCCTGCTGTGCCTACGTAAAGGCTAGTCTACAGTAACAGACAAACATGATAAAAGCAGCTCCTCACTTCATGAAGCTCCCGCCATAATCACATGCATGTGCCATGACTTCTTGCATTAGGAATCTTGCAGCGAGCATTTTTGCAACGAGTTAAAAGCATTTAAGAATATCGAATGTCTTCAAGTTGGTGAGAGTGAGTTAGCCACGTCTTCTGAAGTTTATAATCTAACGGGCATAGAGGCATGAAATGTGCCAATGAAGGACAAGTGGGACCACCAGTGGTAAATATGGATTAAAGAGAAACGAACAACATTTTAGGGATACATTGGATTCACTACAGAAAGGTTGACGACATATAAAAATCAGATTCTCCGCTCTGCTATCTAGGACTACACCTCCAGCCACCACTAAGATCAGCAGCTATTTTCTATTTCTATACGATCACCATCAACTTCAGTTTACGGTTTTCAGGGTCATTTACAAGCTTAGAAGTGCACCAAGAGACCAACACCACAAGCCTACAAACACCAAGGCATTCAGAGCTGGAGACGTATCTAAGCACTAACTGGAGAGTATGATGTCATGCGTTCTTACTGCTGGCGCAAAATGGTTATTGGATGTGCGATAAATCGTCTAAAATGGTTCTTGCTGAATTTTCTCCACTGATGATATTTCTAATCTCCCAAGAGATAATCAGCATCTCATCTTGCTATTGTAAAAGCGAATTTTCTCATAATTACAAGTGTCTTTCGAGTTCCAGTAAAGTCAATCATGAAAGAGAACAGAAGCACTTCACCACTTCAACCATCATACTCTAGTTAAACATCATCCGCTCATCCCCCCTCCTTAGGATCCAACTATTCAAGGTTCGTCACTAAGCTCTCCGTAGGGTAACATCTTCCTCAAAAAACACGCTATCATGTGTTTCTTACGCATGCTAACTTTGGTCTTCCCATTCCTGAACGTTACCATTTGCAACCACCATTACAGCAAAACCCATAGCGAGTAACATATATATCAACAAGTCTGGCATATCATCTCATCTATGAATATTTTTCCATTACTATTCCACATTAGTAGACAGCTTCACCTACTGGTCATGCGGTATTCCAACTACTTATCTGATACTGCTGTCTACACAGTTGCAAGTAGGACAATCAGAATTAAGAGAATTATGGTTTAGAGCACCTTTATTAAGAATCCAATCTGTTCAATGTCATAGTTAAACTTAAAAGTATATTTCACCAAGGGACATGTTAAAATTCAATTCTGACGGTAAGAGAGGTCAGTATACCATTCCTGTCTGGTGTAGGATTTATTTCATGCAAAATGGATTTCAAATCTGTTGCAATTCTGTGCACCGTGCACGCAGTATACTAGCAACTTGGCCAAGTTTTACCCAACCAGAAATAACTGATACAGGATGGGATAGTTGACCTCAGCAATGAACGGGTTTGACTTTCCATGAAATTATAGACACCTAGAGTGGGCCTCCTCTTCAGCAACTTTCTTCATATAGTTTTTACTCATCAAGAAAAACCCAGCACGAAGTAGTCTACACTTTCAGGAACATCAGTGAGGTCCTTACGAGGGAATTTTCGGCACAAGAGTTTCAAGCATTTATAACTAGCTCGATCTCTCTCTGAAAGTTTATGTTCATAAGTAAAGATCGGGCGTTTCTTTAATGTGCTAAAATCTTAACAGAATTTCCTCAACCAAGACAAGTTCCCAAATGTGGCCCTCTTCTTTTGTGCTTTCATTACGTTCTTGTTTCAATTGCAATTGCGAGTACACCCTTCTGCAGCGACCTGAGTCCACATCCCAACAACAGGGCAATGCTTCAAAAGGGCTAGCAAGCCTCCTAATGAGACCCTTGGCAGGGTCCAATTACAAACTATCCCACATCCTATGTGGATATTAAAATCTCCCCTCATTGTGCCTCAGCATCCTCGCTAAGGTTCAGTCACGCATAGCGCAGGCAAAGGGATGGTAAAACACCTTGCCAAAAGTAATCTAAGGGGGAGAAACTCACCTAAACTTTCCACAGAAATTATATCGAGAAAACAACGCAGTAGTCTAACCTTCTCTGTTGCAGCTTGTTCAATCAGTGCACAGCCCAGATCAAGGTTATCATTAGTAACAAGCTGCACAGCTTGCTCAAGAAGTTCACTTCCTATGGTCAAGCCCTGAAGCGAGTTCCTTAATTGACTTGATATCGACCCACGAAGAGGTTCCTATCAGTAAGCACAAATTATTTGTCAGTTGAGGGAAATATTACCAAAACTGGTTATGATTTAAAAAAAAAAAGGGCAAGTAAATATCATCAAACATAACAAATAAATTGACAGGAGACCTTGCATGTAACATGAGCTAGACTTCCTGCCAAACTTGCAACCATCAAGTGTGCTGCATTACGTATCCGGGTCTCATCTGACTCCATTGCATAGTCCTGCCAATATTTGAGAAAAGCAACTGATCAGAAACTGGTAACAAAAAGACACAAAAATGAAAGAAAACAAAAGCAAAGCTACCTTCAAGACAAGTTCTTTTGTCGTTTGCGTTGCTATAGAAACACTGCGCTGCACAATACTAGATACTATCTCTTTGATGGCCCTATCCATAGCAATTGGAAGAACACTGAAACAAACAAATCAAATAATAAGTTTTCTAATGTATCAGTTTACAAGGCAATCTAAAACAGAATATTAATCACAGCTTTAAACCTCTGAAAATGCAACTGCAGCCCTAGACCATGGAGCTTTTGGTTGACAACAACTTGCTGTTCGATATTAGATGATGGGGCAGGAAGCTGCAAAAACAACTAGAAGCTTACGGTCACAGAAAACCAAGAATACACCAAATGAGCTACACAATGTATTGCAACAAAACCTGGCCAACAGAAAATGGGGATTGCCCCTGCAAAAGTCCTTGAGCTGAAGGAAGGTGATCGGATAAGCCCAAAGCTGCCAGCTTGTCATCCTCAGTCAATGTAGCAGATGAAAGATGAAGAGGTGCAGCATACTACATTCACCAAATAATTAACTTCAAGATACCAGGAAGATGCTATAACAAATAATTTCCACTGAAGACGTGCCAAAAGCAATACAAACCTGAGATAAAATTCGTGGATGGGCACCAGGATGAGATGGACTGGCAACATCAAGCGGAAGCTCAGCTTGATTTAATGTGGACATAATTCCAGGTTTAACATCACCAACCATCTGGGTTTGGGAAGATCCAACATCTTTGTTGGAAAAATCAGGATTTCCTTCTACTTCCCTTGCTCTGTCCTTGAGAAGAGAAGTTGGAATCACGTCCTTCATATCCACACTGAGGTTCTTAAAAAGGACCTGTAAGGCCAAACAAACATGGAAGACCGTGAACAAAAACCTAAAATCCGAAAACTAGCTTTCCAAGTTACCCAAACCTTGCATAGACCAATACCTCGATGTCAAACTTGAGGTTCATTTTCAAATTTGGCATTGCATAAATCTCAGCAAGTAATCCAAGAATGCCCATGGTCCATGGATTAGGAGGTTGATATGCCAGACTGCTTTGACATGGTTCCAAAATCTGCAGTAAGTAAACCAATATTAATGCCATCCCCAGGTCTTGAAATACACACTACTGTCGAGAATATATACCTTGGAGGTGAATGGAATTACTGCAATCATCAGACCCTTTTCATATGCCTGTATAAGAATTCAATTAATACGCATGACAGACTGAAAGTCTTTAAAGTGACAAAAAGCCCCAATCAGGAAGACAGCTTTGAGTAAAGAATAATAACCTCTATAATCAACGATTTGGGGTCAATCTCTCGAGCCCGTAATACTTGGTTCCTGCCAATTGTAATCTTACCAAGCCAGCTTCCGAGATTCTTCAGCAATGAACGCTCTTCTGAACTTGACTTTATGAGCTCAGAACCTAAAAGAACCTGAAGGAATGATTCACACTATTATTTCTAATTCCAATGAAAACAACCTTTGCATGCATAAATAGAAGGGCTATTACCTTGCAGTTCTCATAAGTGGCTTGAACAATCTCTTTGTTAAGCGGCTTCGAATTAACTTTATCCAGGAACTTCAAGTACAAATCGTGAAAATTGGGCTCAATGCTTGCTCTGCCAGGTCCCACCAAATCAAGAACAGATAACAGGGAAACAACAAGGTCAATTATAAACACCAATAAACTCAAGATAAAGGTGTTCTACTACACAAATAAAAGCAATAGATTTGCCTAATTTCTCACCTTTTCATCACCATATACTGTGCAAACCAGGCAAAGTACTGATCTGTGAAGAACTCAGTAAATTCTTTTGCTTTAGATTCCACATTTGCGGAGGATAAGTTATTAATAATAAACGATATCTTGTCCTGAATTTCAGATGCTGGAGCCTGCAAATGGGATTTGAAGAGACTATCACACGACAAAGAACCGGGTGTGAATGGAGATCGGCAACTAGTATGAAGGTACCATAAGTTTTTTATTACAATAGAAATCTATATATTTTTCGCCCTTGGTTATGGATGAAATCATAACGATACAAGACAACATGATACTGCCTGGCTGTCAAATTCAGATACGTACCATGCATCAAAATCCCAAGTTTGGTATAAACTTACTACTGTAAGGTGCTGTTAAATCTAATGCCGGAAAAAAAAAGTTATCTTATGTTACAAAACTTATGTAATGACCCAACAGATTGGAAAGACTGAATGTCTGCAGCTGGAAAGACAGAGAGTGAAAATCTCAAAATATAGCATAAAGCATGGACTTGTGGTAAAGTACTTCAGGGCTCTATGTTGAGTAGGACTAGGACTGCTCCAGAGTACATTGGCACAAATTTCTATCCAAGCAAAAACACAGACGTCCATAATAGTTGGGCTTCGGCCTGATTGATGGGAATCCAACTCAAGTTTCTCAAAGTTCATAGTTCAAATGAGCAAATGAGGTTTCAAACTTATTATCAAGAGCCCAGAATACCCAAACTTGAGAGGATATGCCCTATACGAGAAGCCTGCAATTACGAGGATAGGTGTCTTGTGATCCGAAGAACTAAAAGATTACACACATCTAGGCAGGAAAACCTGAAGGTAAGATCTTTAGGCAGAACTAATATCGAGACTAAGCCCAACAAACAAAGGATATGGAATAAGGCTCTCATGATGAAAAAAGCTTCTATTTGGCTTTGCCCACAGCAGAAGGCTAGGAATCCAAGATCAGAAGGCTAAAACCGTCAACGGGCAGATAGAAAACTGTTAAGCATGATATACATTGCCGGGCCCATTCCTAACAGCTTGAGTTTTTAGAGCAGTTGGTAACTTAATTTGGTACCAGAGGTCTTTGGTTCTGCAAGGTCTTGGTTTCAAATTCTTCCCTTTGCATTAGGTCCCCTTTTATGTTAGTGCTATATGCACTTCTGTGCACTTGATGATGGTGCACTTTGATATCCCTTTCCACATGCATTTGGGGGCTAGCACGTGACTGGCCCCGTTAAGCATGATGTACATAGTTGGGCTCATTCTATAATAGCTTAAGCTTTTAGTGCAGTTGGTATTTTAACACAAACCTTCTTTTTCATTTTCTTACAACATCATCTAAGCCTTTGCCCCAACCAAGGGTCCATGCACACGTATTTATACAAAATCACATACTACGAGCACGAATTATTCTGAACAAAGGAAACATGAAGTAAATGTTCAAGGAAGCCTGGTGGGACACCAAACTAGCCAATCAAGGAAAAATTTCCAACTGGACTCCAGATAAAAGCTACGACGGCACTCCATATTCTATCAAACGTAATAAATATATTTGTGATCATAGTAGTTGCAAACAGTAATCAAAAATCACGGAACAATCAACCAGCCCAACACACAATGCTGGAAGCCAATCCAACCTGAGTGAGAAACAGAGATGTTACATGACTAACTAAATTAATCCAAGACAACTGAAAGTGTATAAAATACCTCTATGGGATTTTCTCTTCTCTCGGCAGCAGCAACAAGTGTTTCAATATTTAACGCAGAGCCAAATCCTATAATAGACCAAAATGAAAACAAAGGTGAATTCAAATTGCAAGAACTGTATCCTGGTAGAAATTTGACAAAAAGCATTTTAAACGTGTATATGTACATATGTCTGCAGATATATTTGTGCATATAAATACACGTGCGTGAGTGTCTCTCTGCTGAGGAAAACATGGTAATTCAGAGCTAAAAAAAATTACTGGCTGAGGTAATTGCTCTGGATGGGCGTATGAAACCAGGAGAGGAAGCTAAAGTTGCCGTAGCACTCACTGCACTCTGTAACTGCACCTTAGCAGTTGAAAACAGAATATTATTACAGAAGAAAAGGAAAAGAGCAGCAACATAAAGTTTGCGTTATATAGAATTAAAAATCATATATGACAAGTAACCGAGATAGATTTGAAGGGCATTGACATGCCTTTTGATTGTTGGCTGAATCACTAGCGGGGATTATGGAAGGTTGTCCTGCAGAAGATAATATCGGCTTTGACAAAGGAACAGAGGCTTTTTGCTTCTCATCCAAGGAACTCTGGTGTCTTTGTTGAGGCTGGGCAGGTGAAGAAACTTGCAAGGGCTGTGCACTACCAGAGCCAATTGACGGGAACGAAGAAGTAGGGATCTGAACCCAAAAAAAACAAAAGAATGAAAAGAAATCAAAAGATTGCTAACAAATAATACACCCTCATCCTTGTGATGCCATTACTTAAGGTGCTTTGCCACAAGTTATTGGTGCATACTCAAATTTTATAAAGTTGGAGAAAAGAATAATAGAAGATCCTGGTACAGTGAGTAGTCCTCAAAAAGACATGATATATTTTCAATAGATGCATGATGCCAATGTGCATATCACCTTCAAGCAGGCCAAAGATCAAGGCAGGAGCCTGGACACATCTCAAAGAATCAGACAGGGCACTGGCAACTGCTTACGCCTAGCTTGCAGTAACACATACTTATCGCCCTCAAGTACATTACTGTCTTCGTGTATGGGAACTCTGCTACAAGTAGCAGACACCCCATCCCACCCCACCCCCACAGCATTTGAACGACCAAGAGGGGGCAATACATTCTTAGATAAAAACAAGGTATCAAAGTCTTCATCCACTACAGGGCGACGCATCACTAGCTGTGGGGCAACAGTCCCCATGCCTTGAACAGAAGGATATCGCACTACCTTAATCAAGATCAAGTCAGGATTATTGACAAGTGACTATGGCAGTGCACATCTAACTCTTAAGTTTGCAACCCTTTTTTGCTACCGTCACCATCATCATTGACTCAATGGTCTGCAATGCACATCTACCCCTACCAACAATGCAAACTGACCACTCATCAGTCCTCCCAACATCTCAATCACAACAATATCGCGATTCACATTTGATCTCAAAAGTAGAACATCACAAATGTAATGGTACAAAGGGTCATTTGCCCAACACCGCCATCCGCAAGCTCATCAGCCGCCATTGCCATTACAACAGAGCCAAAAGCGTGAACTTGCCAGTCAACGGTCACTATTGTACCATTTCCAGTAGCGACCCGAAGTTCTAGCTCTAAAATTTGTGCATGTTATATATCCAAAAGTTATGATACTTGAGGGTCATAATTCAAACATAATTTACCATGTCAATTATTGGTGTAGCACACTATACAGTGCCAAAACTAGTAATCTATCTCTTCTAGACAAATTAAAGTACCAGACAAAATATTGTATTAACCTATTGCCAATTAATCTTAACATCTAAAAAGGAACTCATTACGCACCTCAGTGTTTACCACAGGGATAGAACCCTGGTGTTGATCGGCAGGAGGACCGTGGCCTATGTCTGATTCTGGATAGCCTGATGAAATTCTGGCAAGTGCCCTTTCAATGAATGCCACAAGTTCTGAATGAGTCCCACGTAGATGAGATATTTGTAGAATATGATTGCAGTACTGTGGCCACTCAATCAGGCGGTCCACAAACTGTTCCAGAGCCTTGGTCCCAAAAACAAACATCTGTAGGCAGAAAGGCATGCATACGTCAAAGCACAAGAGCCAGCAATAAAGATAATTTACACCCAAACAGGAAGATCATACGCACTTTAGAATCTGCAGGTTTACGCAGTGCATCCAGAACAGCTCGTAAGGCTATACCAAGTGTGAGATGAGTAACAAGTTGATGCTTAATTAGTGACCCTGCCAAAGTAAAATATAGACTTTACATAAATACAACGGAAATGCAAAAACAAACTTAAGGAATTGATAGTTCCATCAACTAAGCAACTTTTTCTCATTTTGTTGTTCACGCTAATAATCCAGAAAAAGACCAGTCTTTCAGGTACCATTTGAGAACCTTTAAGAATTAGATTTCAATTTTCTAGTTTTGGTTCTAAGAAAAACTATGGGCACAAAACAGTCACTGCCAACAACCCCCGCCAATTTTCAACCTCAAACAACCCAAAACTCATCTCAATTTGGAATTTCAGCGATGGTAAGAGGTCAGATCTGGATACTTTTTCAAACCAGCAGGTTGACACTGAAGACTGTCACATATGGGTGTTCCAACTCAATTTCGATAGGTCACTGGTGGAGGCTGTCAGCAGCGTTTGTGTGGTCATGGACGGCACATGGAGATGGAGATATGGGTGTGGGTTTAGTGGAAGTGGTGGTGACCACTTTGGTGCAGTGATGACTGTAATGACAATAATGGTGATGGTGTATTGGTGACACTGATTATTGTGGTGGGTCTTGGGCTGGTTTGGCAGTTCCAACTGTGGTAGTGTCGTGCTTTGTCGCAACTGCGATGGTGCTTCAAATAAAGGTCAAAAGGGGGATCACATGTTGAAAACATAAACCTAAAATCAAACTCAGTTTTGGAGTTTTCAATAGTTGGCCCAAATTAGAAACTCTTTACAAAAATAAAAAACTCAACTGCCTACCAAAGAAGCATTCCTCCAGCTTTCAAAACTAAAACAAAAAGGTTTGCAGTTTATATAGTGAAATTTACGAATGCAAAAAAGGACATAATCCTTGATAAATCTTATAAGCAGCCACAGTAATAGCAAGATATCATACGGTCGATTGCCATAAAACTCATAAATAGTCCTTTTCTTGGAGGACGAAGGTCTACTGTAACAAGAAAAGACGGCTTAGGGGGGTTAAGGTCTGTCCCTTGTAAAGGCTGAGCCAGAAAGATAGAAGAGAAACAAGAAAGCCAAAATTGAGCACCTCACGAACCAGCAGAGGAAGGATCAAAGACAACAGCAGAGCAAGTGGATAGCTCCACTCCTCCAAGAATATGTTCCTCTCTATAAATTCAACTTCACCCAAACCTTGGCACTTCTCCAACAATGCAAGTATCCCAACAGCCGAAGAGCCACCAAACCAAATGAGGACTACAACAGAGCCTCTAGCACTCTCGCAATGAATGGGCAATTGATTGACCTTTTCCACCTTTTTTTTCCACTTGACATGAAAGGTTATGATAATTTCACTCATTTCCCTTTAGTCTGCAGATAACCACTGGCGTAAATATATCTTATCCAGAATGGAATTGTTCTCCCAAAAATTTTCCAGCCCATTTCCATCACAAAGCAAAATATATGAACCAAGGTGAAGAACGGCAAAGATATATCGAATTTTTATCATCAAAATTGCATCAAGTGCTAGTTAAGTGATGCTTTCAAAAAAAGTAAACAAACATAAACTGGAAGAATGGTGAAATCTCACCGAAGAGAACTGCGGCAATTTTTAGCTGCCTCTCAGGATACTTGGAGAAGAATTTGTACTCCTCAAATAAGTTGGCAATCATGCATTCAAATATTGATTGCTCCCTGTAATTCCATGCAACAGTCACAAATTAAGATCTCCATCTATAAGAATAACAGTCAAAGACTTGTTATACATCAGGCGCTAAATATTTAAAATAAAAAGGTCCACGATTCCTCCATCAAAAATAGAGCTATAGCATTTCCGTTCTGGGATGACGCAAAATTAGTGATCACTTTCTAAGACAAGCAAAGAATATAAGATAGTTTCCAATTATAAGCTTTCCTATCTTTTTCTCCTTATCTCTCCTCTACCTTTATCTCTCTTTTCCTTTCTCTATCTCTGCAAGACGTTATCACTATCTTCTCTCTCTTTATTAATCATCCTCCACTTACTTTTCTCGCTCTTCTCCTCCCCCCACCCCCTGGTCCCCATCCATTACTCATAGCCAGCTCCAACTTTGCACTTTCTCCTCCTCTGCCCACACTTCAGATTCCTAATAAATATTAACCCATTGCTGCACCCAAGTCCTTTTGCAATCTTAACCAGAATTTCAATTGTGAAAATGGAATTAGCTTTTAAGGATTTCAACTTGCAATTTTTCAATTCTTGTTTAGCACTTGGCTAGCAAATTGATCTCACTTCCTTTTTTGTCCCTCACCTTCTTCCCTCAGCATTTAGTGGTCTCAGGTCAAGAGCGAGAATAGTGGCTAAGCGGTTTTGGAGTACAGGTGGCAATTAGGCGAGCTATGAGTGACACAATAGTGATCAGGGTCAGGACATGATGTTTTCAATGCGTTCTCAGGCGACAATGGTGTGAAGGAGAGCCTTCAGAGTTCTAATGAAATAAAGGGTGGTCAATATTTTATTCGAGTCGGAGATTGTCAGGTGCACTGGTGCAGAGCTCAATCTGACGATATGCGTTGGCGAAGTAACTAGGTTGAAGGAGGGAAAAAAACTACTTTTGTCAAGAATTATGCGTGAGAGAGAAACAAGGAAGATGAGTGGAGGACATGTTGGCCATGACCAGATTCTGCATAAGGTAGAATGGGAAAGACAAAAATGCAGTGAAGTCTTAAAATTTGTGCAAAGTTAAAGCTAACACTTATTTTGGGACGGAGGCAGTCCATTAAATAACCAAAGCAAAATTCAAGCACACAGGAGAACATAACAACTGTTAGAAAGAGCCTAGGCAAATGGGGGGAAGACGCTAGAGTTGCAAGTAGGAGCCTCCTCCCTAAAAAGTGAAGACTAAGAATCATCAATGAACTGGCAGATGAATGGAATTATAGAACTGTTGTGTTTTCTGAGATGCCTACGAGTCTACGACATACGTCTACCATCAAATGTCAATAAACAAGTCTTTTCCTGGGATAACAACACAAACACACAACAGAAGGATGGCCTAGTGCATGAGGCTTCCCCGGTTGAGGGCTCTAGGGACGGTTAATGTATGCAGCCTTTCCCCCACTTACGTAAAAAGGTTATTTCCAAGTATCAAACCTGTGACCTCCAGATCACAATGGAGCAACCCTATCGTTGTGCCAAGGCTCGCCCTCAAAAAAAAAACGCCCTACAGATAAGAATCAAATAATATCGAGAACAAAGCATATTTAGCAGCGAAGACAACCTTTTTTCAGATGATTCCTTGAATCGAGCAAGCATTTGAATCATTGCGTCAATCGCCAACTGCCCAGAAAACATTTGATGGAAGTAAGAGTTTGCATCGGCCTCAATGTCGTCTGCATATCCATCAGAAGTCGATGAATCGGTACCACCACCGGGCTTAACCCTTGAATTAGCATGCATAAATGTCACATGCAACTTTTCAATCTCCTCACAAAGCTGACTCGAGGAAATCAAGCCTGTATGAGCTTGAAGGGCCTACAAAAAAGGTGAAACTGTAGAGCTCCACGAGATTGAAGAGAAGGCACTACAAAAAAGGTCCTAGTCAATCAAGTGTTCTGAACAGAACCTTCAAGAATGTTGAGGATGTCTCCGCATAAATATTCCAAAGAGTGCCAGACTGATGGAAACGATTGGCAGGGTCATCCTGAGCACCAAATTTAACCTCCTTTAGAAATTTGAGGCACTCCTGAAAGCAGGAAATGTATATTAGTGCAAGTTCAATGTCAACATAGACATATAGTACAGATGCTAGGCTTGATCTGGAAAGAAAGAAGAGAAGGGGAGCACATGCGAAAAATATAATAATGAAGAGAAGAAGAGAAAAAGCTACCAGCATTTGTATTTACCTCGAAGAAAGTATCTTTATATGTACTTAAATTAGTACCCAACCACTTCTCCAGATCTAGGAGTTCCTTTCGAGAAGCAAGGGCAGCCAGTCTCACCCCAAAAGATGAAGGAGCCATGTCCAAAATTGGTGATAGAAACTGTAACAAAGTGAGTACAAACACTGAAAAACCCTCTTTAATGACAAGGTGAAGTCAGAACATAATTTGATAACCGATACAACTCACATTTGCAAAAAAAATTGGACAAATTCAGTAATGTATGGACTCTAAGAAGAAAGGAGTGCCTACTAAGTATGTTGATGCCATTAATAATACATATGAAGGAGCAACTGGCAGTGTGAGAACAACTGATGGAATGACTAGTCCGTTCCTAATTACTATTGGAGCTTACCAAGGGTCGGCCTTAAGCCCTCCGGTTATTGACGACCTTACTAAGAATCTTCAGTATGCAGTCCTGTCGTGCATGTAATTTGCGGTTTTCAAGAGTAGAGTAGGACTAAAAGAGTTAGTTCTGGAGAAGTAATTTAGAATCCAAAGTCTTTGAGTTAAGCAGGACTAGGACGGTGGACTTGGGATAAAATTTTAGAGGAAAAAGGAGGAAGTCTAAGGAGGTAGTAAGTATGGAAGGCCAACAAGAACCTAAGAAAAACATCTTTAGGTATCCTGGATCAATAATGTACAAGAAGGGAGAGACTGACGAGGATGTCGCCCATAGGATAAGAGTAGGGTAAGGTAGAGGTCTGCGTCTGGGGTGCTCTGTGATCGCAATATTGCTCTTAAATTGAAGGAAAAATTCAAGGGAAAACTACATAGGACAACAGTGACGCCAACAATGTTGTATCATTGTATGGTCATAATATTTGGGAACTAAGAAACACAACACCCATAACATGAGTGTAGCCAAAATGTGAATGCTTACGTGGATGTGTGGCCACACAAGGAGGGATAGAATTAGGATATGAGCGACAAAGTGGGGGTGGGGCCAATTGAGGAAAAATGAAGGAATGTCGCTTGCGATGGTTTGGTCATATCCAATGTTGACTTTTAAATGCCCTGCAAATAAGTAAATTCTGCCAAAATTCATGGGATAAGACGAGGTAGGGATAGACCGAGGATAACTTGAAAAAAGGACTTGACTGCTAGGAATCCATCAAAGAAAATGTACTTTGATAGGGGTAAATGGAAGAAAAAGATTAATGTTTTAGTAATACATATATATATATATATACACACACATATATATATAACATATAAATGGCAAACTGAAAACTGAAAACTTCATCACTTTTAAAACAGAACACAAAAGCTTTTTTCTTTAATTCAAACCACATAGTGTTCCCCCCTAAGTAGAAAAATAATGCAAGTGGTATCCTGCATCAAATGAAACAGGACTGCCCATCTCTATCGCTAAAAGCAGCGCACCTCACGACAACTTAGATATCTTGATGTGATCAACCTAAAAGCACGTAATACAATAACTAACTCGGACCAGCTTTATGCATTAGGCCTGCTTCTGTTCGACCGCATATAACAATACATTCTGCTATTTATAATTTTCCCCGAAGGAATAAATCAGAAGTGTGCTTTAAACGACAAAGAAATAACATAAATCAAAATCTAACCTTTAGCTCCTGGCACAAGTCCAAGATTCTACGCATGTTCTCCAGATCCCCATCAAGAGAGTCTATGAATCCCCGCAACACAATGTTAGGGTTAACATGCCAGAGATAGAGAACTATACCACTCCCTGTAGCATTTTTTAGAACCAAGGGGAAAACAGCAGACAACACTTCATATTGGAGGAGACCATAAGTTGTCTGCAATTGAAATAGCAAAATTAATCAACCAACAAGAATGCAAAAACAAAGAATAATGTAAAGCAACATATATAAAGACAGAAGTGTACATTAACGTGGGCCATCCCAAGAAGCAAGATTTCAGGACAGTGCTTAAGAGGATACTCGAGAATTGATTGAACAGAGCTTGCATGGCCTCTCTCAGCTAGCTGACACAGCACTTCAAGAAGGTCGAGACACAACCATGCATGATTTACATGCCCAGGTTGAAACTTGTGACCATTCACCGCATCAACGTATGCCTGCAGAAGTAGGTTTGCCTTTTAAACCAATTGGAGAAGACACTAGGTAATTAATAAGCACAAAATATTAAAAGCATCAGTACCAATTGCCTTCCAGAATGGGCAAAGCTAAATACTTCAGGTGGCGCTGAGACAGCATGCTTAAGGAAGGACAGCTGTCCCTCAGCATTCTTCCAAACAGAGCCACAAATGGCATGGAGAGGAAATGGATCCTGTAATGTAGATTCAATCGAATGAACAATCAATCCCACAATATATGCATAGAACTAAACCCAAAATATGTGAATTGGTCCGCTTCAAGCCTAAAAACAAACCTGACATGTGCTTCTGTAAACAGACATGAGAAAGGAAAATGCTGGTTCGTTAGGAACGTAGAATCCCTCATGATCAAGATTCTCAAAAACATTGATCCAGTTGATTTCAGGAGCCTGCAGTTTAACATTCAAAACAAATTTTAAGGAGATGGAATTTCATTGAAGCGCAACATCCAATCTAATAGAAATTGAAATCAGAAAGAAGCAAGAAGATGAAGTATATCTTACAAGCTGCTTGATTGAATCCAAAAGGACATCTGTGTTCCAAGAATTCAAAAACGGCAGATCAGAAAAGGTGCTGCTACCAAGAGCAGAACAGAATGTTAAGAATGCGTTTTGGCTGTCCTCGAGGCCTGCATGAGTACAGGCAACTGTGCCAAGAATTTTTGCAATGATTCCTTCAGTGAGCGGTAAGAAAAGAGATAGCATCTCCTTGCATTCAGAGACATTCACTGTGCATCCATAACCCAACTCTGTCATCATATCTGCCAAGCTCATTTCCTTCTCCACTTCTGCTAGAACAGCATCAAAATCATTTTCACTGCCAACTATGGACACATCCAACTCCCTGTGCCAAACAAGACAAGCAAAACTGACTATCTACGAGATAAACTAATGAAATTAAGCAAGCATGATATTACTTGCAAAGCTATTAAACAGATGCGAGAAAAGCAGATAGGCATAAGTAATTACCTCAAGAAGTTGTCTTTTCGCAGTTCATCTGAAAGCAATGGAGCTAAAAGAAATTCAGAATCATCCTTCAGCTGCACTAGAGATAAGAGCTGCATAAATGAATCGACATGCCTGGAAAGGCCTTCAGACTGATTAAGAAACATAAGTATGCTCTGAACTTTCTCAACAGAATCCGCAGTCAAATGACTGCTGGAACATAACTCTCCTAGCTGAGACATGCAGAAATTCTTCCCTGCAAGATAGCCAATAACAAATCCTTGTTGAACAGAACATGTACAGAACTGAATTTAAAAAATATCAAGAGACAAAAAAGATTTCCACCACTATACGCTCTTCAAACATTCTAGTCCTCAATTTGTTGGCAAAGCGGAGGGGGATTTCGGTCTCTCACTCTCTTTTTTTTTTTCCGTTGTATGGCGGGGAAGGGGGGGGTTTAATTTTTTTGGGGAAGGCGGCTGCTTACCACACATTCTGACTTCAAGATTATCTGAATCCAATAATGCAAGACCAATTCCAATCTTCTCCAATGCTGACAATTGCAGTGTATTTGAGAGAGCCTCCAGAAAATCATCACTGGTCGGTGCACTTCTTAGTGACTCGCAGAACACTGTGCTGAAATTTGGTTTGTTCAAGATAACTTTAAAAATTGAAGCAATAACTGGCTCCAGCTGCATGTCATTCACGTCTTTCCCATATATATTCAAGTGATCAAAGCAGGTCTGAAGGAGCAATATGCTTCCCTCTATATCATATCCAGTATACTGCACAAGAAAACAGAATACATGCCAAAACGATTAGAAAAACACAACTAGTACTTCTTTTCAAGCTTGTTACTTAAAATATTAACTATCTGTACATTCAACCAAAAATGATTAATTGATATCATGCTACCTATTCTTTGAAGCCATCCCCTCTTTCATGAGCTTAAAACCAGGTAAACAATAAGACCTTAAACATAACACCAACATTAATGGATCACCAAATATACACAAATATAAATACGAGTCAAATTTAGCTGGTCGAAGAGAGTAGACTTTTGGATATCAAGTTGTAACACTTTAATCCATCATAGCATTGAACAAGGACATATCTCCAAAGGAATGATGAGGAAGTCCAACAGGACTCAGACTACACACTTAAGCTCCATTTGATTAGAGAAAAGAGAAAAAGCAGTCCATTCTATTTATTGCTAAAAAACAAGGAAATGTGAAATTTATACTGAAAAAGCCTTTCTGTATTATGGATTCCTACGACGTCAATAAAAGCGTTGAACATCAATATATGTCCAAAGTAATCATAAGGACGTCCTGAAAAACTCAAACTACACCCTTAGGTTCCATTGGACTGGACCGAAAGCGATGGAGAGTGAACGAACAGGAAGATTATCAAATTCTCAAATATTTTAGTTTGCAAGAAACAGCAAAAGCAATTCATTCTCTTTATTGCTAAAAACACAAGTAAACATAGAATTTCTATGTACGTGGTTGCCTTTTATAACACAATTTCACTTCCCGCGCCCAGTCCTCACAGAAACAACTGTGCTCATCGCATGTTTCTTTAAGCAGCAATTGATGAAAGAAGCGCCTGTAGAGGATGAAAACCAAACCCCCGCAAAAACAGAACAGAACCACCAACTCAACAGCAATTGCTACCCTCTATAATATTTTTCACAGCGAACCTGCATCGGAGTGGATGGAGCATTCAAGCTTCATCTATTAGATTTCACATTTACAACCCACACCGATATTTCCCAGACCCACTCGCTCTATGTATACATGTTGATTCATATTCAAATAAACTTCCCAGAAGTACCGTAATACTGATGATTTTCCTAGAGGAAAAATAAAAAGTAGTCATAATTAAAAAGTAGTCATAATTTCAAGAATGCACCAAGACCAAGGGCAATATTGACAAATACCACATGATTGATCATTCGCTCTACTCTATTGAAACTTATTCAAGCTAATCAAATACATTTCAGGACAAAATTCAGGGGCTGTACGCTTACAAAATTTTGTATTCATTTTTGTAATGATGATGAAAAAGATGCCTTTTTTTGCGTACTTTTATCTTTTTTTCGTATTTGTTTTGGATACTTTTTCGGAACAGTAGCGAAAATTGTGAAAACAGCCAAAGGCTGTTTTCACCTTTTTCGGCTCAATGTCAGAAATTTTTTTTTTGTGTCAGATTTCTGCTCCCTCCCTCCCTCTCTCTCTCTCTCTCTCTCTCCCCCCGCACCACCATGGCAGCACCTCAAAAGACCAGAGCCTACATTGAACCACCATGGCACCACCTCAAAAGTTTCTGATCCCTCTCTCTCTCTCTCTTCTTCGTTATAATCTTTCGATTTCTCTTTGAACTCACCATCTCAGGCAGTCGGGGTTGCCTCGGCGGATCAATTTCCACGGCATCAAAAGTTGATCTTGAAAAGCCAGGTTCGCTTTGCAGTCGGGATAGAAAGCCAGCCACGCGTTGATGGACTCACAATCCACGGCAATCTTTGGACTCACCATCTCAAGCAACAGGTTCGCTAGGCAGACTAGCATACGGGTACTCCGATCAAACACTCAAATCTCATCTTGGGCCGGCAGTAGATGGGGAAGAAGGTCGGGAACGACTCAATCACGGACTCATCATTCTCCGGTGAAGCTGGCGTCGATCCCGTACAGGTACTCCGGTCAAACACTCAAACCTCATCTTGGGGCGGCAGTAGATGGAGAAAAAGGTCGGGAACGACTCATCACGGACTCGTCGTTCTCCGGTGAAGCTAGCGTCGATCCCGTACGGGACTCCGGTCAAACACTCAAACCTTACTTGGGGCAGCAGTTGATGGAGAAGATTTCCAGAGAGTGGGGGGGTAGGGGAGGGTGTGGGGCGGGGTTGGAAAGGGCAGAGAGTGGGGGGCGAGGGAGGGTGTGGGTATATTATAAATAATATAAGGATACCAGTGCAAGAATGAAAATGAAAATGATATAAGTACATAAATCCGACAGAAAAAGTAGTTAAAATGAATTGTGAAAATAATAAAAGTACAAGAAAGAATTTTCTATCTGAATACTAAAATCTTGAAAACAAAAACAGAATACAAAACGCAAAAAAGAATTGTGTAAGCGTACGGGCCCTCAATTTCTCTTTCCTTTTTTGACTTCACTTGTCCTGTTTTCACCTCTGAAGCACGGACACCTCTCCTAGGTGGAGGTTTGGTGTCCTAAACGAACAGACACCCCGACACCCTCCGGACACCGCCCGACACGTGTCGGACAACGCCAATCGGTGTCGGGATTTTTTTTTTTTTAATTTTCCGACACCGTGTCGGACACTTCACCGAGTGTCGGACACGACAATCGACAGTGTCAAAACGTTTGGGGCCAATTTCAGATTTATTGAACTATTACCGTCTTCTTCTCTCTCAACTAACGGCCATCTTCTTCTCTCTCACCTCGAGTCTGCTGTCTGCCGACCACATCAAGGGTGTCGCTGGTGTTGCCGGAGCTGTCGCCGTGTTGCCGGAGCTCAGTCAACGAAGATCCGAAGCCGAAGTCAGCGGATCTGACGGCTACATTCGCCGAAGGAAGAGAAGTCAGCTGCTGCCGCTGTCGTGGTTGCCAGAGGTCTCGCCGTGGTAGAATCACCAAAAGAGGAACATTGGATCAAAATCAATAGAGATAATCGCACCAGATTAGGATCCAAAAACAGGTAACTATAAATCCGGATTTATCCCTCAAAATGATACGATGACCATAAGAGGAACATTGAATCAAAATCAATGGGCGAAGTCACACCAGAATTAGATCCAACTTAGGTGACAACCATAAATCCAGATTTATTCCTTAAAATAATGGACTCATCAAAGACGGCCATTAAGATCAAGATTCTGTAGGTGAATCACGCTGAATTTAGATCCAAAAGCTCTAACCACAACATTCTGCCAAATAAGGGGAAAGAGGAACTAACCACCATAGATTGTACACCCAGCTACTAAACGGACTAGGGCTTCAAACGAAATAAAGCAATAAATTTTATTTCTGTGTCAACTAGAATGCCATTGAGAAAGGTTGCACTTTGAACAGAGTATTTTCAATGAGGGTAGCAGAGAGCAGAGGCTGCAAAAGGTTAAGCGGTGGGGCTTGGAGGTGTTTGTCGCAGTAGGAAATGACGAACAAACCCAGACGTATCATATATGTGTCACACAAAAGATGCGGCAAAGCCCAATGACTGCAAGTACAGGCCAAGTCACTATATACTCTCCTGGCTGGAAGGGTATGTAGAGAAAAACGGGGAAAAGAAAGGAAAAAAACTGTGGGAATGAAGTCTTTAGGAAATTCGGGCACAGTATCAGATGATCTCCTGGTTCAGACAAGTGTACAGAAAAGGATAGAGAAATGAGCTAAGGAGTCACACACATAGCAACTTCAGAAAAAAAAAACCCAAGCGCGGTGACAAAGGTTAAAAACTTACTGTTATCCAGACTGCAAAAGCCGAATCAGTAAATTGTCTGTATACATAACACTTCCACAATTGTTAATGTGGATAGTGGAAGAAATTTTAACTTCACTCGTTCTAATTGTTATGCAAAAATTTGGTGGAAGGAACAGAATAGGGACTAGTGTGGACACACGGTGCGTGGATTGGACCCCATCTAAAGTCTTCTTTATCTATCTGGGTCAATTACTTGAAAGTTAATACGTATTAAAGAAACAAATCCTAAGACAGCATATACTTAATGGCAAGAGGGCTGTTACTCATTGTATAATGCATTAGGCACGGTGTAAAATGGTGGAGTAACTAAGGACAGGAGAAACATAAAGTTTCAGTTGTTCTAATGACTATACTAAACCTAGGTAGTGAGGTGGCACTCCAACCTAGTTTGGGAATATTCTTCTCTCGAGTTAACAACATGCGTCAAAGTTCATTTTCTGCTTTGGGAGGAATTTGTGTAACACATCCCTCGTCAAAGATGTTCTTGATTGGACGGTTGCATGTATTGGCAAATAGGTAGATCAAACTCTAGCAAAAATAAACCTAAATAGTAATCCAAATTATAACTTAGAATGAAACCTCGTCAAAAAGCAGTTTTAACTGCCTAAAACACTGTACCAGTTTATTCCTTATAAGTAGATTTCAGATGAAGTCGATAATAATTTGCCAAAAGAATAATGAAACTTTTTCCAGAAACTTTTTGGCAAGAGTCTGTGTTTGACATAATGGAATGTAGTCAACGCATCATACTAAAGCGTTTTTGCAACAAGTCCTTATCACCTACCCTGAATGTCTATTTTGTACTAAGATTAAGCGTGCCTATCTTTTAAGTGAAAGCTCTAAGCTAAAATTTCAAACATTCAAGTCATTAAAATGAGATGAACGGGAACTTCCATTAATTTGTCTCATAGAATCAGGACTATCCGTTTTTGCAACATGTCCTTATCAGGACTATCAGTCGTCAGAGTCCTCAACTTTCCCTAATATTCCATCATGACCCTAAAAGTAAGCTTCAGATTTTGCAGTTTGCCCCGTAGGTGTTGGACACTCATGCACAAGGTGTCAGACACGGTGCCTGATATTTAAAAACAAATAAAAAATATTTGGACGATGCCGAGATGTGTTCAAAACGTATCGCCAGGTGCCTGAGGGGTTCCCAAGTGTCGGTAGGTATTGGATATCATACCTCAACCCAGAGGTATGTGTGCTTCCTAGGGCCGGACTAATAGGTTTTGTCCATTTCAGGGACAAAAAAAGCGCCAAAAGGTCTTCAAAATAACCACAACGTGACTAAAACAGCCAGTTTATTCTCATTTCCAAGGAAACAGAACAAGTTTGAATCTTTTTCCAATCCTTTAGTTGTTTACCCCATTTACGAAACCCCTCAGAAAGTACATCTGCAAAATTACATCATTTTCACATAAGACAAAATTTTGTTAATAGAAGTAGTACCACTGATCCTGTAGGGATCAAAAAAACTAAGATTAGAGCGCCAACTAAACTCGTCTACCTCTTCAATGGCTTACGGTACAATCTATATGAGATATAGTTACTTTTGCGGTAAAGAATCCTATTTTAGGTAATGGAATGGGATTAACAGTAGCTTTCATTGGAATTAAATTCCAAATGCTAAGTATTTTACAAATAAAGGGGCAGTTGTCCCTGCCAGAGATCTTTTGGAGAATTCGTAGGACAGAAGTGCCCCTCATCATTCTTTATTCCGTACACCCTTTAACTTTTAAAATTCAAGATGGTCGGAGTATGCATAGGAACATCATATTCCCCACTTACACTACATGCAGTATTGATTGCAGTATTGATTGCAGTATTGATTGCATGTGTTCGCTTAGTCCTTATGATTTGTTTTTTTGTGCACATTCATTAAAACTCACACACCAAAAAATGGTCCTCGCAAAAAAGATCCTTTTCCGCAAGACATGCAGCATTAATTCGCGCGTGCTGCTTAATCGCTATAATCAGATCGGCTTTCGCGCGCTAAACCAAGTCAAAATACATTCCAAATCCGCGAATTCTTTACTTCACTCGCATGCCACATTACAACCCTAGAAAAACAAAATCTTTTTCCGACATGCAGTTAAGGTAACCATCCTCCGTCTCATATATATTTAAAAAGGAAATCCACCTCGATCACATTCACAAAGTACCAAACTATAACAAGATAAAATTTAAGCACGAACATTCAAATCCATCTTACATGCATTCAGCTATCAAAAAAAATTTACGCACACGGAGAGTATAAGGGTGCTAAAATGAACTTCAATCCAACTAATCAGCGGTCAATCCAAGTTAAAAATCGTAAATGATAGGCTTTGTGGAACGCTGATCAACGATCAGTGAGTAGGAAAAAAAACAGAGCTTAATGCATGTACACAAATTCGTGTGTTTTCTCAGAGCGAGTGTACGTGTGTGCATAGAGAGATTGAGTTTATACCTGAGAGAGCTCATGAAAAACGGCGTCGGAGTTGGATTCGTTCAAGCTCTGGAGGAGGTAACGAATTTGAGTCGACGCGGTGGCGGAGAAGGGAAGCATGGTGGCGAATCGGTGAGTTGGAACGGAAGCTAGGGTTACGGGAGAGTGAAAGGGAGCGGGGGAAATGGTGGAGAGAGATTTGGTGAATTCGAGAGAGAATTGTGAGGGTGATCTTTGCGTAAGTGCTGGTGCGAGGTGCGAGGGTGGGTGAGGTGAATTTATAGGGCGAGTGAATCGGTGCATGCAATGAGTGAGTCACACCTGGGGAGTTGTTTCTGTGTAAATCGGCTGTTTTCTCTTGCAGTTTTGGGGCCACCTCGGCCAAATTTTGTTGCCCCCTTCCTGTCTTCTTGACGCTCTAAAGTCAAAGTTCATTTTTCATCAATTTTTAGAGTGAAATTTTAGGGTAGGTTTGACACTTTTTTTTTTTTCAGTTTTGGAAATTGGAAATTTTTTCCTTCTCCAATTTAAAAAATAATTTTTTAAACTGAAGAGTAAAAAAAAAAAAACTCCAGAAACTGGTTTTTTTTTCACTTTTGGTTTTTTTTTTAGACCACCACCACCCTCTCACCGCCGGCAATCACCGCCGGCAGCCACCTCCGACCGTCGATAGCCACCTCCGGTCGTCGGCGACCACCGCCGGCAGCCACCAGCCACAGCCGGCCACCACCACAGTCGACCACCGCCACCGCAAACCACCCAAAAAAAAAGTCAAAATAAAAAGGGTTACCAAACACCAAAAAAAAAAACTCAAAAAAAAAGGTTATCAAACACCCACTTGTTTTTGTAAAAAAAAAGCTGCTATTTAAAAACTGAAAACCAAAAAAAAAAATTTGTCAAACCAACCCTTAGGGTATCTTTTGATACCTCTTTTTGTTTTGAGTTTTTTTGCCCTCGCAAAGTTTTAAAAAGTTTAATTTTTTTGGAGTGTTTGATTCAGTTTTGATTTTTATGAAATGGCCAAGAATTTTGGAATTGAAGCCAATTTTCAAAAACCCAGATTTTTATGAGAGGCCTCTTGAGTGAGATCGAGGCACCAGCAACAAAAATGCGAGGTTTTGTTCAGTAGTATATAAGCCATCTAAAAGTTAGGGTTGGCTTTCCTTTCCTTTGTTTGCTGAAGTCCACGGTCACTGCTTAACTCCATTGTGTCCACTCTGATTCTCTATTACAGCTCCACGGCCCACCGACTGGCCTCCACTGGCCATCGCTTTGCCTCCACCGGCCACCGCCTCCATCTCCTTTCTCCGGCACAGCTATAACCAGCAAATGTATGGTTCCTCTTTTCGCATAACTTTTTAGTTGATTAAAGTCCTCTCTAACCAACAGACAGTAAGCCATTTTTTATGCACATTGAATCCACCTCCACTGCCTTTATCTCACAATGTCGTCGCCTCCATCTCCTTTCTCTGGCAGATCTACCTCCGCACCAGGTATGTCTTATGTCCACCGCCTCCATCTCCCAGATCTACCACTGCTTCAGTCATGATTTATTGTTGGAATCCATAATTGTGATTTTGTTTTGTTTTGACTAACTTTGATACCAAAGCAACCGACTAGGTGTATATTGGCCCTTAAGTGAAAATATCTTTAAGAATAACACAAAACAGACGTTAATTGTTGAGTAGACCGCTAAAATCCCTTTGTTTTGCCTCGAATTAACGATGATTGTATCTCAAACTTTGTGGTCGGTTAAGGCCAGCAAGGATATGTTTGATTTTCATGGAAGTGGTTGACGCCTCATGGATTATACGCATGTATGTAGACATATGGACACAAGAGGACTGAGACCAAAAATTCTATAGAGGGAGAGTGAAAAACACAGGGGCTAAGGTGTGAAAGTTCAAAACCTTTGACCAGCAATGTTTGTGCAAAGTCAAATCCATCACTTATTGAGCAACAGAGGGAGTAATAACTAATAAAGAACATGATTTTAATTCTCATTGCAACACTTATTTTGCATGTTAAAGGGAAATCAAAGGTTGGACATTTAAGAAAATGTTGTAATGTATAACATGAAGCAATCAATTTTCAATTATCCTCCTTTGAAGTGTCAGTGCTCCTTCGATGTCAGATGGGCTTCATGATGATGTAGTTATAATACAATTGTGCTAACTTTTGGTGAATATTCAAACGGCGCGTGTCAACAGGTAACAAAATTATTTCCTTTGACACTGGGAAGTAGGAAGTGAGATAATAAATACCATACCTAGTTTCGTTTTGTTTATCATCATTTGTCAGTTTCATTAGTTGGATTGAGATTGAAAATCTGTTAAGCTTTTTGGTAATCTGTAGATTGAGATTGGTAATCAGTTGATGCAGCATTTTTTAGCAATGAGATGCACTTCTATAGTCTACATGGACAAACTTACTACCATGAATTGTCTCAGATTTATAGCCTTGATAGTTACACTAGTATTAACAACTACATTCTGATTCATTGCGGTTTGTCATGTAAATGGAACTTCAATAAGGTCAAATATATGAAAGTGAAGAGTGATGTGCACATCAAGAAGTTGATGTTGTGCTTGCACTATATGAGTCATAAAAGGAACATTGTTGTACCCTCGCAAGGGATCCATGATGCCTACAGGCCATATTTTGCCATTTCCTGTTTTACGATTTTTTTTTTTTGTAAGATTGGTAATATGTGGCAAGGTCTTGTTTTTTTTTTGAATTTTATTGAACAAGTTGCATTATACTTGCTCTTTTCTATGGGAGAAATATATTGGAGGACTGCGAGAGTTTGATCTTGAAGGGGCCTTACCGAATTTGTTTTCTTTTGAAGGCGTTAAGACCAATTCTTGTTGAAGGCGCTGAGACCAATTCAGAAGATCAAATCCCAATAGATATAAGCAACCCTCAACAAAAACAGAGACCGCAT
The DNA here is from genome assembly GCA_033070095.1 of Escallonia herrerae. Classification (NCBI taxonomy): domain Eukaryota; kingdom Viridiplantae; phylum Streptophyta; class Magnoliopsida; order Escalloniales; family Escalloniaceae; genus Escallonia; species Escallonia herrerae. Next base: position 498,560 of record JAVXUP010000344.1, on the reverse strand, counting down.
TGTTAGAAAGATTTGAGATAAAAGAGGTTGATTTATTGTTAAGATTCGTTTAACACTACTTGAATCTTGGACTATGGATGTAAGAAAGTTTTGAGATTTTTGCGAAATGTTCTGCGTTTCAATTGTTAAAATTTATAAGACATATCATGTATTTGAATAGAGCTGTCAAAGGGCCGGGCTTGGGCTGGCCCAGCCCGGGCCCAGCGGGCCAGAAAAAGGGCCGGCCCATTTTGGGCTTCGGGCCTTGTAAACCGGGCCCAGGCCGGGCCCAAATCTTGGAAATGGAGGCCCAAGCCCTAGGCCCTAACTTTAGGGCCGGCCCAGGCCCCTTTTTTTCTTTTTTGTGTTAAAAAACACTCATTCATAAAATAAATACAATTGATAGGCCCTAAACCATTCAATATCGTTCTTGTGACTAATGAAGTGCCTTAGAGCTTTACGTATACTCTAATTGAGAATATTGATTAGCAACAAAGAGTAATTTTGTTCGCAAAAAGACAATCTTTTTACATGAGTAAATATAAAGAAATGTGCATGTCCAAAAAGTTAAAATAAAAAAGTAAAATATGAGGTGTAGAGAGAATGATGTGTGAGAAAGAAGGGGGAAAGGAAAAAAAATGACTCAAAATAGTTTAGGGCCAAAGGGCTGGGCCAAAATAGGGCCGAAAAGAGGGCCAGAAACGGGCCAAGGGCCGGGCCTGACCCGGGCCTTTTTAGGGCTGGGCCGGGCCATTTTTGGAAAATATTAGGCCTGGCCCTAGCCCAGGCCCAAGGCCCTACAGGTTAGGGCCAGCACTATTCATTTGACATCTCTATATTTGAATTGTAATTGTTGACTATTTGAATTTTTACACATTTTTGTAATATTTGTTTAATTATGTGAGAATGTGTTAAATAAGAAAAAAACTAAAGAGTTGTCCTGTCAAATGGTTTTTGCTTTCAGTTTTTTGAAAATCAAAACTCTGTCAAATGTCCAACAGTTTTTTAGACTGGTAAAAAAGAAAATCAAAACTCTTTTCAAATTTCAAAAAAAAAAATTAACTGTAAACTACGTCAAACATAACCTACACTGCATCAACCTGTTGGTTTCATTTTACTAGTTTGACTGGAACAATAATTGTGTGAAAACTATTACCTTTCATATATAATATCCAGGTGAAAATTTAAAAAGATTACCTGGTCGTTGTTAGTTTTTGTTATTCCATGGTGTGACCTCTTTTCAACTTGGTGTAACTCACTCAATTCGATTTGTCCAATGGCATGTATCGCATAAGTTTGGCAATGGAAGATGCACTCTTTGTTGGATAGGCGAACGACGTCCAGAGGATGTCTTCTACATTCATATGAGCTCGAATTGAATATGTTGTTCCTACTAGTGTTATCCATATCGAAGTGTCTACCACAATATACGAGGGGCAACAAAAACTATCAATCCCATGATCCTTAGCTTCACACTGATATTGATGACCAAATACAACGGACTCTCAAAAGTTTACGAATAACTTTTACATGGAATTGTCTAGAGAAACTAAGGGTCCATTCGTTTATCTTTTATATTTGTGTTTTTCTTTCTTTCTTTCATTTTTTTTGTAACTAATTAGGAAATATGGTTGTGTACTTTTATCATTTTGGCTAGCTTGTTTTTTAATTACGTTTTTTGAGTGTATGTACTTAATCATACCATATTTCCATAAATGTCGTCACTAGCGGTGTATAATGATACCATAATCGCCATAATTCTTAGCCATCTGTCACGCTATGGCCTTCTGCATCATACCCTTTTCCCCTTCCTCAAAGAGGTTCCTCACATAGCGCCACCCAAGCCATCAATATTCCTCACTGTCACCATAATTAATAGACTAAAACAATGTTTGAGAGTTGGTATTATGGTGTTTCAGCAGCTATAATGCCGCGATGTGTTGGTTGTCAGTGTTTGGCAACGGTTTTCATAGTGGATGCGAGTGGTAAGAAGTGGTCAGGGTGGTGGCTTACGGCTGTCTTCAATCGCGATCCAGTGGTTATAGGTGTTCGGCGATGATTTTTATAGTGTGGGTGGGTGCCAAGGAGTGGAGAGGATGGTGGCTTATGGTGGTCATGGGTGCCGAACAATGGTGGTAGTGGTTGAGGGTGGTGTTGCGGTGGTTGGGCGGCGGTTGTGGGGGTTGGGAACAATGGTGGAGAAAAGAACAAAAGGTTGTGAGTGCGGCTGTGTTGGTGGTTAGAGGTGGTTAGTTGTGAGTGCAGCTGTGTTGGGGGCATGGTTCTTTGTAATGGCAAGGAAGTGGTTGATGATGTGCCATGGTGGTGCTGGTACAAAGAGAGAAGGAGGGAGCAATGATGTGATGTCTTAGAAATTATCAGAAAAGGAAATCAATAATAACTTTTTTTCTTTGTTTGCTTTTTTTGGACATGGAATCAAGTTTAGTCTTAAAAAGCACATTTTCCCACTATTTGAGTAAGAGTTTTCCAAAACAAATATATAATGGTAAAAGTACACAACAAACAGAATCATTTTTGCTATCATTACAAAATTGAGAAAGGCAAAAAGGTAAATGAATAGGCACTAAAGTTGTTGGCACTGTAGCCTGATGTAAGCAAGTGTTATTTTGGGGTACATTCCCAAATGTACATTCTTCCTATGGTTGTTATGTAAGGGAAGACGAAAAACAAGAGATGGGCTCAAGAATGGAACATCCTTGGCTTTGACCACATGTTCAATATGAATCGAAAAATAACAAATGCTTATTTTTTGAATATTGACCTTATCTTCAAGGGCCATGGGAAAGGATATTGAGAAGACAACATTCCTTGGAGTAAGGAGCTTCACTCTTCTATATTGTGGTCAAAAATATTGTAACAAACACTTATAAACTAACGTGTGGCGTTCACAATCTGCAATATCTAAAGCGAGCACATTAACTAATTAGTATTTGGCAATGGGCAAGGGACTCACGACATCCTACTTTGCAATATTAAAAGTGTGTTATTAGCTTGAGTTTGAGGCTAAAGGAAAGCATTCAGGACTTTAGAAAATTGGTTTTGGGTATCGTCTTATAGAGGGTGAACAGTCACAGTTTGACCAACCTGATATGAAGAAACAGTTACATTGCAAAAGAGACTTGCCTATATGCGATAAGATTACTGACCTTTAACCAAAAAAATCTTAACAGAGAAATCCGTGGAAATAATAGTTGATGTAGTTGATTGTTTTAAAGAAATTAAATTTTACCTAAAATTGAAATAGTACAAAAGTAAGAAAATTGAAACGTGAACATGCTTTGAAGAGGTTTTGTGAAGTTACCTTTCAAAATTTTGGCAAAGATGAATTCGTTTTTCTAACTGTTGTCAAAGAGACAAATTCCTATTCTTGTTATTCAAATAATTCCAACATGTTCAACGCAAATCAAGTAAAGGAATCCTTTTAAAAATGGAAATTTGTAAAAATATACGTGAAAGAACAATAATTGATAAGAGGAAAGATATATAGCATGTCGTTTCCTTGTTACAAATACAAACTTTCGGCAATGACATTTCATGGTTCACCCATTCAATGTTGTAACCACTCTTGACATTAGTATCCTTTTACAATAAATATAAATGTCTTTCTTGCCAAATTTTTTTAAAAGTTATTATCTTATTAGAAGCATACATGTCTATCTTGTTAAGAAATTTAATCCGGCAATTTAAAGTGTGACACCCCAACCCTAGTGATGTCACAAGAGTCGGGTTGTAAGTCATGACTGCATTATAAACCCTGTCGATACAGAGCAATTCCAAAAACATCTTCGAACATACATCAGGTTTCACGAAAAGCCATCCTTACAAAAAAATTTCATCGTAAAACTTAACATGAGCACAGCGAAAATATTTACACAAAAGTCTAGTCCCCAAAATACGCTTATCGCCATCTTACTTTTTGATCTACTGATTAAGCGCCTTATCCTTCCCATTCCTCGAAGTTTCCCCTACTTCGCCTTGACTGCCTGAAAATATTACAGGTAAGGAATGAGCGCAAATCGCCCAGTAAAGATAATACGAGGAACAACGCAGACAACGAAGTGACAACCTTGGGAGAAATGATAATCAATCTCAACGATATCAAGAATCTAGAATTTCAAAGGATGACACAACATCAATTCAATGGATCAAGCAATCTTTTTCTTTTCTTTTAGTCAGACTGAGCGGCTTTAAAGCCCAACAAAACAACATTATCACCACATTTAATGAATTGGACTCACTGAACTGACTGACCGACTACAATGCACGTGAACACTAAATTGCCAAATTAAATATCAATAAAATATAAGCCATTAAAATCACAGTGTCATAATAAAGTCAAATGCATTGCAGACACCGACCGGACTGACTGGACTCAATCGACACGACTGACTCGACTCACGCACCCTACATCTTGTTTGCCTGTGATTATGTTTCACTGGCCCTCCTTTCACATAATGTCCCGTGCTCTGAGATGTTCATCTCAGTCTCAAACAAACAAAAGAGACAGCGAGCACAAGAAGGGAACTCACGAAGAGTTGTTCGTCCCCAAACCACGCTATCGTCAAAGCACATAATACAACAACTGAACGAACTAAGGGAACTGAGTTCACCCCACGTCCTCGATTCAACAAACCACTCAACAAGAAATTTCAGTCAAGTATACGACCGAGGTTCAACAAGGTAACCCAAAATCATCACTAATGCACATAAAGTAGACTAGGAAACAAGCTAGTCGAAAACCACAACAATATTTCAAGTACGAGAGGTACATGCACAACAACCACCAATACCTCATATTCACCATAAAACGTTCATCATACTTTACCCTAACAACGATAGGTATGCCACGAGGAACAATTTCGTAGCATGCAAATAGTCGTACTATCCTTACCTGACTGGCTTTTAGCCGACGAGCTTAATAGTTTCAAACCACCGCGAGCAGGGTCACCTATTCAAATAATATTTTACTCATTAGCCACTAACCATCATAATATAAAATTATTCTACTTTCATCTTATTAGTTATTTACCGTGTTCTATAGCGGTCGGTTACTCCGACCTAATAATTATGTCTTTAACCTAATCGAGCACCACACTAGTGGTGATACTTTTTATTTAGGGATTCTCATCCCATTCCCCGCTTCTTGTTATTTTAGAATGCTCAATTAAGGCATTCACGAAGTTCGGAGTTCGCACGGTAAAATTACCAAAATACCCTCCGTCTAGTAGCACTTTACCAAAATACCCCCGGGGTCCACTGTTGCTCCCATCACCTAAAACCAACTTCAAAACAATCTTACATGTGTTTTACCACCCTTTCCGGACTAAAATTCCTTTGAAAAACTCTACTGGAAAAATTACCAAAATACCCCTCTCCGGTGGCAATGTACTAAAATACCCCCCAAGGGTTCCCAGCACCAAACAAATCTCAAAATTACTTAAAAATGTTATATTTACCCTCCCAAAGTTATTCTTAAGCTAAAAAGTATTTTAAAAAAAATTTCACCCGAAAATTCCGGACCGTGTGCTTAAAAGCCCGTTGGGCGAAAAAAATATTAAACGACCTCAAAATGGCCCAAAATCTTGGGAAAAGAAACTTATCATCATCCTAAGGTCCCCACAAAAGTTTCGTACCAAATCGCGCTCGTTTGATATTTTTAATTACACTGTTAATTTTTATGGTTTCCTGTAGCGGTTTACCCCTTTCTAGTTCTCAAAAAAATCTGAAATTGTTCCCTGATGTAGATCTGCTAAAAATATCTGGGGTCTCTTTTTTACACTTTGTCTAAATCTAGCTATAACTATTTTTAAAATTTTGTGGAAATATGCCTAAATTAATTTCTTACTTTTAGTGACAATACAGTCACTAATCCAATTGAAACACACACTGAAACACTTTACTTGCACACATCTTCTTGAACCTCCTAACTGCCGCATCAAAACTCCCACACCAACCGCAAATGCACTTGGATATACAACCAAACCCACAGCAAAACATTTCTAATCCATTACAATTACACACCCTAACACATCTAAACCACACAAAATCACACACTAACACACACACCCGAACTCACACAGCCATGAACACACACCTGCATACACCGAACGCACGCACTAACCCCTTGGTGCCGACAGAAAATTCCACGACACTCGTTGGACTCTCCCATTACTCTCTTCACTTCACACAAATAATACCCTTTTTCATTTTCCATCCCCCATACCGCCCAACTGTGAACCCACCGATAGGAACACACACCAACTTGCACGCACAGACCCACCAACCCGTCCCAACTTCATCACCATCCTTCCTACACCCTGCGTGCACACAGGCACGTTGAACGCACCCACTTACTGAAACACGCACTACACACGCATAAAATATCCCTCTTACGACATGGCTTCACTACCATGGTCATGGCCAACTCATGCGCCCCACAGTATAAAAATTTACTCACAAATTCCACTTATACATGCTATCTTACACATCTTCGAGGCTTAGGAAGGTTTACCTGCTAAAGACGGCAGAAATCCCTTCTGTTTCTTTTCTTCTTCTGTTTTTGGTTCTTTTCTTTTTTTTTTTTGTTTCGGGTCTGCTTCTTTTTCTTTCTTTCTTTCTCTCTTCCTGTCTTCCTTCCCCGAAGCTGCCCTTCTTTTCTGTTTTCTGTTTTGTTCTGCCTTCCCTCTTTACTGCTTTTTTTTTGTTTCCTTTCCTTCACCCGAGAGTAGTCAGCTACTCCCCTTTTTTTGTTCAATTGGCTTAGTCACCATAAAGTCATAGGTGTCAACCTAACAATTAAACCTCACAATCATATTTTATAAAATTGTAGGATAGACCTCCATCTTTATCTATTCATGAAAGAACCCCCCCTAACTCTTTTCTCTTTTTTTATAACATCTAATGTATATTGCCGCTTCTAAAATATTATTATTTATTTAAACGCGCTCAAAAAATGTGCGCTAGGAAAAAGAAAATGCGGTTATTACATAAAGTGTCGTGGACATCTTAGCTTAAAACAAATAGCAAGCATATGAATCACGTGACTTACTCTGAAGTTAAGTTAATTAAAGATCTTTTACGCAATGATTAAAGTATATCAGAAATATAAAAGTTCTCCATAAAACTTTCATGTGTAATAGTAATAGTAATATATATGTATATATATATATATATATATATATATATATATATATGCATGTCATTTACATCAATACGAAGTGTAACTTTTTCAGGTGTGTGTGGTCTACAATTTTAGGTCAAGGTTCAGTTCTATACTACTTGAAACTTGACATTATGTACTTGCTTTCGCTGCTGTGTTTGTGGACATGCTCTGAACCTTTTTATGTTTACCAATATTGTACCACGAGTGAGTATTGAATGGTTGCATCTTTATATATTTCGGATTCATATTTAAAATTTTTAATTTTGACTTTGTCCACGCAACATTTTTGGGTTTGTAAACATGAAGAAATCGAAAAAGACTAATGACAAAAACTATTTATTGAACGATACAAGTCTGTGCCAATAGATCCAGATAATACTAACTTTGACTCATATAGCCATGTGATACAATAAACACTCCCAAACTAATCCAAAACACAACATTTCAAATTGAAGACATTAAAAGGTCTTTGCAGCTCACATGCCCTTTTTTCAAGATAAAATCTTTTCAATCTTCTTTTCGCCATGCATAAACTAAACCAACATTTAAGATAAAAAAGAATTCTTGTATATTTTGGGAACTTTATAAACTTCTGTCATTATTCTTGCAAATACCAATGAGTACCAAGTTTTCTTTTTCTCTTCCAATCACCATAATCTCCACCACCTTTGTCATCTCCTACCAATATTTATCACATGCATAGATCATTTTTCATCTAGCTTAAACTCATCTCTTCCATCATCACTTTATCCTCTCACTCCAATCACGTACCTGTGATGGCGTGACTTTGCCGCGTCCCCTACTTAGGGCAACCCCTTTAATGCACAACCCAATTTGTAGTCCCACCCTAAAACTTTCTTCCATAACCACTCAAGGAACTTTTTATGTCTCATCAACATAATAGAATTCATTTGAGACTCTTAATCTTGATTTTTCCTTTCTCAGCCAATGAGAGCCGATTAAGCTCTAATGTGCCCAAGAAAAGAAAAATAGAGCCAATCAACCTGTTCCCTTTTGAGGCCGCCCTCGCATTTGTTAAATAATCTACTCTAAAAACTTAATTTGTTAAACAATAGGCCCAACAATGTTATCATTCTTAATATTCTCCCTATTGTGTAAGCCTCTGGTTGCACGCTAAGGGAGATATGAATGAAGGTCCACCGCCGAACGCACGAACAAACTGAGTGCAACTTTCATTATTATAAGGGAGACCAAATAAGCAAACGAAAAGAATTAACCCGAAGTCCTTGTCAAATCAGAGCTTTGATACCATGTTACATAATTATCTGCTTAGAAGCTTAAGTTTTTAGAGAATAGATCCAACAATGTTACCATGAAAAAGTATTTGCATAAGAGAGATAGGTGTTGCAATATGTATTGTGAGGCTAAAATTGAATAAACGATACTAGGGTTCTATGTATTTTGGTAATAGTACATGATCATGGCTATAATTATCTGAGCTTAGAACTTACGTAATATTGTAATTGGATAATTGCATACACTTGAGTAATTATGAGTATTTGGAGCACACTTCATTCAATTGTGCATTTTAGAAAGTCCATGCCAAATCCTAGTAATTAGTTGATAACAATTACGTTTGGGGGTGTATTTATGTTAGGTTCACTGTTCATGAGACTAATGAGTGAGTTTATTCGGGGTTGCTATATAGAGGCTTAGCCTTACTTGGCAGTAAGTATGTTTTTGCCGACGGCAACCAATGCATGGATGATGAAAACAACTTCGCATTCATGGCTTAATAAAGTCTAGTTAAATGCTTGAGATGGTTTGGTCATATCTAACCTGGGCCATTAAATGATCTTACAAGAAAAGGCGACGTGTCAGTTTAATTTGGTAAAAAGAGGTACGAGTAGATCAAAGATAATAGGTGAGCGGCTTACTTGCTAGGAACTTATCACATAACTTGTATTTTGACGGGGGGAAATGGAAGAAAAGAATTCAGGTTGCCGACTTCAACTAGTTTGTGAAAAATGCTATGAAAATGGTATTGGACTCTTGTTTTGATTTGGTATGATTCCATCTTTCAAGAAGTATGGCTATGCAGCCTTGTTATGACCTTAATACTTAGATACTTTCCATTGTTGTTCCAGTGTCCAAATTGATTGAATTTGTCTTTTCAAGAAATAGGGTTAGGACATAATAATTGTTGATGGAAATGTTTATTGTTGGTAAAGGTGAGTTACATGAGTTTTACTCCTGGTTGATTTGGGTGGCATCGATGATGACAGTGTAGATAACGATCTAGAGAAAACAAAGAACACCAGAAGATCTAAAAATTAGAAACGTTTTGCAATTTAATTATCCTTCCATCTTCGTTTCCTTTTTCAATTTCTTGGTGAGCATCAGCATGGTAGTGGTGTGGTGTGATTTGCTAAAGGTAAATGGTGTGTCAAGTTAGAGACAGAGAGAAAGTAAAGTGGATTTGGTAAGAAAAATTAAACCTTAAGTGCCCTTAAGTTCATATTTGGAAAAATATTCGATGATATCAGAGAAGATTTGAAGTCCCATGTTAGTACCACACATAAAAATGGACAATCACGCCCCTTCACTTTTGTCATGTCTACTACATATTGTGATTTAACGTCTAAACTTGGACGACAGTTAGTTTTTGGGCCACACTACATCCTATAACTTACTACAGATCTTTACGAGTCATCGTCGCTAGACATGGACTAATTTTCAAGAAAGTGTATAGTTCAATAAACAATATGCCATTGGCCCGCTTAAACAAAGGCCAACCACCAGATTGGTGTTCCATGGATCATGTGCTTTTACAAGACCAAATTGACTATAGTTTGTAACAAGATTAGAGAAATACTTTTAGGGCCTTTATATAGGGAATTTAGAGAGTATTGATAACTTGAGTGCTGAGAAAAGAAGAAGAAGGAAAAGAAAAAGAAAAAGAAGAGAACTTTCATTCTTATTTCTTCCATTGTCTTTTCTCGCATTCATCGAGTTAGTACCTCTAACTTTTTTAGATAACAACCAAACTTTCATACTAGAAGGTCCCGATGTCTTTTTGTAGTAATATTAAATGAACCTTCAATAATCACTTTGACTATGTACAATTGATAAAAGAGCACCTTGATTGTTTCTGTTGATGGTTTGGGTTTTACTTTCATTCAGTAATTTGATTTCCTTGGTGAAAGACATTTGATCGATTCCATAGATAAGTTAGGAATGCAAGCCCTAGAAGGATAAATATACCAATCATTATTTGCCATGTGCTTCATTTGTCGGTAGAATAATTATTGGATATGAATAGAGTTAATTACGCAGTTGACAACTGTACTATTAGGCAAATTCCACTTTGACTACTAGACATCGATTTGTGTCGTAGTAACCACTAAACTTTGAAATTCGTTTTAATTAGGTCACTCCGTCAATTTAAGTCCGTTTATTTAAGGGTACAACTGTCCATTCACTGTTCACCTTCTTCTTCTTCTTCTTCACACACGCACACACATAGACAACATTCTTCCATTACTAGAACACTGAAGCACTCAAGACCTTGCTTTCAGCCCAATCAACAGTGGCATATGGATATACAGCCCAACCTCAACTTGGATAATTGACTGCTTGGATAGTATGTAGAGCTAAGTCAAGTTTTACGACCTTAAATTGGGTGGTGCTTTGTGATTTGCTGAGTTCCCATGTAAGCTTCAAGAGACGTCGCAGAGTCAGGGTAGATTGCAACAACAACAGTAATTAGGGAGTGCTAAAGCAAGGTTTGTGGAAGCCATGTCGCAATACATTATGCATATTACTCTGTGATTGAATTGTTTCTGTTGTGGATGAGAGATGCAATACTTTCAGTCAATGTGGTGTGGATATTAATAATGCAAACTTGTAAATACTTGCACTTCTTGGTCGGTGTAGCAGATGAGCCTTTTACCTCACAAAAAGTTTACCTGGTTGTCTTTTCTTAAGTGTGCTAAAGCCTAAAGGAAAACTGGTATTATGTCAAATTTCCTAAACCCTGAGAAGTGAGAGCCTTCTCTTTGTTAAATTTCATCGCTTTCCTCTTATGGCTACACTCCAACTCAGAAACCCACCTCAGCTTGTTCCTTCTTCTTCGTCCTCAACTGAGTTTTGCCAGAATGTCGCGCTGTCTTCACCTTGCTTTTCTTCTAGGGCTCACCGTAAGAGTTACAGAGAAAGGCACCGTCATGCGATTTGTTGCATTTACAGCTCCTTTTCGTTTGTGCTAATGGATTCCGCCAAGATTAAGGTTGTTAGTGTTGGTGGGGGAGGCAACAATGCCGTTATGCATGTGTGTGTGTGCATGAGAGACACTGTGTGTGGGTGTGTGTGTGTGTGTCTGTATATATTTTGTGGGTCTTTGTGTGTGTCTGTGTGTTATGCGTGTGTCACTGTGTGAGGCAGCGTGTGTGTTTATGTGTGTGTGTGTGTGTGTGTCTTTGTGCGTGAGAGAGAGAGGGGTGGGGGCAATGTGTGTGCACGGGTATGCGTATGTGTGTGTGACGGTGAAAATGTGTGTGGGTTGGGGAGTGTCTGTGTGAGACGGAGAGGGACAGAAGAGAAAGAGAGGAGGGAAAGAGAGAAAGAAAAGGAAAATTCATAAAGACTAGCGTAAAAAGACCAATATACCCCTGAGTAACCTAACGCCGTCAATATTAATTTGACGAAGTGACTTGATTGAAACGAATTTCAAATTTTAGTGGTTATTATGACACAAATCGATGTCCAGTGGTCAAAGTGGAATTTGCCTAATAGTACAGTGATCAACCGCGTAATTAACTCATATGAATAAACGACTAATTTAATTGTTAGTGTTACATTTATCTTGTAATATGTCATAATGAGGAGGTTTGGACAATCAAAAGGCACAATTTATCCCTTTAGAATTTCTAGCCATTAAGATTGTGTCATAAACACGATATTTGTCTCTTCAAAAAATTAAGAAATTTATCAAAAAAAGTGCAATTTTATAGTAACAATCCCATTTACCACTATATGTTTGGGATATCTCCAAAGGGTGGATGAAAGTTTTTCTCTCAAGCTAGAAAAAGAGATTCTTATAAGCTAGAGTCTATTCTCTCAAGCCAAAGCTTTGACATATTGGAGACACAAATTTTTCAAGTCCGAATACATTATTCAAGTTCAAACATTCAAGCTTAATTTTTTTCGCGAAAATTCATCAAGTCTTAGTGTAACATCCCAGAATTACCAGAACGATCGACAATCACTCGATCAGTTACACTAAGACAATAATGTCCTCATAACCCAAAGTGGACAACCATCATCAGAGCAACTAATCGTCAATTAAACCATACTCTCAATTGATTGTCATAAATGAAATATTAAATCTAAGTCTATTTTTTTAAAAAATAATACTCTTCACCCACGCATGGGTTCTAATGGACGATACTGTAACTTAAATTCACTTCATTGCTTGCCTCTAGTCCATTTTCAAGTAATCGAACGCTGATTATTACCTGCAGAAAGGAAGTCAAACAATAATGAGCTTTTAAGAACCCACTAAGGTCGATCAACAATTAAAAACAAAGTTATTCGAACGATTTTACTTACACAATCAAGTGATAATTTTTATTTTTAAATAAAACCAAAGCATTTCGATATAAAAATAGGGAGGAGTATCAATTCTATCCTTCAAAATCAATGGGTACTTCAAATATTTTAGATGCAATAAAACAGAACATAAGACATTGCGCATGAGTAGTACAGATTAGTAAAGCTATCCCGGCAGTGCTCAGATACACTTTACATATGCACATGTACACTAACTAGTCCATTTAGGTATTAGTTTCAACCTAAACCAAGCAGACCATCCTTATAATGCTAACAATACACACGATTCTTATAACTCATGTCAACATTTAGAAGAAATAAACGCAATTTAAATCATTTTATGATGATCGAATCAATAAAACGAATGAGAATTAATAAATAATTTCAAACGATAGCTTCAAGGTTCAAGTTAGGGTTTTATGGCTAGTTCCAAAATATTTTTCATACCAATCATAAAATCGAAGTTCGATGAAGTTTGTAAAACTATTATAATCAAACATTTGAATTCATAGAGATGAAATATGATTTGGATAAAATTCTTTATCGCGATTCGAAGGTATGCTAATAAGTTAAACATACTCAATTATATCCAAATCCTTCTGAATCAACCTAAATTGAGCAATTCTATGATCAGGATATATTCTGGCCCTACAATGCCATACACCCAATACCAATCTACCTATACGCTTCTCAATCCTACTCTCAGAATATCACAACCCAAAGCGGGTCCCACATGCAGCCAACCTAAACTAAAGCCAGATACACTCCTCAAGGCTTAATAATAACTCAAAATGAATAATAATTTCTAATAAAATACTTTTATAGCTTAAAACATTATAAAAAGTCAAAATATGATTTTTTTGAAATTTTTAATATTTTTTAATTAAAATAATTTCTTTAAATACAAGAAAAGCCCAAAAATAGCTATTAATATTTTCAGGCCAAAACAAAATCCCATTATTTTTATAATAGCCTTAAAATACGTAACAAAATACAGAAACTAAAATTAGGTCAAAAAATATTAAAAAAACATTATCAAATAATTCATTTTGCCCAAACAAATACGATATGGGAATCATATTAAATCACTTCTGAAAATTCTGAAATTTGAACTCAAACATCTTAGAATCATATAAATAGAACACAAAATTTCAGAATTAAATAATCTTATTAAATGGTTCAAATAGATTTTAGAAGTTTTAAATTCGGGCAAAATAGAAAAAATAGCAAACGATTTCAGAAAATTCTAAAAACTTCTCAGAAATTCTAAATTGAAATAAAATTGCGATTGTAAAAAAAATGGCTGAAAAAGTGTCCAGAGGCCACCCCACACGCCCCCCAACATGCGGCGTGTGGCTTATAGTTCATCTTCTTCCAAATTTGGGAAGAACCATAATTTCTGAATTTTCTTCCATTTGGCTTCGTTTTTTCTCCTTTTTTCTTGCTCTAATTTCTTCCTCCAGCACCCTATACATTCTATAACAATACTACATGATCCACGATCGAATCCGTAGAGTTTTATGTAAAGAAAGACATGTATATACACTGAAATGAAACGGTTTACTTCTTCGATCCCGCAACTACTTCTTTGATCCAATCCCTCTCTTCTCTCCCTTGTTCTGTAACTGGAAAATATGTAATGGAGGATAGAATAATTCGTGGGAGTGATTTGGGGGGTTGCCAAATGGTTAACAGATGGGGGAGTTGCTGTCAAGATTCATTCAAAGACCCAAAGATGACATTTTACCCCCACCCCACCCTAAAAGCACCTTTTGACATTTTGCAAAACTCACCCCAAAAAATTTCAATTTTGGAAAAAGACCCAAACCTATTTACCATCATATTATGAGAATTTTAGCGGGATATTACATTGTCTCTAACTTATAAAAAATTTTGTCCTCGAAATTTGGTGTTTCTCGTACGGCTACTCTTAAGCATGCCTGATCTCATATACACCAACATAACACCTCAAGTGCTTATATAACTAGATCCATTTCAACAATTGGCAAATAATCCAAATACAATTTTGAGCAACTTACAAAGTATTTGCGCTAAAGACCTCAAAGTATATGGCTGCTCGATATGTATTTAACACACCTCAATTCGCCGCTAAATTTTGCCCCAAATGTCAATACTTTTAAATCCCAAGCTTCGCTACACTGCAAAACCATTGTCTCTACTGTTTACCTTTTCTACATTTGTACCATTAAATCGTCACCAATAGTCCAAGTAAATTTACGCTTCCACTATGTAACTCTCATAGCAACCAAATAATACTAGTGCACTCCCTAAACTCGACACCGAAAGTTATGCCCCACGAATACCCAAACGTTTTATATTTCGTTCAAGTCGTATCACTAGTTCAAATCTATGACACTATCACTTACGCTCCAACATTTGTAAAACCTCACAATCAATGGTTATGAAGTTTGAGACTTAGTTCTCTTTTCAACGTACTTTGAACTTCAAAACCTCCTCTGTTACCCATTTTATCCATATCCTCATGATTTCACAACAATAACGAAGTTGTGGCAACACTTACCAGATATTGCTTATGATGATTATCCCAAGAAACTAAACTTGTGAGTTTTCTAGTCACCCTTGTGATATTCATTATAAGCTTGAAACACCTTATAGTATTGAGCACGTCAACTTAAATATAGCCGGTGACCTAACTTAGATCCACATATTTCGAAACAACCTGCCTTTCAATGTCGGATTAGCCCATGAGTCATATCACATTAAACAATGGGAAAGGATTCAACAAAGCACACCTAACTTGAACAACCATTACTAATGTGTCTCTGTTCTTTACATATGCCAAACCATTCACCCAAAAAATCTCTAGGTGTTCAATCCAGTAGGCAAAATGATTATGGATACACCCGAGGTAAAAAAATCATGTTTCAGTCTTCCAATAGATCAGGTTGCCTGAAAAGATATATTTAACCTTCATGATAGTGCAACCCTATCATCACTAGGGTGCTAGCTAGTCATTATAGTCAAACATTTTTCAACAATCTGAAATAGTTTCTTCGTTATCATTTCATATGCCACGTTTTCCTAAAGAAAGATGTTTACGTAAAGATATACCACGTCATTGTTCATGGAAAAAGATATATCACAATCTCTAAACATCAATAACGTATACACATCATTTACTATGTTCAAGTCTATCACAATAGAAGAATAAAACTTATAAGTTTTTAATCCATACTTAACCTTACGGGATAGAAGCCTAGATTTTGACTTCCACTCACAGTGCATTATGTTGAATTAAGACAACCCAAGAACAAAAACCACTACCTTTTTTTCCCTCCAAAATACACTTAAGCATGAAACAAATCTTTATCAACAGCACCCATATCTTCGTTTTCCATCCTGCTGGCTCAAAAATATTCTTGACCTAAGAATATTGACCAGCTACGGACCAAACATAATTCCTACAAAAAAAACTTCTATCATCATCTAATTTCTACAACAACTTTGTCCCCAAACTTCTTAAATCCAAAACCTCAAGGTGCACTGATACCTTGATGGACCAGTATGCTTTTGCTGTGCACTCTGATGTCAAATCAAATCAGTTTATACTATTAGCGAATCGATCTCATAAAAAGTATTACCTTAAAGGACCCAAAAAATTTATTCTACTCACACATGTATGATACCTTCCACTAGCAATCACAACCCTCACCATTCATAGCTTCTATTTGATATTTCTACTCAAGGAAACCAAAATATTATAGTCTTATTTTCTTTGGTTACTACTTATAATCCATGAATTCTAAGGAAAGTAGTCTTGTCTACTATTATGTACTCAGCACAATCTTAATCTAGAGCTAAAACATCAAATAAGTTTTCAAGACTTAATACAAGTTTTCAATTTCCAATCTCAGGCACAGATTATCTTATGCTTATGAGTCTATAGAATCATATAACCTGGCTCTATTACCAACTGTAGATAGACACTCTATCAGTTTGTAATGCTCCAGAAATTCGGAATGTGAGACACTCACTGGATCATTTACACTAAGACAATAATACCCTCAAACTCAAACAAATGAATGACTGCTGTTAGAGCAGCTAAACTAATAATCATACTATCAGTATATCACCGATGAAACATGAGATCTAAGTCTAAAAAATTTTAAGTAGCAATATTCACCCACGTAGAGGTTCTAATGATCAATACTATAACTTAAATCAACTCGTTCGCTCGACTTTAATCCTTACTCAGGCAATCTAATGCTGGTTATCACCTGCAGAAAGGAAATCAAACGAGATTGAGCTTTTAAGAATCCAGTATGATCGATCAAAGATAAAAAAAATAAAGTGATTCGAACGACTTTCCATATACAATCAAATGACAATTTTTAAAAAGATTTTTAAATAAAATCACAACATTTCGATATAAAACTTAGGGAAATTTATCAACTCAATCTTTCAAAATCAATAAACATTTCAAAAGTATTCTAAATACAATAAAACATAAGACATTGAGCATTAGCAAATTAAAGCCACCTCAGCAGTGCTCAGATACACTTTACATAAGCATGTGTACATTAAATAGTCCATTTAGGTACTAGTTTGAACCCAAACTGAACAGACCATCGTTATAATGCCAACACTGCACACTATCCTTATAACGCCAAAGATTTACTATCTCATGTCAATGTTCAGAAGAAATAAACACAATTCAAAATGTTGTATGATGATCGAATCAATAAAACAGATGATTATTAAAAGAATTTTAAACGATCGCTTTAAGGCTCAGGACAGGGTCTCATGGGCAATTTTCAAAATATTTTTATGACAATTGAAGTTCTATGAAATCTGATAGAAAATCAAAATAAAACATACGAAACCAATTAAATCAGAGGTCAATAGAATTCCTTACATTTTAATGACATTTATAAAATCAGAGTTTAATGGAATTTGTAAAGCAGTTATAACGAAACATTTGAAATCAGAGCGATGAAGTAGAGTTTGGATGAAATACCTTACCTTGGTCTGAAGCTATGCTAAGCTAAGCAATCTCAATCCGAATCCTTCTCAATCAACCCAAATTGAGCAATTCAATAATCATAATACATCTAAGATCTTAATACTACGAGTTCAATAGTAATTGCTTACACCGACACTCTCAACTCAACCCAAATCAAAACGGATCCCACGTACGACCATACCTAACTGAAAACCCTGCACACTCGTTAAGGCCTAATGATAACCCAAATTTAATAATAAATTCAAGTAAAACAGTATTACATCATTATAAAAACTCTAAATATGAATTTTTTGAATTTTGAATATTTTTGAATAAAATTAATTTTCTTAAATACCATAAAGCCCTAAAATAGGCATTAATAGTTCTAGCTCAAATCAAATTCCCATAATTCTTATAATAGCTTTATAATATATATATAAAACTGAAATTAATATTTAAAAAGTCTCACCGAAACCATTTTAAATCATCTGTTTTGCTAAATCAAATGCGATACGAATAAACTCTAAAAATCATGAAATTGAAATTAAAACTTCTTCATATCATAGAAACATTACATTAATTTCTCAGAATTTATTAAGGATTCTAAAGACTCCAAATAAATTTCAAAAAACTGAATTTGCAAAAAATATTAAAAATACTAAACGGTTCCATAAAAATATAAAATTTTACCAGTAATTTTAATAATATTTTAAGAAACTTAATGTAAATTTTTTAACATTTTACGACAATTGTGTGATACCCAACAGCTATGTGATACAACTGTATAAGCACAGTGTACGACCCTCACTGCACAGACCCATCATTGTTTACCCATCTTCTTCCTCTTCCCTTTACTCTTTGCAATTAGAACCCAAAACTCACTCCTTCATACAAAACACCCAAGGCAGCCTCTCCCCTTCTCCAATAACACACCAATAGCACCTTTTGTTACCTTGAATCAGTAACAATACACAGTAAGACTTACACTCAGCCTTTAGTTAAGCAATTCATGTTCCATGACCACAATATAACTGTAACATCCAGTGATTTCCAGAATGTTAGACACTCACTCGATCAGATACACTAGGAGAATAATGTCCTCATAACCCAAAGTGGACAATCATCATAAGCCACTAACCTTAAATGGAATCATACTCTCAATTGATTGACATAAATAAAGTACTAAATTGATGTCCTACAAAATTTAAATAGTACTATTCATCTACGCAGGGGTTCTAATAGAAAATACGGGAGCTTAAATTCACTCGCTCGCTTGCCTCTAGTCCATTTTCAAGTGATCTAACCCTGGTTATTACATGCAGAAAGGAAGTCAAATGGGAGTGAGCTTTTGAGGGCTCGGTAAGGTCGCTCAAACAAAGAAGTTACAAAATAATTCACAGATGCAATTCAATGATGCTTTAATTTACAGAGGCAATTCGATGATGGTTTTCCAAGAGTTTTAAGATGATCATAAATAGTTTGATCAAATATAAATATGACTTTTAGATACGATACAACAATCACGGATGCTATTGAACATGAGCAATTGCAAAGCCACACAGGTAGTGCAGGGAAATCACTTAGCAAAGTCACAAAAGCGATGCTCACTAACATTGATAATCATATGCACCGACTAGTCCAACAAGGTACTAGCCCACACCAATACACCGACTAGTCCATCAAGGTACTAGCCCACACCAATACCCCAAATCTTCCAATACCCACTAACTCCGCCAAAACACACCAATGCAGAATCTCATGTCAATAAATAGTATGACAACAATTCAATAATACAACATCTTATTCAATGCTCGATGGACAATAATTAATGAGCACTGATAAGAGTTTCAATAAACGTTTGTAAGGCTCAATGAAAGGTTTATAAGGCAAGCAATGCAACTTGTATCAACATAGTAGAGTCCGAACGAATAGCAATAACAAATCAAAATAACATATGAAATCAAATAAAATGAGTTTGGTTCGGATAAAAATCCCTTACCTCGATCCTAGTGTTGAAGCTAGAACGCTCTCGATCAAATCCTCGGAGTTAACATAGGTTGACAAAGTCACTTATCAGAACACTATCCATACCATTATATTATAAAGGGCTAATTACACCTATGTCCCTGAGGTTAGGGGGTAATTACAGTCAATGATACAAAGTTTCAAAATGTAACATTTCGTGACCAAAAGTGTTTCAAATGTATCACCCGTATCCATCCGTTAGGGTTCCATCCAAAAAGTATACTGTTCATCATTACGTATTTTAAAAATGGCAATACTGCCCTTGTACAGTATATTCTAAATAATTTTCAAATTAAACCTTAATTTTTTAAAATTAGGGTTTACAACTAATTTACAAATTAAGCTTTTGATTAGGAGGATTTGAAACCCTGATTTAAAAATTAGGGTTTTGAAACCTTAAAATTAGGGTTTCAAAACCCTAATTTGCAAATTAAGCTTTTGATTAGGAGGATTTGAAACCCTAATTTGAAAATTAGGGTTTCTCTTCTCCACTGATCTCGCCTTTGACAGCAGCCCAAGCCTCCTCCCTCACCCCACGCAGCCGGTAACCTCTCTCAGCCCACCATTTGGCAGACTCGCCCCACCCCACCATGTCGGCAAGCCCCTTGGCAAACCCACCCCACCACACCGGCAAGCCCTTTGGCAAACCCACACCGTTGATACGTCACCGGCAACCCCTTGGCAAACCCACGCCGTTGAGACACCATCGGCAGCTCTTTCTTTCTCTAAACCCCATTTCAATTCAATTCAATATTTTTCTCAACGAATCAATCTATAGCTTTCTAATTCAGAGGCGATGGGGAAGGGGGAAGAGTGGTCGTCGTCGTTTTTTGGGTCGTTAGGGAGAGAAAGTTGTGTGACTGGAGGAGAGGAGAGAAAGCTATGCGGCGACGGGGGAGAGGGAGGGTGGGTGCGGTGGCCGGGGAAGGGGGAGGGTGTTGCGGTGGCCAGGGGAGGGAGGGTTGGGGGGCCGCGAAGGGCGAGGGTGTGGGTGGCTGCGAAGTGGGTGGGGGAAAAGAGAGAGTAAAAAAAATTAGGGTTTTTCTTTTCAAAAAAGAGACAATGGCATTTTAAAAAATAACTTTCTAACATAAGGGCAATAAAGTCATTTTATTAAAACTGTTAGAATTTTTAGGGTTCCGTTTGGTCAATGGATACAAGTGTAATTTGTCCAAACTATTGTCCTTGCCTGTAATTACCCCCAAACCTCAGGGACATAGGTGTAATTAGCCCTATTATAAACCTAATAATATAACTATCCACAGTGTACCCATTTTTTACCTGAAATGACAAAATTCAAAACGGGTTTCATATACAGCCAACCTAGCTACCCCGAAACTCGTTACACTCCTCGAGACTCAGAAATATTTTAAAAATATTTTTAACGTCCATTAAACATTATTTATAGCTTAATACAACATATGGAATAAAAATATAATTTTTAAATATTTTTGATTATTTTCGAGTTAAAAATAATTTCTTTAAATACACTAAAAACCAATAAATTTCCATAATTGCTTCTAGCTGAAAAATGAGACTCATAATTTTTTGAAAAGCAATACAAAAAATGATAATAAATTAACTGTAAAAATTACCAAATTTTTACTGAGTCTTTCTTATACTGTAAAAACATTATTTTAAATTTTCCAAAATATTTTCATGGATTTAACAGTTCTTAAATATTTTTAAAAGTCTAAACTTGCAGAAAATATAACAAATACATATGTTATCAGGAAAATATGAAAATTCAACATAAATTCTAGTATTACTCTGCGACTTTTCCTATAAAGTTTCAACATTTTTTGACTAGTGTACAAAACCCACAGCCACAAACAACATTTAAAAAAAAAACCCATTACAGACCCACTGCCCCACGGTAGTGGGTCTTCAGTTCTAGCTCTTCCTTCATTCTTCTTATCATTTCACCCCAAACACATTAATTTGTTGTTGCTTCTCTTTTCTCTTTATTTCCTTTGACACACCCACACACACACACTTCTTCATATATATATATATATATATATATATATATGAGGTAGTGGGTCTTCCTCTTCCTTCTCCCTTTTTAACACCACTAACACACATATGTATAAACACATACATACATTACACCTCACAATTATGCACCCAAACAACATTACACTCCAAGCCTTACTGTATACACCACACCACAATGCAAATCACATCCATTGACTTACGGCAGTGGGTTTCTACCTCTTTTTTTCTTCTTTCCAAGCACTGCACTTCACCCACTCATCCAACTGCACACCCAACACAACACTTTGTTGCTGCTGCTCCCTTCTCCTTCTCCTTCAATACACATCCTAATACACCCTGATACCTTCACATCATCTCACAAGCCACTAAAACTTCCACTGAAAAAGAAACGGCCACAGTGGCCTTGAGTCACATTCTATCACATATATAACCCTATATCTATATATCACAACCACACATATGAATAACTACCTGCGCACAGTACGCACGGCCATGGCTTCTCACTCACGCAGGTTACACATCATTTCTCATTCTCTGTGATTTATCCAAATCACCACAAATGCATCTATATTCGGCCATGATATATACATATATATATATATATATATATATACATATATATATATACATATATATACATATATATACATATATATATATATATATATATATATATATATATATATATATGTACATTCTCACCATACTTTGATTTCATATCTGCAATAACTGCAAATCCTATTATACAAGTTTTTCACGGTTTTCTCACACTTCCTTAAACCGAATTTCTGAAACAAATATAACAGAAAAACAAAAAGGAGCCTTACCGAAAAATTACGTTAGAGAAATCTCTTCACGATCTTTTCCCTCTCTCTCTGAGAATCTCTCTAACTCTCTCTCTCGAAAGTGTGGTTGACGGCCAAAATGGGAGACCTTAGACGGCTGCCCAGAAAATGATGAATATATATGTAAAATGAGAACCCTAGTTAGATTAAGAAAAGAAAACCCTATTCCTTCATTTGTCACTTACCCAAACTTATTATTACGAAAATTGTCCAATAATAAAATATTTACAATACATGATGTGTTAGGAAAATTATAAATGAGTTGTTACGCCGTCCCGTTCGACAAATCGTCGCTAATAAGTACACCACTACTAAAATTTTAATTGTCACTAAAAATTTATACCAATGCTAAGATAGATAGTTCGCTGATAAATTACACGTCGATGTTAAATATATATACGAAATATGTCGTCGCTAAAAATTATACTAGTGTTAAGAAAAAATAAATAAATTTGTAGCTAAGATTTATGAATTTGATTTGTAAAGAGTTTTTAGGGTTAGGGGTATTACAATAAGCATCATTGCCATGACTCAAGTATAAAGATGATTTTGAGGAGAATGTAAAAAATACATAAGAAGGCCATATCTAAAGCCATTTGACAAGAATTCATAAATCAGAAATCTTCACACATCAAAACCCACGGCACCCACATCAATGGCAATTCTATTTCCATCTCACAATACCGCAACACACGCTGCACATGGGCTGTTTTGGCAGACGACTCATACAAAACACCCACAAATTCATCCTTACGACTGCCATTAATTTTCGTGTCACGAACCCACACATAAGACGCACACACACACACACACACATTCGCCAGTCCAATACACCAACGCACACACATATTCTCTCCCTTTCACGACACACACCGCACCTTCTCTTCCTCTCTCTCTTTCTCTTTTCCCTTTTCTCTTTTTCCCCCTCTCTCTCTTCTGCTCTGTTTCTCTGTAACCATAGAGCAAATCTATTCTCCCTCTCTCTAGCCAATAATAATTTATGGTAAATGTTTATTTCTCCCGAATCTCCTCCTTCGTTGTCTCTCCTTCCAAAGTTAAAGAGTTGACACTAATTTTTCAAATGAATGAGATTTTGAATTTATTTTTATTTACTAACCCCGCTTTACTAATCGTCACTAATAGTTGCCGATAAGATTCGGTCATGCTAATCGTCACTAAAGACCTAAATTAGTGTCACTTAAAACTACTATCGTTAAATTATAACTTATGGTTTCAATTTTTTTGGGTTAAGATGATAATATATTATGCTCACAAATTGTCGCTAAAGATCCAATAAATAATTAGTTATAATTTTTAACGTAAATACAGCCTTAGATTTTTCGGGTGTTACACAGTTACACTAAGACAATATGTCCTTATAATACCCAAAGTAGGCAACCATCATCAGAGCAACTAATTGTCAATCAAACCATACTCTTAATTGACTGTCATAAATGAAATACCAAAGCTAAGTCTAAATGTTTTTAACATAATACTATTCAACCATGCAAGGGTTGTAATGGACAATACGATAACTTAAATTCACTTGTTCGCTTGCCACCAGTCATTTTCAAGTAATTTAACGCTGGTTATTAACTGCCGAAAGGAAGTCAAACAAAAGTGAGCTTTTGAAAATCCAGTAAGGTCGATCAACAATTAAAAATAGAGCTATTCGAATGATTTTTTGTACACAATCAAATGATAATATTAAAAAATAATTTTTAAATAAAACCTCTATCCCTCAAAATCAATAGACATTCCAAAATGTTATAGATGCAAAAAACCAGAATAGAAGACATTGAGCATGAGCAGTATAGAACAGCGAAGCCACCCGGAAGTGCTCAGATACACTTCACATATGCATATGTACACTAACTAATCTATTTAGGTAATAGTTTTAACCCTAACCAAACATATCATTCTTATAACGCCAACAATACACACCATTCTTATAATTCTTCAAATTTACTGAGTCATGTCAATATTTAGAAGAAATAAACACAATTCAAATCATTTTATGACAATCGAATCAATTAAACGGATGAGAATTAATAAAGCATTTTAAATGATCGCTTTAAGGTTCAAGTTAGGATTTTATGAGTTGTTCCAAAATATTTTTTATATCAATCATAAGATCAAAGTTCGATGAAGTTACAGGAAAAATGAGTACAATCTCTACTAAATCTTGGAGCAAGATGATTTCCTCTTATTCTTCTTTTTCTTGATTAACGCTTGATCGAAGGCTTTATGGCTTTTTTGGGGATCAAACGGCGGCGAGTTTGGCTGAGTTCATTTGGACACTTGATAAATTTCAATATCAACAAGTTTGAACGTCTGAACTTGTTTGACGTGTCTTCCGACTTGAAGAAAGCGTGTCTTCAATTTGCCAAAGCTCTGGCTTGGAAAAATCTTTCTTTGGCTTAAGAGAAAAAACTTATATCCACCCTTTGGGGTCATCCTATATATGTAGCTAGTGATAGGTGAGAATGTTCCTATAAAATGCACCTCTTTCTCATTTATTTCATAATAATTATGTGAAGAGATATATACCATGTTCATAGCACAATCTTATGGGCTAAAAACTCCAAAGTAATAAATGGAGCTTTTTAATTAGCCAAACCACCTCGTTATGACATATTAAGAGATAATCTAAAACAATAATTCTTGTCAAATTAGTCTTTAGTCATATCTATACTTTAGAGAACACGTGTCACCCTCCTATTGCTCAATAAATAATTATTCTAAAGGCAAATAAATAACACGTGGCAATTCTATTGGTATAAAATTTACCCTTCTACACGACCGTTTACAAATCTATGTTTTCTTCAAGAACATATGTAACATCTAAGAATTTTTTGGAATGTTAACACTCATTCGATCACCTACACTAAAACGGAATATCCTTAAACTCATCAAAATAATATCACAACTGTCAGAGCAACTAAACCATTAATTTTAAATCTTAGTAAACTATCGTAGATGAAACATCAAACTAAGCCTTAAAAATTTAAACAATAACGTTCACCCACGTAGGGGCTCTAATGATAAATACTAAGATCAAATCTCTTCTTACGCGGCTCTAATCCACAGAGGCAACCTCAACTTAATGCTGGTTATCACCTGCTGAAAGGAAATTAAAGGAGAGTGAGCTTTTGAGAGCCCAGTAAGGTCGATCAAAGATTTAAACAAACAGAACGATTGAGACGATTTTATATTGAAGTCAAATAATAACTTTTAAACTGATTTATAAATGAAACCAATGCACTTCAATATATAGACATAGGGACGAGTAATCAACTTAATCCCTTAAATCAATCGTTATTTCAAAACATTTTAGGTATAATAAAAAGAGATAGAAAATATTGAACATGAGCAGTACACTATAGCAAAGCCACCCCGGTAGTGCTCGATACGCTTTACATATGCATATCTACACTGACTAGTCCATTTAGGTACTAGTTTAACCTAACCAACAGACCATCCTTATAACACCAAAAACGTATCATCCTTATAACTCTCAAATTACTAACTCATATCAATACTTAGAAGAAGTAAATACAATTGAAAATACTTTATGACGAGCAATCAATAAACAGATGAAAATGAACAATGAATTCCAAGATGAGAATGAAACATAGATAAGTATAACTCAAAATGTTTTACGATGGTCGGATCAAAAAATATATGAGAATGAAACAGAATTCTAAAAGATCGCTTTAAGGGTCAATTTAGGGTTTCATGGACAATATCTAAATATTTTTATGAAAATTTATAAAACCATAGTTCAACAGAATTTGCAAAACAGTTGAGATTAAAACATCTGAATTCGAAATAATGAGTAAGATTCGGAGAGAAAATCCTATCATTTTTATATCAATAATAAAAGTAGATCTCAATGAAGTTCGTAAAGCTGTAATTATAAGACATTTGAATTCAGAAGAATGAAATAGGGTTCAGAGAGAAAATCCTTACCTCGATCCAAGTTATGCAACGTTACGCAACCTCGATTAAAATTATCTGAATCAACCTAAATTGATAATCCATATGTTAGAAAAATAATCTACACTACTATACTGTGACCTAATAATAACTACCCAGCGATGCTCACTTCTAACTCCGAAACCACTCAACTCAAAGCAATCCTGCACACGGCTAACCTAACTGAAATTTCTATACACTCTTTAATGTGTAAAAATACTCTAAATTCATTATAAATTACAATAAAACACTTGTATATCTTAAAATATTAATAAAAGTCAAAATATGAATTTCCTGAATTTTGAATATTTTAGAATTAAAATAATTTCTTTAAATGCAAGAAAAACTCATAAATAGCTATAATTACATTTAGCTGAAAATAAAGTCCCATAATTTTTGTAATACCTTTAAAATATGTATAAAAATTATAAAAAGTGAAATCAGAAATTAAAAGGCATTAAAACTATTTTTAAAAGTTTTGTTTTGCTAAAATCAATTACGATACAGAAATGATAACAAATCAACTCTAAAATTTTTAAGACTTAAACTTATTTATATCATAAAAGCATTACACTAATTTTCCTAGAACATTTTCATGAGTTTAAAAGCTCCAAAAGAATTTCATAAATCTGAAATTACCAAAATTGCTAAAAATACGTATGATTTCAGAAAATTATAAAAGTTTGCCACAAATTCTAATATAGCATAACGTATTATAGTGTAAAGTTTTACGCATTAACAATCACTGTACGCCACCCCAAGAATGTAATATACCTAATGGAATAAAGTCTTAAGAACAGTGAATCAAATTTACACCTCGGTTATCCATTGATGTTTCTGTAATTTTGCAATGAGTTAATTATACAGTTCTTATTGATACTGTTTGTTCAGTCAGTATAATATATTTCAGTATTTTCGTACTTAAATTTTCTGCACAAGTATACACAAAACAAAATATATTTTCCAACAGTTTCATCCCATTACAAGGGCGCGAAAGATTGGGCGTGATAGCTGTCATAGACCCATTGTTTAAGTACATGGTGCGAATGAGGATATAAGCATCGGACAGCAAAATAAACTTGCGTGTAATGTCACAGGCAAATGCACGAACTTTACACCAACCCTCACATCTAGGGATGGCAATGGGGCGGGTCGGATGTTGATCTTCTAAAATTCGAACCCGCCCCACTAGTCATTGAACTTTGCCCCGCCTCGCCTCGCCCCGCACCGGGTTATGTATGTAAAATACCATACCTGATCCTATGTGGATTTAGGAAACCCAAACCCGCCCTATTCCGCCCTGCCCTCGTTTATTGTATATATTGATTTTTGTTCTCCCGTTTTCTTCCGTCGAATTTCATTTGTCTGTCACTTTTCTGAGTCACCATCAAATAATAGGATTTAGACATTTATCTGTACACATAATTGTGTTTTATACTTTAATTATAAGCTCAAGAAAAAAAATTCATTTACAGAGTCATCTATAAAAATTTGCTAGGAGCCAATCATGGAATAGACTAATCAACTTGCCCACACCAATATTAACAATGAAGAAGTAAAATCAGCTTTAAATTAAAAAGACCCAAAATGGACAATACCAACAATCTACAGAAAGAGCAAAAGCTAGATTTTAACCCCCCTCTCTCAACAGTAACTCTTAAAATTTCTTCAGACTTATCTAGTTGGGGAAGAGTCTTCCTACATTTTTATAAACAATCCAGTAGCCGCTTATACTGCTGAAAATCTACTGCCCCTTACCCATAGGAACCCATCTCATCTAGAGTTGTCAAAAGGACCAGGCGGCCCGCGGGCTGGGCCGGCCCCGTGTATGAACAGTGACGGCCCGTTAATTTAGGGCTTAGGGCCTGGGCTTGGACCAGGCCAGAAATTCCCAAAAAATTCCCGAGCCAGGCCCGCCCGGAAAAAGCCCGGGTTTGGCCCGGCTCGAACCCAGCCAGGAATTGGCCTGGCCCGGATCTGGCCCCGGTTCTACCCTTTTCAAAATCATCTTTTCCCCCCTTTCCCCCCAACGGTTTTATTCCCCTTTTTTTTTCTTTCCTAAATTCCACTTTTACCCCCCCAACAGCAAAATAACGGCTAGTTTGGGGGGTATTTTGGTCCAACTTAAAATTTTTACTCTTTTAAGGTTTTTACACTCTTACCCTCTCCAACAACTATAAACGGATAGTTTTTAGGGACATTTTGGTCTTTTGTGAAGTTTTAAAAATCTATAAATTCACACCATTTCTCTCTAATTTTTCACACCAATCTTCTTACTCTCTCTTATATAAACATTCTACATTTCTACAAGCTTTGCTACTCTTGCTAATTACTCCTCCTTACTAATTACTACTCTTATTTACTAATTAGTACTCTTGCTAATTATTACTCTTGTTTACTAATTACTACTCTTGCTAAATTCTAATTACTAACCACTCCTCTTATTAATTTGTTACTCTCTAATTCTTTTGTCTAGTAATTAGTAATTAGTGAATTTTTATATTTAACAATTACTATTACTAAATTCTTTTTAATTACTAACTCTCTCCAATTTTGAATTACCCTCAGTGATTCATTTGTTACTCTTTAATTCTTTTAATTGTTATTTCTAATTACTAATTACTGCTCTTATACTTGTGTATTTAGTTACTCTTACTAATTTTATTTTTCAATCTAGTAAAAAAGTTTAGCGTCAAATATGGCTGGATTACTGAAGAAACTGAAGCGTGGATCATCATCACGAAAAATATCATCATCATCATCACAAACACCACCACCAGCACCACGGCCATCACAAACACCAATCCAAGCACCACCACAACCATTCGTTCCTGGACGAATGAGTACAGGCTGTATGATAGATACCCAAGCCAATTGGGAGTTCAATCAAAACATTCCAGATCTTGAATACACGCCTGATTAAGACCCCCCGCATTATAGTCAAGGACGCAGCTCGGTTGGCGAAGCTACTACTCCGTGGCATAATCTTAACCCTATGCCTGGTCATGATGAAGAAGGGCCGAGCAATGCCTCCGGTAATGAGCCAGAAGTCCAAAAGGGAAAAAAAGAAAGCCGAGTGTTGGAATCATTTTGATGAATTATGGTGGACGGCATCCGAAAAGCTCGATGTAAGTACTGTGCTAAATTATTTTCGTCTGGTAGTGGTAATGGACATCTTAACAGGCATTACCCTCAGTGTGCACCTCGACAAGGCCACGTCGAACCTACCCAAACGCAGTTATCTTTTGACGGTAAGTTATTTGTTTATAATCAGCGAGAGCAAAGAGACGGTCTCGCTGAATTTGTTATTCACGATGAACAAGCCTTTTCTTTTGCCGATAATGCTAAGCACTCTAGATATATGAACACATACGTTCAACCTTTGTACAAAAAGGTTCATAGAAACACAACTAGATCCGATGCACTCCGACAGTATAATGCTGCTAAAGCACGCCTGATCGATTATTTCGATAAATTTGACGGTAAAGTTAGTCTTACTTCTGATATTTGGCAATCTCCGTTTACTTTTGTTAGTTATACTTGTGTGACGGCCCATTGGATTGATGCAGATTGGATTATGCACAAGAGAATCATCGCTTTCGAGCTCTTTCCTTTTCCGCATGATGGAATGAACATTGCTAGTATTATATTAAAAGCATGTACCACGTTTAAATTAAAGGATAAGATTATGAGTATTAGTTTTGATAATGCTTCTAACAATACAGCTGCTGTTGATGCTTTAGAGGAGAGCCTCAAACCTGTACTTTCTGGTAAATTATTTCATGTTCGTTGTGTTTGTCATATAATTAATTTAATTGTTCAAGATGGTTTAGCTGCTGCAGGAGATATTCTTGTCAAAATGAGGGGTATGACAGCGTATGTTAATAGTTCGAGTCCGAGAACACAACAATTTAAAACGTTGTGTGTTGAATATAATATGCCTCGCAGGAGAGCAGTTACAGATGTGGTCCACAGGTGGAACTCTACATACCATATGCTTTTACACATTCTGGCATACAGAGAAGTCTATACGCATTTTCTACTAACCTTGTTCCCAGCCGGCTTGCCAACTCAAGAGGAATGGCAGATGGCCACATACCTAGCTGAATTTTTGGAGGTATTTTACACGTCTACCAATTTATTGTCTGGTACGTACTATCCCACCTCTCCTCTCGCTGTAATAGAAATTCTCAAGATGGCTACAATGTTAACAAAATGGAGATATATAGGACCCTTTAAGGAAATAGTAAAAGTGATGGATAAAAAGTTTAATAAATATTGGAGTGAACTGCCTGTTGTTTTTGCTGTTGCTACTTGTTTAGATCCTAGGTTAAAGTTGCATGGCGTGAACGCGTCTCGATACAAGAGATATCGATATTAATGTGCTACCCAGTAGAGGACACAACCGCACTTCACAGCGAAAGTGAGCAAGACATTTGAGGAACTGTTCAACCTCTATCGTAATTCTGCTGACGTGCGCGGACGAGCTTCATCATCGACTGCTGAGAGGTATTATGCGCCATACCTTAAGGGCTTTGAACATCTAGTAGCAAGACAACTACCAGGTGAAGGTACTTCTAATTCGGCAGGTTCGTCTACTTTTTCCTCTTTTAATGAGATTGGTGTATATTCAAATACTGATCATTATTCTGATTTATCAATGCAAGAACATTTTAATTTGTTAAATTTTTGAAAACAAAATCAAAACATGTATAAAACTTTAGCCCAAATTGCACGGGATGTACTGCCAGTGCAAGCCTCCACGGTTGCTTCAGAGTCGGCATTTTCAGCAAGCGGGAGGGTTTTGGATGACAGGAGGAGTCGTCTTAACCCCGAGTCGCTCGAGCTATGTGTATGTTGGAAGGATTATCTTGATGCGAAATACCGCGAGCAAGATAAACCGATTGATGATAGGAAGAGCAGTGACTCGGATGTTGAAGTACTTCCGGATGATTAGGTAATTTCTTTTTATTTTCCTTCTCTTAAGTTTTAAGAATAAAATTTCTCACAAAATATAGTTTTTTTTTCATATATATATATATATATATATATATAATATAATAAATTTTTACAAGCAAGATATATATTTTTTCGTATATATAAAAAATAGGTAACTTCGCCTGTTTGTTTACAAGCAGCCGGTCCCAAGCCCGGATAAAAGGAGGAGGGCCTATGAATACAAATTACTGTATTTAAAGCCTTTACTTTGAATAACAAGAAAATGCAAAAAAAAAAAAAATTTGGGCCCGGGCTCGACTCTAGATGTTGGGCCTAAAGCCTGGGCTTGGACTGGGCCCAGATTTCCCCCATTCTGGCCCGTCTCAGCTCATTTGACAGCGGCCCTGGCCCGGCCCGTCGCGTTTTACTGGAGGCCTGATCGGCTTGGGCTGGGCCGGCCCATTTGACACCTCTAATCTCATCTTCATCCAAATGTCCAAAAAGAAAAAATTATTGCTGCGGTGTCACATAAACTTCCATCTGTATTACACTTGACCATTACCATGCCAGCTTGAGGCAGGATTAGGGGCGCCTTTTGAAGATATCTATCTGTTCACCATAAAAAGATTCATCTGGGCATGTGGGTTTTAATAGGTAATAGAAGAAACATGAAATATTGCATAATGTTCCTGACTACTGACCTCGATGCTGAATCGTAAGTTCTTGAATCTTGGTTTCCTAATGAAACGAAAAGCCAAAAAATGAAACCTGAGCTTCCTCCACACTGGTTGGTTCCATTAGTGGGAGAGACGAGGGATGAGGAGACCTTCGACTTCCTCCATTCGCTCTCAATTATCTGTGTTACCCTCGCAAGAAGTGTTCGTGGCCGTGCGGTGGGGCAGCCGCAAGTTCGTGGTCGTGGGTGGAGAGTGAGAAGGTTGAGATCTAGGTTTCCCAGAAAAGAAGTAAAGAACATATATATATGGTATCTGATGGACGACTACGATTAACTAAAGTATTACGCGACGGCTACGATCAACTAAAGTATTAGGCGACGGCTAAGATCAACTAAAGATTAAGGTAAGTATACCGGGGCGGGGCGGGACGGGTCAAATCTCGGGACGGACTGGGGTGAATATCATACCCGACCTTAACCCGCTACGGGTTTTTTTTTTAAAAATACCATACATGTCCCATGACTCCGTCAAAGTCAAAATAATCCGCTCCTACTGGGGCGGGACGGGGCGGAGATCCGCATGTTCGGATTTTTTTGCAATCCCTACTCACATCAACCGAATGCTGAAAAAATCAATTGAAATTAGGGACCCGGTCTTCAGCTAGACAACCACCGTATCTCAAGAGAATAAATCCCTATGAGTTGGCCTCAAATCACCGCAGAGCCTTTAAATATCCCATTTTTATGTCGACCCGCGAGCCCATAACACTAACGGGTTATTTCACACCTAAACAAAGTAAACCAAATTTTGCCAAAGAAAGCTAAAAAGCTTTGTGGTGGTGACAATGGCGGAAGCCCCAGAAGACAAGCCAAACACATGGTCTACCCCTTCGCCTTCATCTTATTCTTCATCATCAGGAGGTGATTACCATATCGGCGTATCGAAACCCTTACAAGAGGCCACTCTGTGGATCGACTACGTAGCACAACAGGCGCAGCTGGCTCAGCAGACCATTGAACAAACCCTAGAATCCACGGTTGCGGTAGCCAGATCTCGCCTCGATCGAATCGTGTCCACCTCCTCTGCCCATCTCAGTCAGACCATTGTAATGCTTCGCTCACTACTCTCGCCCGTTTGTTTTGTGCAAAATTGGGGGAAATGTGATTGCCGTGGCCTGGTGTTCTATGCTGTGTATGAAACTAATAACTAGGTAGCCGAATAGTTGAATACTGTGGGTTTGTATCGGGGTTTCCAAACAAATATATGAAGTTCAAACCCTGGAACTGCAGAGTAGCTGGATAGGTGCCCAATGTTTACCGCTGGCGTTGTTCATTTTGGAGTCCAGGTTGGGTGTATGTTCACGTCTATGGCTGCGTGGGTGCTTCGGGGGGTGGGGGGGGGGGGGGGGTTGCGTTGTGTATGTCCATCGTCTATCGTCTTTGAAGAGGTGGGGGAACATTTTTGGTTTATGTCATTTACTATTTGGAAGTCTAATTTAACACCGACAATTGCAAAGAAAAATATAGAAGACTTGCAACAGATCAAGTTGGTTTGCAAAATCTTAAGTGCTACAAATTCATAGTTTTATAAGTTTATATGTTTTCTTTTCCTACAAATTCGCGGCAACCAAATAGTGGAATTGTTTCTACCATGTTATTTCTTCCTTTACACTGACTACATACACCTATAGTTGATTTGAAAAGCTTGGTTGCAGGATTCTTTACACGATCTGAAGTCTGAGTATAGTGCTTATGAGGGTATCGCCTTTGGAAAGCTTAAAGGTCTGTTTAGCTGGAATTGCTAGGTTTCATCGCTCTTCTTTTACCTCAATATTTAAAATGTTAATCAATTGCTTGCAGAGGGCATACACATTGCTACTTCACACCCAGTGATTACGAGTGGAGTTGTCGTTGGCTCAGGATTACTGGTTCTTAAAAGTATTGCTCTAAACGCATGGCAGTCCTTTATATTTCTGGTCTTGGAGAGAATGGAGAGCCACATCTTTAGCTTGTACTTGTATTTTAAAAATTGATCAAATTTTCATTTAATGTTTGTTGCAAATTTGATTCTTGGACCATGTATGACAAGTTACCTTGTGTGTTACCTTTTTTATGATCACAAACCAGTCGTATAATGCTTCAATGACTTTTTATACCATATGCAGGGCCAAGGCGTTTCTTGTACTACAACATATTGCGCGTCTTTTTGAGTGAGGAGGTAACATTACAACTGTTTCCTGTGGTTTCTGTTTCCTAGACAAAGTTGTTGCAATCTGGTATGGAAGTTAACCTCTCATATGTCATGCATAATTCGGAATGTTAAAGTCACAAGCTAGATTATCTGATATGGCAGTCTCATACTCCCACTTCTATGGGTGGATTTTGTCTTGTGAAGATGGAACCAACTAGCCTAGCCGTGTATGTTATTAAGTGTAAATTGCCTATTTGCCTAAGACTTGTAATGACAAATCAAACAAATTATTCTTTGCAATGTTCAAGTGCTAATTTCACCTTTTTTATGTGGTTGGACATTGATGTGATCAACCTATTCTGGAATATCTTATTCTTATTGAAACAGTTTTTGGGGGCTTGGTGTTCCTGTCTGAAAAGACACCTTGTTGGAATTAAGCCCCTCCACTCCCCGTATCCCGTATCAACCAATCAGACAGAGAAAGGAGTAAAAGAGAAGGGAAAATGTGCTTGGGCTTTTATTGTTTGAAAACATAACGAAACACTGCATTCGTAAATTTAAGTGAGATCGCCTTTTTCAATGTGGGCCAGGTGGCACTTTCATCTTGGAGATCATTGTTCTTTCTCCGCTGCACTAGTATATTCACTGCACATGATGAAATTTTTTCTCAAGAGATTTAGTATGCAGATGAACGTTTTTGTTGCCAAATTTCAAAGCTAAAGGTCCAAGATCTTCTTTTCTTTTTCCTCTACCTTTCTCCGGTTAAATTAAACCTGATGGCCCAAGCTGCATGTCAAGAGAGTGTATAAAACTGACAGAACAAGATAAAACTCTGTATATTATTTTTTAATTTTTTTTTGAGGTTTTATATGAAGCCTCTCGTAGTAGAAATGATAATAAAATATAAGGTTGAGTATGAAGACTCTTCTCAACTTGCTATTGTCTATCAAACATCCTATGGTCAAATCTTGAACTTTAGGGGAGGACATTTCAAGAGAGAGAGACTCTGACTTCTCTCTAGAATTCTAGGTTTTGTTTTCAAGTTAATAATTTTCAGTTCGCTTATGGCTTCTCAACGAAAATCAAGCCGATTCCGGGCCCTCCCGAACGTATGCAAAGGATTTTGTTGGTAAGCAGTGGACTGACACCCACAAGGTGAAAGGAAATGGATCTAAAGTGCCACTGCCGCCAAAAAATTGCGGTGGCACTGGGAACGGAAAACTTCCTTGATAAGCAGTGGACCAACAATTGCTGATATCCATCTGAGAAAAGTAATGTACTAGCTCTGGTTCAGATGAAGAATAGGACTAAGAAAATTGATTGGAGATTTAAGCAAACAATTAAAGGAGTTAAGACAAGTAAATGGTTAGCTGAAAGCAATCATTAACGTAATTACTCAATTAGGAGATTCAATACTCAGCGAGTGTTGGAAATTGAGGCACAAGAAGCAAGTTTAGGGGCGCATGAATGTCACGAACTCGAAGGGCAGGTGGAAAGGCTGTTACAGAGCGCCAGACTTTAATTAATGGTTTCACCTGGGAAATGAGGGGGAATTCCCTGCCTTACCCTCAAGAGACCACAATTATCAGCTTCAGTCACTACAAATGCTGTTGTACAGATCAAGGAGCAAGGAAGAACATATGCAGCTACTGTTTGGCCAGATAGGGATTTTGTCATGGGAAATAAGCTTGAATATTTAGCTCCGGAAGAGGTCAGTGGCCAAAAGGGAATTGTATACACAAGGGATGACATTCATGGAATTGAAAGATGGCAAAATGCTATTGTTGCCTATGTAGTTGGAGCTAGACCTCCACTCCAAGTGATGCAAAATTTCTTTCAAAGGAAATGGGGAATGTTTGGCAATCTTACTGTGAGCATACTGAAATCTGGGGTGTACATTGTAAAACTGGAGTCACCATTGGGTCAAAGGCATATATTTGACGAAGGAATGTGGACTTCTGATGACAAAATTCTTGTTAACAAGCTTGGTCTCCTACTGTTTCTTTGGAGATGGAAGGGTTACAGAAGGTCCCTATATGGAATTAACTACCAAATTGTCCTCTGCAATTTTGGTCCACTCAAATGCTTAGCAGAATTGCAAGTTCTGTTGGGGTGCCTTTATTTACAAGTATGACTGCTACAAAGGCAAGGTTGACCTATGCTAGAGTGGCTGTAGAGGTTGAGGCTGCAAATGAACTGCCACAGTGTTCGCATCATAGGACCTGGCCTGTTGTATATGAATGGATACCACCATTATGTGGACATTTTAATGCCTTTGGGCACCTTGACACTAGATGCTATCATAAAGCCAAGCATCACCAAGTATGGCAAAGGAAACAGCAGGTAAGTGATTCCAAAGACAAATCAGAGAAGATAATGCTATGCAGGCGGTGCAGCAGGTGCATCATACTGCTGGTGAATTACAAGTCCAATTCTGAAGCCCCCAGACCAGGTTTGAAGGCGTGGAAATAATAGAAGAGGATCTCTTAGAAGATAATGTTGGCAGACTTATTAAAGGTACGAATTCCCAAGCTAGTAGGAACTTAAGTCAAGGCAAAAGCAACTCTCTTGCTAGGTAAAGGAGTGGTTCTAACTTAGGTAACATCATAGTTAGCTGGAACCTGAGGGGTCTAAATGACTCAGTTAAAAAATATGAGGTAAAAAAAGCTGTGAAAAGCCAAAATATTAATCTAGTTGGGCTGGTTGAAACTAGAGTGAAAGTAGAAAATATTGATGCTATTACCATTAAATGGAACAAAGACCGGCACTTTGTCCACAATACAAATAACAAGGGTGTCTCGAGATTATAAATTGGCTGGGATGCAAAAAAAGTCCAGTTTTAAGAAATGGAGTGTGAGACTAAGTTGATTACAGGAAGAGTAAATCACATTGGGAAAGCAGAGCATTCTTAGCCAGCGTGTGGCAACAACAAAGGGATGAAAAGAAGGTGTTTATGGCAGCAATCACAACAACAGGGAAGATGTATTGGCAATAAACCTTGGCTGATCATGGGAGATTTCAATGTGGTTAGGAGCTCTGAGGAAAAGATATGTTGAGGACTACAATCAGTGCATATACAAGCTGCATTTTGAAGACATGGCAACTGCTAGGCTATTTTACACTTGGTGCAGCAAAAGAGAGGATGGCCTTATTATGTGTAGATTGGCCAGACTGGTACAAAATGAAGGATGGCTGAATACTTTTCCTAATTCCCATGCCATTACTCAGGAACCTGGGATATCAGATCATGCTATGCTGCTAGTCCAAATCGCTTAGGATAGACCTACTGGCAAAAGGCCTTTCAATTTTTTTTTTTAACTTTTGGGTGATGCATGCAACTTTTAAGGATGTCTTGAAGAGAATTTGGAAAGATGCATGTGAAGGTGATGATTGCCATCAATTGGTTCCTAGGTTGAAAAGATTGAAACCTCAGTCAAAGAACCTCAACAGAGCTTACTATAGCAAATCTCACTGAAGGCTGCTGAGAAATATGAGGAACTCGAGAATGTTCAGAACAAAATTCTCAATCAGCATGATATCAGCCTGGTACACAAGGAAAAAAATAAAATAAAATTCAGGAGCAGTACTTTCAGCTTTCTAAAGCTGAGGAAGCTTTCTTTTATAAAAAAATAGGAGTGCAAGCTCTTAAGCGTGGGGATAATAACACTACCTACTTCCATAAGAAGGTTCAAGTACATAGAGCTCGTAGTAAGATCTTGTCAATATCAACTCTGGAAGGGGAGCTGTTTAATGTAGAAAAAGCTGTTCACCAGTTAATCATATTGCTAGATTTCTTCGGGAACCTGTGCCAAGACGAGCACACTAAAAATAGACTTGGCATAATTCGAAAGAAGCGTCTTTCTGGCGATGACCCGGCCGTGCTATGTGATGCTGTGGATAAGAAGGATGTGAAGGATGCTATATTCTCTCTTAGATCGAATAAAGCACCTGGCCTGATGGTTATGCTGCTTAATTTTACCAAGAGAATTGGAAGATTGTGGGTAGCTATGTTACATGGACTCTTGAGAATGCATGAAAATACGCGTTTTGGACACTTGCCACTTGGACATGGGTAGGGAATATGTGTCCGACACATCTTATAGGATGTGCTACTACGAACACTATATTATAGTGTTTCTCTTAATTTCTTCGGCTTTGAGATGAGACAATGTGCACCACATAAAATTCCGTTTCACCTCAGGAATAACTAAAAAGTAGTAACAGATAAGATTATTTTGCAGTATTCCGTGTATTGTGTTTTAAGAATTAGATGAATTGGACACTTGGACATGTATCCGACCCGGCCACTGGGCAGTGATGTAGTTAGAGTTGTCTTGGGATTTTTCATCAGGGCGAAGGGATTCATCTTTTCAACAATACAGCCTTGACTTTGATTAAAATCCCCTGTCCCAGAACAATGAAAGATTTTAGACTTATTACTTGCTTAATGTGGTCTATAAGGCGATTTCTGAAGTCCTTTGTTCAGAATTAAAAAAGTAGGTCCAAAATCTTAAGTCCAAAGCAATTTGCTTCTGTGGCCAACAGACATAGTGCTGATAATATCTTGCTAATGTAAAAGTTGGTCAAGAACTATCATAAGGTGGGGAGAATTCCAAGATGTGTACTAAAGGTGGACATTTTAACGGCTTATGACTCTGTGGGAAGGACTTCTTAAAGTGTGCAGTGGAGGCGCTGCATATATTGGTTGGATTATAGGTGTGTGACCACTGCTAAATTCTCCATTAACCTAAATGGTCCAATGGAGTTTTTTTTGCTAGTGCAAAAGGTTTAAGGCAGGGTGATTATATATTTCCATACCTTTTCATGTTGGTCATGGAGGCCTTCTCAGGTTTACTTAATGAATCTACTACTCAACCTGATTTCAAGTTCTACCCAGAATGTGTTGATCTGCAAATCAATCGCATGAGCTTTGCCGATGATCTTTTCTTCCTAGCTGCTGCAGATCAGGCTTCTCTTACAAGAATTAGATAAGCACTGGATGAATTTGGCACCTTGTCTGGTCTCTACCCTAATTTGCAAAAGATTGCTATGTTGTTGGCAGGGGTTATTGAAGTCCTCATTTCATACCTATTACAAATCATTGGCATGCCTCTGGGTGAATTTCCTGTGACTTACCTTGGGGTAACCCTGATATCAACAGAGCTACATATTAAGGACTGCCAAATATTAACTGACAAGTTCTCCAACAAGATTAGCGGTTGGACTCCAAGATACTTATCTAATGTTGGTAAAATTCAATTGGCCATCTCAGTCCTCGTGAGCATGCAAATTTATCGGTGCTCTATCTTTTATACTACCAAAAAAGATAATTAAACAGCTCGAAGCTATGATAGAGCGTTTATCTGGAATGGTAAAAGTGTACTGGAGCAAAAATTGCTTGGACTGATGTTTGTTTACCTAAACAAGAGGGTGGTCTGGGGGTCAAAAGATTAGAAGAGTCGAATAGGGCTACCATTTGTAACCATTTGCGGGATCTTGCTCACAAAAGGACTCACTCTGGTTGAAATGGTGTCACACTTGAATAATCAAAGACCAGCACATCTGGACGTTCAAACCCCCTTCGACAATGTCCTAGACTTGGTGCAACATGCTGAAATTGAAAGCCAAAATGCAGCAGTGTATAGGGCAAGAAGATTGGGAATGGCTAGTGCACCTGGTTGTGGCTGGACAATTGGATGCTTAATGGTTCCCTTCTTAAGTGTGGTGATCGTATCATTTATGATTCTGGCATAGCACTGAACAGAAAAGCGGATGCAATAACTGAAAATGGGCAGTGGCAAGTTCTACCAGCTAGATCACAAGCCTTAAGAGCTTGGCATGAGGATATGTGTAATCTAGCACTATCTCTTTGTGATCAAGAAGACAGAGTGGTGTGGTTACTGAACAAGAATGGGAAGTTCTCCATCAAGTCAGTCTGGAGTGCAGTAAGGACTAATAAGGATTTGGTTCCTTGGTGGAAGATCGTTTGGTTTAGTGGCCATTACCCATGTGCTGTTATAATGTGGATGTTAAGTAAAAGGGGGCTGAGAATCAAGACCAACCTTAAAAAAGCTGGAATTAGGTTGTAAATAGACATGCCCCTTAAGCCTTATATCAGGAAGATGAAGATGATGTGTTTTGGAGCTGTACTTTCACTAAATCTGTGTGGACTGAGGTACAAGTTAAGCATTACTATTAATCGGCAGTCCTGGAAGCAGCTATTACAGTGGGCTGCTCAAGAGGTAAAAGCTTCCAAGCTCGGATTAAGAAGCTAGCCCTGGCAGTAACAGTCTATGTGATTTGGAATGAGAGAAATTCAAGAATCTTTGGGAATGGACAAAGATCAGGGGAAGAATGTGCGCAGCCTGATTAAAGACATGATCTTGCTGAGAGTTAGAAGCTGGAAAAAAGTCCCCTTCCACTGTGTAAACCAGCAGATATGTCAGGCATGGGGGATTGTGAGGGAATTCTTGATGGCTAGGTATATTAGCTTGTAAATAGAACTGGAGTGCATTCTTTTTTTTTTGATTTGGAATGTACAATTGTAATTTGGCTTAGATTAATGAATGACCTTTCACCCAAAAAAAAATCTTGAACTTAAGAACACAATACTGATACATTCCAATATCTGCATACAGGCTTTGCTTTCTAGAGCCGATGCAAAGGTGAAGGGGTTGCGACAAACAATTGACGTTTTGAAGGCTGAAAGTGAAAAGTTAGAGGTATAGTTTGCTTTTCTGGCAATTTATTTGACCGGTTAAATTGCTTGTGCTTTGCATGTGA
The DNA here is from genome assembly GCA_033070095.1 of Escallonia herrerae. Classification (NCBI taxonomy): domain Eukaryota; kingdom Viridiplantae; phylum Streptophyta; class Magnoliopsida; order Escalloniales; family Escalloniaceae; genus Escallonia; species Escallonia herrerae. The sequence continues at coordinate 457,409 of JAVXUP010000344.1, read as the reverse complement.
ATGTTTTTGTCTGGAGTTAACATTAGTTATAGACAAAGGCTATTTGGATGCCATTTTGCTGTTTCCTCGAGTATTCATAGTTCAAAGCATGTTTAATAATAAAATATCAGCTGTAGGGACAATATTTTGTGAAGAGTGTAGTTAAAGAAAAAGAAACCGAAAAAACAATTTGCAAAAATTGCATTGGTCATAGTACTAGGTAGATAAAATTCTCATTGTTGGCCCTTAATAAAATTATTCTCAAAATTAGTGTTTCCCAGGTATGAAAATAAAAACAAGATGAGAGTTTCTCTTGATTACGGTAAAGGGGATTTCGTTTGGCCCTTGTCATAGTGAAATACTGAAAAGCACACCCTAACCACAGATTTCTTCCTTGTTTCGTTCCAATTTTATCGTATTTCTACGAGGGGACATCCATAGATATTTCGTTTTCTTCAGTTATAAGAATAAGAAGAAGCATTCAGATCTTTTTACTTTGACTTTAAGGAAAGACATTGTGTCTCATTTTAACTTAGTCCTGCAAGAATGGTCCCCACAGAATAGTGAGTCTTGCATCTCATTTCTTTCCACTAATTAAACTTTTTAAAACAGAATAGAATCAAGAAGTCCGAACATGGAAAAAGGGTGGAAAATAGTTACTCCCTCCGTCCCAAAAAAATTGATCATATATCCTTTTTGGGCTGTCCCAAAAAAATTGATTACTTTCCAAATTAAGAAAGATTCCATAGGTGTATTCCATGTTTACCCTTCTTACACTTCTTTTAGTTGTATTTTTCTCTCCACATTTAGTCCTCTAACAACCCATTTTTCTCTCTCCTAGCCCACTGTCAAACACGATCAATAATTAGGGACTGAGGAAATAAAATGTCGCTCATATGTTACTTTAGTCATAATATCGATTATGCATTAGACTGTATAGCACATTACGAATGGAGGTGAGGGCTTAAGGATTTGTGTTTCAGAATATTAGTGTTTAGTTAAAATATCATTTCTCAACAAATAAAGTGGTGGTGAACGTTGTCTCGGATATGTCCTTGCAGTATTGACATTTGCAATTTTTTCCGCTTCTACTATCTTATCAAGACTTGGTCATTACTAAATGTTACTTTTTCCTCTGGGGGGACGGGACTCCGGCATAACGATATTTTTCTCGTTTAATTTTGCACGTCAGTTTCAATTCTGTGTCAAAGGAAATAAAATGTGAACATGAGTTATCACTTCTCCCTCTTCTTCAACACAGATCCTAATAATGAGCGTAGCCCCCTCACATACTAACTTCAAAAGTCCCAATACTAGTCTCCTTCACACATCTCTTCTAAACTGAATATTTTGAAGACTTAAGCTAATATACAACAGGGAAAAGAAAGAAGAAATGAACGAAGTGAATGGTTCAAGAATGGTCGGCCCAACCTTGCCTCCTTACTCTAGTAATTCTGCTATACTAAAACTTCAAGATACTTATCATATATCCAGATCCTTTGCTCCACAGTGTAAAAGCCCCAAATAAGAATGATTCTGCTATAAATGCGCATTTCTTTGAGTGGTTTCTACAAGAACTTGGATTCGTCAATCCAATAAATTAGTGCAATGTCTGGCATCTACTTTAAATGATATAGTCACATAACTAAACTTATGTTTTGGCACCTCAATATTCTTAATCAAAGTAATTGTAAGAGTTTTGATATTAGCACTAAACAATTGACCCCTCACTCCACTTTTGATGCTAAAATGTGTAGAAAGTGTCACTAGAAGTCATCTTTAATGGACAAAGTGGAGTGTGTGCTTGAAAGTAGAGTGTTTATATCATTTTCCTAACTATACTAAAAAGGCCAATTCACTTTAAAAGCTTTTGCACAAACAGTTTGGAGAGTCCAATAGTTTAGATTCAAAAGTTAGGACCATAGTTGCACGAAGTGGTAGTGGGAGCGGGAGTGAGAGTGTTTAGGTACCTAGAAGAATCCATAGTTGGGAGCAACTTGAAAAATAAATTTTATTTTATATTTTACGCTATCACTATCTGATAATAGGTAAATCTTTATGTATGTGTATAGAATTTGTATACTTATATGAATAGAATATGGATTTTTTATTATTAATTTTTTGGGTCCTAGGGAAGTGTTTAGTTGTTTTTTTAGTCTAAAGAAAAATCCAATCTTGTGTCTTTGACTGATAGAGCAGGTACTTTCTCAGTCAATTGATTATTAATGTTAAAAAAGCATGCCATGGCCATATGAAACAATGTATCCTTACATTAATAATGATTGGCCACTGATGTGCTCTGCCTCATAGCAAAGTAAAAGCAGTCACGTTATTCCTTGATGTAGTTTTGACCCCGTGCGTTCCACATGGGAGCAACAACTGTCAAAGTATTGACTGAGAGATCTCGTACTTGTATGCCTAATAACAATAATAAAATTGGCAGTGACAAAAAAAGTAATTAAAAAAATATTTTGACCTTTTTTGTGTTTTCCTACCAATTTTGGCCGTTAAAAATGGGCTTGAGTAATAATTGATAGCTTTTTGCAATAAATGAAGATAAAAAATAGTATATGAAATAATAGAAGTCTTTTGTTCTAACTAATAGCAACAATAGTGCTAATTCTAACTATAATGACCCATGTGTCGAGTATATAATTATCTTAGTTAGAGAGAAAAACTGATAGAGAATATTGAGCTTCTCTAAACAAGAGAAAAGATTTAAGATTAAAGGAAATACGTAAAGAATTAGTTTTGTTAAAATCTTAAGAATTAATGAAATTGCAAAGATATAAATAAAATTTTTAAATGGGACATGTTGACATAGAAGAGAGAGAAATATAAAATCTATTCAATTGGTTGGATTTCAAATGACAAAAAGGAATCCAAATCAAATTGAATAAGAGAGAGAAAAGAGGAATCCAAATCATTATTACAAAGGTGAATAAATTTAAAATGCTTTAAAAAGTCAAAATAGGAAAGTCCACATGGCGAGTAAAGAGAGTGTCCACGTAGGCTGTGACGTGACACTTTCTCTCAGTTTCGGCTTTCATATAGATATCATAACCAAAACAGAAATGACCTTCTCTTGGCCGAAGGCCTGATGCTGATGTGCTACTGCTAGCTTCCATAAACCCCAGCTTCCATAAACGATAGAAAGAGTCTTCATCAGCAACGGATAAGCTACTGCTAGCAAGAGAAGTATCTACAGCTACTTGACTTTGCGATTCCTACCTACGTGTGATTGCACTCCTAACCAACTCCCAAGATGGGAGCGCAGATTCACAAATCTTTGTTTGGTTAGGATCTTGCAAGAATCTGCAACTAAGGTTAGAATCTTCCTTTATAATGGTTATCTGTCTAAAAATAACCAATTATCTCTTTAGCAAGGTGCCAGTTGTACAAAAAGTTTCGTGAATGTTAAAAACCCGTGTTTTAGTCACAAAATAATTCTGGATAATAACTCCATACAAAATTATTAATGCCACACGACAGGTCTAAGTCTCTACCCCGAACATTGTTTTCTTTTTGGGGGTGGGATGTTGTTTTGTGTGTGTTCACTAATAGTCTGATTTTCCATACTGGATGTTGGAGACTTTGTGAATGGCCTTATAAGACCCTGCTAAAAAACTTTAACTACCTACTTTGGCTAGTCTTTTTGAGGAAGGCATTACCCTATAGGTGAGTCGTAGACTCGAGTCGTTAAAGATGGTGTTAGAGCAGACTCTCGAAAGCTCGGGGTGTGCTGTCCATTTGGGTTGCCTGAACTTAGGATACGAAGGCAAACTCGAGTTGGTTGCTGGTATTATCCAACAAGGGCAAGAGAGGAAAGATTCTGGGATTATATGTGAATAAAATTGAGTTTAGCCTTAGCAAATACCTAAGGGATAAGGAGGGGAGAATACCATCGGATGTGAGAGACTGTGTGAATGACCTTATAAGACCCTGTCAAAGAACTAAGTACCAATTTGGCCAGCTCTTTTGAGGAATTATTGCCCTGTGGTGGGGCTGTGGACTCGGGTTGTTAAAAATAGCATCATGATTAAGTGCAAAAGTCAGTCCATGGCAAATAAAAAAAATCATAAACCTGTGTAAGCTGAGTTCGGCGTAAAGTACATTTCTGCAAAGAAAGAGGAAAGGAAAATGGTTTAGGCAGCTGGAAACCTATGAAGCACCGGTGCGGCACTTGGGGTGAAGCACCAGCACCGGATACGCGTCGGGTGCGGGTGCGGCTCGGGTGCGGCATCGGTGCGTGTCAGGTGCTTGTTCGATTTTATTGAATTATTTTTTTAATTTCTTAAATACCGGGTGCGGCTCGGGTGCGTATCCGGCCTCTAACCACCGGCGATCTGTGACCGATGTGCAGATTTGTGACCACCGGCGACTCAAACGATCACCGGTAAGGAATCACAGAGGAGAGAGGAGACCAGAGAGAAGAAGACAAAGAAGACAGAGGAGGAGAAGGAGAAGATCTGACCGGCGAACCAAGTGCGGCGCTGCTGCCTCTAACCACCGGCGATCTGTGACCGATGTGCAGATTTGTGACCACCGGCGACTCAAACGACCACCGGCCAGGAATCACAGAGGAGAGAGGAGACCGGAGAGAAGAAGATGAAGAAGACAGAGGAGGAGAAGGAGAAGGAGAAGAGCTGACCGGCGAACCAAGTGCGGCGCTGCGGCGTGTGGTGCTGTGGCTCTGCGGCGTGTGGTGCTGCGGCTCCATGCAGCTCTGTGGCTGGAGAAAGGAGAAAATGTGCATCGATGTTATCGATGCTTGTGTGGCTGAAGTCAACAGATATAAAAGACTTTTGTCATTTCATTTTTGTACCCACTTATCAACTTATGTTTTAAATCAGCCCCAATATTTCAAAGAAATAATAATATTACACATGCAACTTCATTGTGTTCACTTATACAATTTCAATATTTACAAAACAGTCCAAACTTAAGAAATTATCACCAATTTAGTTGAAAACTTCCAAATTTAAGAAGCAACCCATTAAAATTAATAAACTCTCACAATTTTAGTTGGAATATTTATGCTTTTTTACATATACAAGTGTATATAGTTAAAAAAATATTTATAAAATCTGCCGTATCCCCGCCGCACCTATATCCTAAAATTTTCAAAAATCCCGTATCCGCGTATCTGCACCCGTATCGCACCCGCACCCGCATCCGTGCTTCTTAGCTGGAAACAAATAAGAAAATTAGAAGGACCTAAAGAGCGGCTGTACTCATCGCTATCAAACGCAGAGTCTGTTGCTATTACTACTCAAAAAGTTAGCACCAAATGGGAGGGAGGGAGGGAGGTTTTTCCTAAGCAGAATTCCTAGTTAAAAAAGAACTTAAATGTATAAGACCTGCTATTCCTGGCAACATCGACCATCATCCTCATTCCTCAACATGCTAAAGAAAAGTCAGCACGTTAAAGGTTTTCTTAGAAGCACAAAAAACCTGGACTGGAAAAAGTGATTCTGATCGAAGTGTGGTTGCCCACAAGTTTAGAGTGAGTAGGGACTTTTAGCTTCTTTGGGAGTCGGTTACGGGGAGGAAAAGTCACTCCTCTAATTGACTGTTGTTGTATGTAGATAATCACGTTCAATTAAATCTAATGACTATAATGAATGGCAAAAAAGTAGTTTTTGCCTTCTAGTGCAAATAAGGAGATGCTACTTTAGTTCTATCCTTCTTTCAGGATGTATGTGCCGAGCTAGTCTCATATAGACAGTTCATATGGGTCACGCTCCCAGTCTCCCTAGTCATGCAATCCTAGTCATGCCCCCCACCCCTGAACCTCGCACCCATGCCCTCCCCAGTACCCAATATAGTAGTGGCGATCCCACTTTGGAACCTCCGCCCCTTTCTCGTCCCACCCATGTCTGTGCAAGTAAGGTGCAGGAAGACCATCCTTCAAATTGTGCAGAAGACGGTCATTTGTTGGACGATGAGGATGACATGTGAATCACCATTTGCTGTTTTTCTTACATTGATAGGGGCTGAACTATCTATTTGTCTTTGTTGGTTTCTAATATGTTTACCTGACTCTTTAATGTTCTTGGCGATGGATGTTTTAAATTCTACGTTATTATTATTGTTATTTTTGGGTGACAACTGACATGGTGTCAAATGATTTTTTTTGATTTATTTTCATAATACACATATTTGCACTTTTATCTATGAAGATCACCTTACTTGCTCTGGCAAGCGCCTAGCCTCTTACATCAGGCGGTTGGAGATCTAAGTGCCTTTAGATCGCCTTTCACCTCTGATAACAATGGTTGTTCCCAACGTTCAGCAATTAACTTCAGAAAGTTGAGTTATAAAAGAATATAATTTGGTCAAGATCCAAAAGAAATTTGACACATGGAATAGGAATGTTGTTCCCAAAGCTCAGCAGTTAGCTTAAAAATGCTGTAATTATAAATCATTATAAGATGGTACAGGATTTTTCATTTTCGAGTTCTAATTACCTTATGTTTTAGAGGGCTGTCTAGTGGTCCAAGAAACTTTGTTGTAGCTCTAAAGAGGATCAGTCTGGAAACTTATCTCGAGAGACACCAAATCGCATTGTGTTAGAGATTAAATAAATGTTCTGTAAAAGTTATCCAAAGATCATCTAATGAGAACTTGTGTGCGCTACTTATTTTACGCCCAAAGGATAAGAGAAGAATGGGGGACATCTTTCCTCGAGAGAGTGCAAGGTATTGATACCCAAATGTTTTCCAAGAAATTCAGATGACGACTCGCATTATCTTACAATGTAAACCTGCTAGTAAAAAAGAAAATAATTGTAGAGAGGGCAGATATACTCTACACTCTTAGAGCTTGCGCTTACAAGTTATTAATTGATTTACAAGCCAACTGCTTATATTAGCCTTTGATACTATTGAGTTACCTGTTCACCGACCGTAGATAAGTTATAATTATTAAGTTATTTTAATTTTTCTTCCTCTAGAGGGTGGGGAGAGGGCAAGGCGTTATTTGAGACAGTATTATGGAGGGTCCATGAGACAAAAGGAAAGGTATCACCAAAATATTTGGTTGGACCTAGTTGAATTTAAATGAACTGATCGAAAACCGGAGTTATACTATTTCTTAAACCTTGCAACTTTAGTCTTAAATATCTATTTTTCCTGCAATACACTAACATATAACCAATTTCTTCAGAAAGCAGCAGTGCAAGCAGAAGAGGAACTGAAACGAGGAAAGACGAAACTTAGGTTTGTTTTTATGATTTTGTTATGAACTTGAAGAAAACACAGTTTATTCTTTGCATTATTTCATGGACTGATACCTTTTTCCAAAATTTATTTTGGACTCCTATAGGCAAGCGGGGAATCAGATCCAAGATGTCATTCGCACAGCTTATAAGATTGAAAGACAAGCAGATGGTATGCTAATACTGTTTTTCTCTGCAAAATAATTTAGTAGGGCAAATGAGACTCGTGGAATTAAGTTGCTAATGTTTTTGTATTGAACCAGGGCTGAAAGATATCCTTAAAGAGCTCCCTAGTAGAGAATCATCTCGGTTTCGGTCCGAAGTAAGTTTCTTGGTGATACGTGTGTTGTTAGATGACATGGAGTCCTTCAATTATTTTTGTATCGAGTATATTAGTTATATGAAACTAACCTGGGAGCATGGGTGAATGTCCGAGATGACGAACGAAAAAACCTTTGGGGAACTAACGAAAAGCTTATAAACGAGCTCATGAGTCAAAAAATTTGAGCTGTGGACTTTGTGATAGCAATTTTCAGAATGGCGGTAGAATTCTCTTTGAGCAGTTGCTTTTAAGGATGTATTTGTTTTTGTCTTGTTCCTTCTGGAAGCTATGATTGGCACTTTATGTAGTACAAGGTGCCAACCATGGCTTCCGAAAGCTATGATCGGCACCTTTATATACATGCTCAAACTCCTCGACCTTCTTGTTACTTTTAATTCTCGTTGCATATCAGCACGTACTTTTATACTCTATATTTTTGCGAATGCGGCTCAGTACTTTGGCTTAGGATTGTTGCTTCTTTTACTTGTATAAACTAATTCGCGAGATCACCAGATTTTAACTTATGTGCCTATCAGTCTATGACCTTTAGGGGAGTAGAATAACGCGAAATGTAATCAGGTTTCTTTAAGCGTGAGAATTCCAATAGAAAGTGCAGGGTGAAAATATGGACGGGCGAAATGAGAAAAACTCTCCCTCGTCCGAACCAACTCACAATGAACCTCACATCAGTCGGTTTGTTTTGTCTTAACTATCAACGGCCTGGTTCTTTGTTAGAAAAAATGCACTTTGACCTGCCTTGGAACTTACTACAGAACATTTAGCATTATTTAGCTAGGGCATAATACCCACCTCTAGCATTGGCATGTAGCATAGTTTATGTCAGGATCCCCTAGAGGTAACGAACGAGTGGCAATCTCTGCCATGTGATCACCAATGACATGTGGCGATTCTTTTTGTTGCTAAACATTTTTGGCCAAGAAGCAATTGTAGCGGATATTTTGGATAAAAACTCTATTCTGTGTTGTTACCTTCGTAACTCCAGAAGATTTAGAGCCGCATGTGAGTCCTGTTTCCATCTTAGCTCTGAGCCCTCCCAGATTTGGTGAAGCCTTTGCGGAGATACTGTGACGATGAACTTTAGGAACTCGACTATGAAATCTTTCTTCTACAGAAGGGGGACTGGGGCTGTGAAACTATACGACACCCGACAGAAGTATTTTATGCAGATTTTTGTTCATACTAATCTTGTATATTATGGCGGCTCGGCTAGCATGAGTGGTCATAATTGTAATGCCTTTCTACTTGATTAGAGAATTGCTTATGTTGGTTTTTCTGATCTCAAGGTCTCCAACCTTGCTTCGGAGGCAAAACGAGAACGGAATGCTCTTAGCAAAGAGGTGACGAAGATCAGTAATTATGGGATCTCTGTTTGATATGTATCTGTCCTAGCTCTTTCCATGAGTCAGGGGTTGCTTCTATTATTCTTTTGAAAGAATTTTGTTTGGAGCTCATGAATCAAAATTTTGTTACACATCCCCTCTCCCGCCGAGCCCGTCTTCTTAAGGAAACAAATCGTTTTATCTTGTTGGCAGAGCATTGACTTGAAATAGTAGAGTACTATACGTAGAAGAATATCCGGGAGGTCCATGGGCATTGTAAGTCTGTTGTGTGTTGGGCATGATCTATCCGGGATTTTTGGAAATTGTGTTGCTCGAGTCCGACTATTTTAAGTTCGGGGAACTGTCTAAACTTGAATACAATATTGCTGGTGTACCTCTCCTCTCCTCTCCTAACCTCCCTCCCTTTCTTAACTTGGAATAAATTCTGCTTTTTTTCTTCTTTCTATTTCTTGGAAGCCAAAAACGTAATCTAAAACCACAAGTGAATGAAAACAAACTAACTATTAGTAACAGGAACCTCAAAGATGAGTGGGAAGGATGCGCAGAAGAGAGCAACGAGTTGTGGGTAATGAATTTGATACTAGGCTAGATGCGTCACTATAAACTGTCTTCAGATTCCTGTCAATTGTAGGCATAACTTTACGAGTAGAGTTACCTAGCAAATTTCACATAGACGTGGGGAAAATGAGTGTGGCAGTAACCTTGAGCCAGAACTCGACCCTTCCGCCGTTCAATTGACATCTTGATACGAGGTTGAGAAACTTTATGGACTTGCACCCACATTAACAGCTCAGCTCTCACATTGGATTTTCTTAAATTGACGCGTGACTAATGAAGTAAGTTTCTTCGAGTAGCATTCACTATATACTACACTTACAAAAGGAAAAGGAAAAGAAAAACAAGGAGAGACCTTAATTTAGTGAGGTAGGGGGGTGGATGAAGATGATGATCGCTCTCATCTCATCACAGAATTGGACCATCCTCGATCCGGCTGGCTCTCTTTACTACTCTTTCTTTCGTCTCCCTCTCTCTCTCTACTGATGACATAGCAGGCAGGTGATAGGGTCCCCAAAACCAAAAGCGGTAATTAATTCTTTCTCATGCACAGACACAGACTCAGAGACAGAAGATATCTTCTTAAGCCAAGCCTAGCCTAGCCTATCACGTGAAAGGCCACTCTCCTCTTAACAGACTTACACCAGCGGTGGTTGAACCGTTGAAACATTAAAAACGAGAGCGAAGCCAATTCATTCAACCGAAATTCAAGGTATTTTGCTAAATTACCCAAAACGACATTATTACGAGAGAGATAAACTAAAGGAGGGGGGGCGGTCAAAAACTCGGGGAAAGTTGACCCACTAATCCGTTCAGGAGTTGACACGTATACCACCGTCTGACGTCAGCACACCTGGTAATTTTGGTGGTGGCCGTAGAGTTGGTGGTGCTCCGGCGGCTGTTGTTGGTGACTCTGTTCCTTCTGCCGTCGGAGCTCCATCACCTTCCGGTGGGAATTGGAGTGCTGGGTCAGCACGAAAGTCGGGCTGGCGGCGGGCCGGTACTCCGGCACGAGCCTGCCCGACTTGTACCGGACCCCGCAAGCGTTGCACAGCGTCTTGGGCCCCAGCGGCCCCGTCCGCCACTGCGGGGTCTTCTCCGAAGCGCAGTGCGTGCACCGACGCGCCACCTGCTCCTCCGATGACGCCGTCGAGGAGGAGCTCTCTCTCTTCGATCTGCCAATCAGCGGAGTGTGGGATTCCAGGGACGACGTCCAGCCGCTATTGGTTGAGGGTGCCCTGGTCCTTTTGCTGCGTGAACGGCCGTGAAACTGAGCGTCTGGCCTGAATTTTACCGTCTGGGTCAGCCCGTTCGCCGGAATATCACCGAACGAGTCGTCCACGAAGTTCGACAGCCACTCCAGCTCAGCTACGTCGTCATTCTACACAAAGGGAAAAAAAAAATCCCAACAAGAAATAAGCTACCATATTTCCACAACACAGACACAAATGACTGCGTAATAAAGAGTGAGAAGTGCTGTGGCTTTGTGCTTACGGGGACACAGAGGTCGTCGGTGAAATTGGTGGAGTGGTCGGGATAAGGGGCGGAGGAGGTATTCTCCGTCGACAGAGGCAGGTGGTTGTGGTGGTGGTGGTGGTGGAACTGATAGGAGGAGGAGGAGTCTGGGGTCGTAGAGTGAGAGAAGATGTCGTCGTTAGAGAAGTCTAAAAGGTCGTCAACGCGAAACAGGTCCGGTGCCGACAGGCCGTACATGTCCATCTCCGAATACAGATATATCTGAGGTCGTTATTAGCTTTTATTGAGTGGGGGTGGGGGGTCTCTCTGTCTCTCTCTCTCTCAGTACTCCCTCTCAGATGGGCTCCCTCCCTCTCTAACAGTGTACTGCGTGTACTGTGAGAGACAGAGAGAGAGAGAGAGAGAGAGGGAGAGTGAAGCTGGTGGGGGGAAGTGCAGAGAGAAGGGGTATGGGGAGGCTTCATATACTACGAACGTACACATTAAGGTTGGAGGGGGGCAAAGGAACGTGGGTGGTGTGAGCATGCAACGTGAGGGAGCTTCCCTTGTCAAATTTTAATTTAATAACAATAATGATCCTTGATTCACTTCACAATGATATCATCTTTCTCTGCTTTTATAATATTTCTCAGATATCAAAGTCCGTTAGCTTAGTTACACTTGTAAGTTCTAACGTAGACAAAGTGAATAAAAAAAATATTCATGTCACTCAAAATATGTGAAGTAGGAAGGATCGGTCAACGAAATATGAATAGAAGACTGAACCTTGATATACCCTCCTAGAACAATATATTTTTGTTGTCGTGAAATATATTGATAGTTGTGAATCGTTTGATTGGAATGAAATTTAGAATGAGTACACTTGACGATATGAATCATCTAAAAAAGAAACGTATTCGTTCTAAACATTTTGTAACTAGTGGTGTTTGTCTGTGACCAAAACCAAACCGTCAAGAGTAACCTTACTAAGCTTTTTGATCAAATGGTAGACTTATCAGAACATGCCATTCCATAGTGAGATTTTGAAGTTGCTGAGGCTTGGTTTGATATCATAACAATGTTGTGTTTGAAAAATAAATCTAATAATGTTTAAGCAAAGATAAAGCCTAGTATTATTCAGTCACTCGATCCATTTTCCCTTTCAATATACCTTACTTCTGATCTTGTTCCTTCACCCTAACACTGGTGACACCTATTCTACGGAGCAAATTTGAAACAAATGAAACTCTATTCTTCGCTATTAGATTAGACACAACCAAATATTCTGACGTCCAAAGAGGTAGCTAATGAAAACTTATTCTTCAGATTTAAGGACAAGTTTCTTTGTGGATAGAATACAAGTAATCTCCTTGGGTGTTCATCGATGGTGAATGGATAATCTGCACTTGAGTGAATAGTACAAAAGAAAGATAAGAACAGTTTGTATAACATCTCCCTCTTTCCCAGAACCGATTCATGTGAGTCGCACTCTTCATTACTTCCTCCCATTGGTTGTTGTTCTCAAGAAGAGGGGGGGAAGAAAAGAAGCCGTAACAGTGGACAAACATTTGAAAGAATCAAAGGGACTAAAAGCAGTCTAGACCACTGAAAACTGTTGAGTATATAGATCATAATAACACTCCGTTCTGTCTTTCTTGTTGTCTCTTATTGCTTGGGTTTTATTCATCTAATCTAATGATAGTTAGTTCATGCATGACTGTGTAAAATATAAAGAGACGAAGGGTCAATCTATAGTCCGACGTGACAGAGGTGAGAGCTGGCTCCAGCTGCCATCGCTCTTTATCTTTCTTTAAAGGGGGCAGCAGCATCATCCATCATCAGATACTTGTGAAAGAAAGAAGCGAAGGTCGGCGCGTGCTCAAAGAAGAAAAGCCTGGTAAAAAGTACGGAGTCCGCACAGTGTGCTTACGTTTTCACTCTTCAACGTGCTCCGTCGTGTGCTGCTTGCTTTTATCGTCCAAAAGGAAAAGGTAGAGTTGTCAAAGGGCCGGGCTTGGGCCGGCCCAGCCCAAGCCCATCGGGCCTGCTGTGGGGCCGGGCCTGGGCCGGGCCAGTGGGGCTGCCAACCGGGCCGGGCCTGCCGAAAGCAAACCTAGGCCCAGTCCAGGCCCTGGCCCTAGGCCCAATAGCTAGGGCCGGGCCCGGGCCCTTTTTTTTTTTTTTCTTCTTGTTATTCAATTTTAAATTTCATCTCTAGGCAATATTCACAATTTAACGAACCTAATCTTTATCCTTTTATTTCATTATAAGTAATATACATATATATGTATGTATGTATATACATATTTATTTGTTAGCCATTATATTTTTTATTATATGTTAAACATTTTCATACTCTTCTTGGTGAGCTTTATTAATAAAATCTTAACACATAACAATTTATATAGAAAAATAATAAATGTATTCATAGGCCCTCCTCCTTTTATCCGGGCTTGGGACCGGCTGCTTGTAAACAAACAGGCGAAGTTACCTATTTTTTTATATATACGAAAAAATATATATCTTGCTTGTAAAAATTTATTTTATATATATGGAAAAAAAATATATTTTGTGAAAAAATTTATTCTTAAAATTCTAACAATCAAAATAATAATGTATGTCTATCCAAAATATCAGCAATCAAAGATCAAGAAATCTGCAACGTCAACCAAAAGGATCAAAAGAGGAAAATAAAAACAAATTACCTAATCATCCAGAAGTACTTCAATATCCGAGTCACTGCTCTTCCTATCATCAATCGGTTTATCTTGCTCGCGGTATTTCGCATCAAGATAATCCTTCCAACATACACATAGCTCGAGCGACTCGGGGTTAAGACGACTCCTCCTGTCATCCAAAACCCTCCCGCTGGCTGAAAATGCCGACTCTGAAGCAACCGTGGAGGCTTGCACTGGCAGTACATCCCGTGCAATTTGGGATAAAGTTTTATACATGTTTTGATTTTGTTTCCAAAAATTTAACAAATTAAAATTAACCTGTTCTTGCATTGATAAATCAGAATAATGATCAGTATTTGCATATACACCAATCTCATTAAAAGAGGAAAAAGTATACGAACCTGCCGAATTAGAAGTACCTTCACCTGGTAGTTGTCTTGCTACTAGATGTTCAAAGCCCTTAAGGTATGGCGCATAATACCTCTCAACAGTGGATGATGATGTAGCTCGCCCGCGCACGTCAGCAGAATTACGATAGACGTTGAACAAGTCCTCAAACCTCTTGCTCACTTTTGCTGTGAATGCGGTTGTCTCCTCTGCTGTGTAGCACATTAATTTCGATATCTCTTGTATCGAGGCGTTCACGCCATGCAACTTTAACCTAGGATCTAAACAAGTAGCCACAGTAAAAATAACAGGCAGTTTACTCCAATATTTATTAAATTTTTGATCCATCACTTTTACTATTTCCTTAAAGGGTCCTATATATCTCCATTTTGTTAACATTGTAGCCATCTTGAGAATTTCTATTACAGCGAGAGGAGAGGTGGGATAGTACGTACCAGACAATAAATTGGTAGACGTGTAGAATACCTCCAAAAATTCAGCTAGGTATGTGGCCATCTGCCATTCCTCTTGAGTTGGCAAGCCGGCTGGGAACTGGGTTAGTAGAAAATGCGTATAGACTTCTCGGTATGCCAGAATGTGTAAAAGCATGTGGTATGTAGAGTTCCACCTGTGGACCACATCTGTAACTGCTCTCCTGCGAGGCATATTATATTGAACACACAACGTTTTAAATTGTTGTGTTCTCGGACTCGAGCTATTAACATACGCTGTCATACCCCTCATTTTGAGAAGAATATCTCCTGCAGCAGCTAAACCATCTTGAACAATTAAATTAATAATGTGACAAACACAGCGAACATGAAATAATTCACCATTAAGTACAGGTTGAAGCTCTCCTTTAAAGCTGCAACAGCAACTTTATTATTAGAAGCATTATCAAAACTAACACTCATAATCTTATCCTTAATTTTAAATGTGGTGCATGCTTTTAATATAAGAATAGCAATGTTCATTCCATCATGCGGAAAAGGAAAGTGCTCGAAAGCGATGATTCTCTTGTGCATAACCCAATCTACATCAATCCAATGAGCGGTCACACAAGAATAACTAACAAAAGTAAAGGAGATTGCCAAATATCAGAAGTAAGACTAACTTTACCTTCAAATTTATCGAAATAATCGATAAGGCGTGCTTTAGCAGCATTGTACTGTCGGAGTGCATCGGATCTAGTTGTGTTTCTATGAACCTTTTTGTACAAAGGTTGAACGTATGTGTTCATATATCTAGAGTGCTTAGGATTATCGGCAAAAGAAAAGGCTTGTTCATCATGAATAACAAATTCAGCGAGACCGTCTCTTTGCTCTCGCTGATTATAAACAAATAACTTACCGTCAAAAGATAACTGCGTTTGGGTAGGTTCGACGTGGCCTTGTCGAGGTGCACACAGAGGGTAATGCCTGTTAAGATGTCCATTACCACTACCAGACGAAAATAATTTAGCGCAGTACTTACATCGAGCTTTTCGGATGCCGTCCACCGTAACTACATCGAAATGATTCCAACACTCGGCTTTCTTTTTTTTCCCCTTTTGGACTTCTGGCTCATTACCGGAGGCATTGCTCGGCCCTTCTTCATCATGACCAGGCATAGGGTTAAGATTATGCCACGGAGTAGTAGCTTCGCCAACCGAGCTGCGTCCTTGACTATAATGCGGGGGGTCTTCATCAGGCGTGTATTCAAAATCTGGAATGTTTTGATTGAACTCCCAATTGGCTTGGGTATCTATCATACAGCCTGTACTCATTCGTCCAGGAACGAATGGTTGTGTTGGTGCTTGGATTGGTGTTTGTGATGGCCGTGGCGCTGGCGCTTGTGCTGGTGGTGGTGCTTGCGATGATGATGATGTTTTTCGTGATGACGATGCACGCCTCATTTTCTTCAATAATCCAGCCATATTTCGAGCTAAACTTTGTAAGAGTAACTAAATACACAAGTATAAGAGTAGTAATAAGAAATAACAATTAAAAGAATGAACGAGTAACAAATATTAGAGAGTTAGTAATTAAAAAGAATTTAGCAAGACTAGTAATTAATAAACAAGAGTACTAATTAGTAAATACTAGTAGTAATTAGCAAGAGTAGTAATTGGAGAGGAAAATAGTAGCAAAGCTTGTAGAAATATAGAATGTTTAGGTAAGAGAGAGTAAGAAGATTGGTGTGAAAAATTAGAGAGAAATGGTGTGAATTTATAGATTTTAGAAACTTCACAAAAGACCAAAATACCCCTACAAACTATCCGTTTATAGTTGTTGGGGAGGGTAAGAGTGTAAAGGAGTTGAAAAATATAGGTTAGACTAAAATACCCCCCAAACTAGCCGTTATATTGCTGTTGGGGGGGTAAAAGTGGAATTTTGGAAAAGGGGTGGAAGAAAGGGGGGGAAAAACAAAAAAATTCAAACAAGTGGGGCCAAAACCGGGCCAGACCCGGGCCGCAGACCGGGCCAGATCCGGGCCGCAGACCGGGCCAGACCCGGGCCGACTTCGGGCCGGGCCGGGCTTTTTCGCAGCAATTGAAGGCCTGGTCCAGGCCCAGGCCCCAAGCCCGCTGTGCTGGGGCCGCTACTGTTCATGGACGGGGCCGGGCCAGCCCGGGCCAGAACCGGGCCGGGTCGGGCCAGCCCGCGGGCCGCCCGGCCCGTTTGACAACTCTAGGAAAAGGGTTATGCCACGTTGGCTACGTTACTTCTTCCGTCTCAAAATAATTAATCGTATTTTTTTTAAACTATTCTAAAAAATTTATTTTTTAAATTTTATAAATATTTTTTTCTTATTTATCACTTTTATACTTATTTTATTATTATATTTTTCCTGCATATTTAATCCTCCATCAACCTACTTTTTCTCTGAGCACCCACATTCTTCCTCCACTCCTTCCCGGCTCTCTCTTGGGTAGAATGAAACTCATAAAATATGATGGGTAAATTACACACGGTACCTTTGAGGTTTGTCCTAAATTACACACGACTTCGCCTTAATATTTTTATTACTCTCCGCTCCTTAAATCTCTATTTCTTTGACGGTGTTAATGGTGAGACACAAAAAGATATTTTTACCCTCGTATATTAACTACACAGTGTCGTCTTAGAGAAGAGGGCCCTAAACCATTCTGTGTTTTCCAAAAAAATAAATAAATGTTGCAGACTCTTGACAACAATGGTGATTCAATGAAGCATCTTAAAATGTGATCATATTTTTTGATAATACCCCATAATGGTTCAGGGCCCTCTTCTCACAGTGTTTGCTTTATCTGTTCTCTTTCTATTTTTGTGACCCTCCAGCTTTTGGCGGCAAAAATCCTCTTGCTTTTGGCTACGACGACCCTTCATTTTCTGGCGGCAACGACCCTCTAGCTTACGGCGGCGACGACCCTCCATTTTTCGGCGACGACATAGCCAAGATGGCCTCATCTCCTTTCTCCCGTCTCATGTCTCCCTGCGGCTCGTGTCACCACCACCATGCCAGTCACCATCGTACCTCAGGACAACCACCATCACCACCAATCTGATGCCCACCATTAACACCCTTCTAAACGCCATCGCATAATATGAACCCACCCACGTTCACCCTTACCCATAACCACTGATCTACACGCTGGACATCGATCTATAGCTGTCGTCGGTTGAATTTTTGGAGGAAAAAGGGGGAATATAGGTGGAATCGAGAGAGAGAGAGAGAGAGAGAGAGAGAGAGAGAGAGAATTAGGGTCGGCAGAGACTTTGTTAGAAGAATAAATAGCTTGATGAAGTGGCATAATCTGGGCCGTCATCTCAAGCCTATCTTGATCGAATTTTGTTCTGATTTGCAGCTTGCATGAGGCTTATATCTAGCCTATTTTCTCTCTTGCTTGCTTGATGAGTTCTTTGTTATAGATCCTTATCTTCTTATATTTTTTGGTAATTGTTATAGATCCTCAACTGCCGTGGCATTTCTGTTGAGTTTTGGAAAACACACCACCCACCCGCACAACCTTTCTATGTGGTAGAGTAGATCCCTGTTAGTCATGGAGGTTTGTATGTGTGTTTTTAGGGTCGTTTCTTTTTTAGATCTAGGTGGTTACGATAAGGTGGATGGTCGACCGTCGTTACGATAGATCTCTACCGGTGTGTTTACCCATGTGTTCGACGCCAGAGATTGGTTTGAGTTTGATGCAGGCAAAGCTGTCCAGGGTCCTTTGGGTGCTCGAAGATTACGTTGTGGGTGGTCTACAGGTGAGGGTTGGTTTCTCCACTGGGGTTATGGGTACAGTGCTACCGTGGATTGGAAAGGATGGGAGTCTACTTCAAGGGTTTTCTTTTAGGGTTTATTCCATTGCACCCCACCTCCACCCCAATTTGACCCCCCTTGTTCTAAAAAGGTGTTGTCGATTTGTATGTGTTTCTGCGCCCTTTGTAAGTTGTTAAGTTAGGCTGTTATGGAAGATGATGTGGCTGATATGGTTGTCATTGGTGGTCCAATGTGGTCTTGGGTAGGGTGATCTGCTTTAGCTGGTTGTGAGGGGAAATCTAATTGTAGTTGGTGTCCACTGGGGCTAGGCAGTGGTGTGATGGACTGAGATGGAGGAGATTCCGGCACCGATGTGCTGCATGGGGATTGAGGCGATACTGCAGCATCGAGGACAAATGTCTAGGCTAGGCTTAGTGGGTGGTGGAGTGGAGGTGTTTTTTGATTGGCTGCTTTCTTTTGGTCTTTATCTTGCTTTAGCTAGGTAATTATCATATTTTTAGTAGGTTTTTATTTTGTTTTAGCTGGTTATTACCTTGTATCCCATTTTTTTTTTAAAAAAAATCCTATTTGTTTGTAGGTTTTATATTTTGTATTTATTTTGTAGCTTTTAGATATATGTCTATCCTTTTTATTGCGATTCTTATTGAATGAGGATGTCATCTGTAAGTCTATTTACTTGTCTATATAGACATATTGTAACTCTCCTCTTTATATTTGGTATATATTTCAACTCTTCTCTACAAAAAAAAAAAAAAAAAACAGAGAGAAGGTAAATACTCACACCCATTTCACGTCCAAATTATTTTCCTAAGAATGCTCGACTAAGCAGTAACTCCTTCAGCGACAAAAGCGTCAATCTACTTGCAACTAGGGCAAAAAACTAATTTTGACTCTTATTACCCCCATTGAACACATTCACAAATCGTCGGTTCGATCCCCACTGTCACCAAATTGAATCTGCAATCAGGGTTCATAGATTAACTGTAGGGTCAATTTGTAGAGAGATTTGGGGTTTTGGGGATTGTTGAAAGGTCTTTTCGGATGGTCGACCGTCAGATATGATGATCAAGGATGAACTTGGGTCATTTACACGTGCTTAATCTTTTGCCCTGTATATGTACAGATCTCTTGAGAGGATTTGGGATCAAGAACCACTCCCCATGTTATTAATGTTTGTCTGGAAGATCCACGAAAGTAGATTCCGAACCTTTCCTTCGGCAAGATCTTTAAGACTAATTTGAAATCTAACATATCT
The DNA here is from genome assembly GCA_033070095.1 of Escallonia herrerae. Classification (NCBI taxonomy): domain Eukaryota; kingdom Viridiplantae; phylum Streptophyta; class Magnoliopsida; order Escalloniales; family Escalloniaceae; genus Escallonia; species Escallonia herrerae. The sequence continues at coordinate 437,953 of JAVXUP010000344.1, read as the reverse complement.
TCCCATCAGGACGAACTGAACTACGCAACACGGGAGAACTGCAACACTCATGCATCCGTATTCACTCCGTCTTATGTTGGGTGCCTTGCTTTTCGTTTTGGTCTACATGAAAATTCTGATCACTCAATGCATCAAATAAGAATACGCACGAGATTCTTTTGTTCTTATTCTCAAAAAAAAAAAAATAGAGACTGAGTTATGTATTTAATTTAGCTGAAGTAACATTCACATGAAGTGAGTTGACGCTCTCAGTGTACTTACGCACGCAGAACGTAATTTAAAATAGTAGAGACTACCTAGGAAGAAGGTCGACGTTCATAAGGTGCACATGATCAGGATCGAAGAACCAACGAGAACTGGATGAGCTGCCTGCTAATATGAAACATGTACTCTCCTCTTCTCTGTTGGCTGTCACAGTGAGTGTGAGTGTGTGTGCGTTCAGCTGTGGGCAAGATATGGGGGTTGTCATTGATGTTGGAGTGAGAGCTCCATCGTTGGAGATAAGGCAGTTCTCGAATGCCGTGCATGCAAGAAAGGGAGGGGAAGAGAGGTGGGAGTGAAAACGATACAGTAAATGGTGGCGGTGGTGGTGGACATTTGACATTATTGAAGCACGTGACCAGGGAGAGAGAGAGAGGGGGTGGCCGATTGTGATCCCGAAGCGAACAGTACGGCACGTGCGCTCTCATGTGCTCATTAGCTTCTGTCAGTCTCTGTGTGGTGGTTCAATATTTTTATAAATAAAATAAAATAGTCCAATGAGCGAGGACGTTTGCGCCCATGTCTGTGAGTCCATCCCTACTTTTAATCCAAAAGTACACAAATTTCGATTAATAAACTTTGGTTTTTCTTTCTCTTTGGTAATTTCAGAGATTCACTTTGGTTTTTGATTTATATGGAGAATAGACATGTATGAAGCAATTTATTTTTCTAGTAACAAAAGTAGTGAAACTACTTACTAGAAAGATCGAAAGATACATCTATGACATTTATAATCGAAATTCAATTTTATAATATACAACCATATAGAAGAAATTGCCCTAATAAAGCATCAACCTTAGGCAAATATATCATCCAAAAATATATCCTCCCGGCTTGTGCCTTAATTACCTTGTTAAAATTTTTCTTTAGTTCTCCGATTCAGCAACTATCTGCCTATTTTCTTCATCATTGCAAAAATAAATCGCGATCAATTGTAGTTATAGTGTGCATGAAATTGCAAGATGTAGCCCATAATACTCTTAGGAGAAGGCCAATTGTGGACTATACTCCCTCTATCCCAAAATAATTTATCATATTTTCTTTTTAAATTATTCCAAAAAAAAAAATTGATCACTTTCCAGTTTAGAAAAGATTCTGTACATGTTTTTCCATATTCACCATTTCTACACTTTTTTTATTTTATTTTTATCTCCAATTTTTTAATCTTCCACCAATCCATTTTCTCTGTTGCCCACTTCTTCTTCTCTCTCTCTCTCTCTCTCTCTCTCTCGTTAAAATAGAAAACACACGATGTATGACATGTATTCTTAATACGTGTGTCAAGTCAAAATGGAGCAATTATTTTGAGACGAAGAGAGTTAAAAATTAAAAATTTTGACAACAATTCAAGTTATAGTACAAGGATACACTTCACATGTAGCGACAATTGTCGATTGCTAATATGATCGATGATATTTAATTGATTACGCTAAAAAGTCCATTTTGACACCGAAGGTGTTTGCTGAAATGTCACTAACTTTATTTAACAACTATCGACTATCACTATGCAAGAGTGTTGTTGCCTCTTGTTATATTGTGTTGCAACCAAATTTTACCCTTATGAGAATCTTGTATAGAAAGTTTCTCACTTTCTTAAGTGGGCTAAAGTTCTACACTCCCATCGCGCTTTGAAGAATTACTCGCCGCTATAGGTGAAATTGGTTATTTTTCATGCATCCAACAACAAAAGTGTGGGTGAGCTAGAATTCTTACTCTTAATTTCATGTTTGCGACTTTGTAGCATACTATAATTGCATAGTTTACCAAGTATATGGGGAATGGAGTTTTGAATCATGACTTGATTTATAGTTTGAGAGTGATGCCAAGGAAAGTGGGTTCGCAGTCGACGTGGAAGTGCCACAAGGAATGCAGTCCGACTAAGATGCCAAGTATGTTGATGTGAGACACAGTAAGGGCGGAGCAAGGGCAGAGACCAAGGGCTTCCCAGACAGAGCCTGAGGGTGGCAATGCTGCGAGAGCGATGGCGCAGGATGAATAGACGACGACAGTCACAGTCTGAATACTTAGGTCTGGAGTCAGGGTCCTGTGTGTTTCTCTCTCTAGGATTCTAGAGTGAGAAAGTGAAAGTGTTCTGAAAATGTCAAAAAAATCCCCTTTAATGAATTCTCAAGACCTCTATTTATAGAGGTTGAGATGATGAAGTCATCACGCGACACGTGGCGCTCCCCGGGAGTGACACGTCACCGAGGGGTCCACAGCTGCCGGTGCTCCACGGACTGTCGAATCGCATATTCACCCGGCCTGCCCCGCACAGCGTCACTTTGTCTGTCTGGAAAGACTGGCTCCCACAGCGTCGGTGTGGCCAGAGAACCCCTTGATCTAGCCTCAAATCCAAGCCCTTGCAGAGTCCCACGAGGTGCGTCAAGAGACGCGCGGAGAACCTGACAGTGGTGAGGGCTGCCCCTGTAGCCAACTGTCAGGCGGACTAGGCACCATGCCCTCCAAGGACCTGCTCCCGTCCTGGAGTGACCCGGGGGTCATTGCCCTGGTGAGGTCGACGATCAATGGTAACATAAGTGGACATGCTCGCAGCTCAGTGCTCAATGTCCGGGGCAAGGGGTCGTCGTACCGGAGTCCCCTGTGATTGTGACGGAGATGGCTTTAAGGTTGTGAGCCCATTCCATAGTTGATTGTGCCGGCAATGGCTTCAAGGTTGTGAGCCCATCTCGTAGTTGATTGTGCCGGCGATGGCATCAAGGTAGTGAGCCCATCCCGTGGTGACGACGACTTTGTGGTAACGAGTCCATCCCTCTGCGAGGGGTCCTCGTGCCGGAGCACTACGAACGGAGCCCCGGAATGCTGCACACTCTGAAGAATGGGTCGAAGCATGTTCCACGTCCATGGCGAGGGCGCATGGTGTGGTGAATAAGTGTGATGCCTGAAGGCCTGTATCATGATTGCGGCGCATAGGTGCGGCGACGAACGTCGTGGAGACAATACTTGGTGCCAGAGCACATGTCATGAGAGTAGGGCGGCAACGAACATCGCGAAGTCATACTTGGTGCCGGGGGCACGTATCATGAATATGGCGCACGGGCGCGGCGATGAAGGTCGCGAAGCTATAGTTGGTGCCGGGGTCACGCATGATGAGAATGGCGCACGGGCGCTGCGACGAACGTCACGGAGCAATACTTGGTGCCGGGGGCACGCATGATGAAAATGGCACACGGGCGCTGCGACGAACGTCGCGGAGTAATACTTTTTGCCAGGGGCACGCATGATGAGAATGTCGCACGGGCGCGGCAATGAAGGTCGCGAAGCTATAGTTGGTGCCGGGGGCATGCATGATGAGAATGGCGCATGGGCGCTGCGATGAACGTCGTGGAGCAATACTTGGTGTCGGGGGCACGTATCATGAAGATGGCGCTCGGGCGCTGCGACGAGCGTCGTGAAGCTATAGTTGGTGCCGGGGGCACGCATGATGAGAGTGGCGCACGGGCACGGTGACGAAGGTTGGGAAGCTATAGTTGGTGTCGGGGGCACGCATTATGAGAATGGCGCCGGGCGCTGCGACGAACGTTGCGGAGCAATACTTGGTGCCGAGGGCACGTATCACGAAGATGGGCCCGGGCGCGGCGACAAATGTCGCGGAGACGGCGCACGGGCACGCGTTGGGTGTCCCAAAGATGGGATTTGAGCTGAGTGTACCTGTCATAACAAGATGATGAATGCAACATATAGTAATGACAAAGTTGGAAATGATGGTATGCGGTTGTCGGACGACGGACGTCGCGAGGTTCATGCACGACGGACGTCGCGAGGTTGGTGCGCGACGGGCGTCGCGAGGTTGGTGCACGACGGACGTCGTGAGGTTGCTGGATGACGGACGTCGCGAGGTAGATGTACGAACGTCCGGAAACATCGCGAAGGTGCAAAGACTTGAGAAAACAAATGCGTGCGGGAGGGGAGGCCATAGGCCAAGGATTAGGGGAAGGCCAAGGCCACCACCCCTGGGGAGGCCGAGGCCGACCCCTTGGGAAGGGCAAGGCCGACCCCAGGGGGTGGCCAAGGCCAATGGCCAACTCCCATGAAGGGAGGCCAAGGCCACTCCCCCTTTGGGTGAAATTCGGGCGTGCCGACGGAAGGGGTTTTGATGGGCAATGGCAAATCCGAAGGTTGCGTTGCGACGAGCGTGTCGACGTGAATCGTACCCACGTGACGAACAAGGTGCGAAAGTCACATACGAAGTGTATGAAGCGAACAAAGCGCGAGAGGGACTTTGTGCGAAGAGTGAACAACCGGGGGGGAAAGGCCGAGGCCGACCCCCCATGGAGGCCGAGGCCGACCCCCATTGAGGCCGAGGCCGACTCCATGGCCTTGGGGGAGGCCGATACCCTTGACCCCGTCGCTCCGGTTGAGCCAACGGTCGATGTTTTTGGTGAAAATGTGCTTAGGTGGTCGTGGAGCGACGAACGCGGTACTGTGAGTCACGGTAGCATGAAATCATTGGTGACTGAGTCGCGCGTGAGGCGTGTGAGGCAAAGAATGCAAGCGACTTGGGCGCGCGTACTTTGTTTGGTTCAAAGCGTTGAATAATGTGCTTGTGCGGACGTGTTATGCACAATGGGACTCCAAGTGGACCTTTGAGTGCGACCATAATAGGTTGGGAACAGAGAGATAAATGATTTCGATTATATGACCTCATTTCTTAAGGTGTTAACTAAATCTTTTCAACTCGCTTAAAAACCAAAAATATGAATTAAAATTTTCAAGATAAATGAGTCAAACTTGGGATGAGATTCATGTAAAACTCAAAAAGTATCCAAGCAAGCTTGAGATGTACCTCCATTTTGTACCCCATAAAGCAAAAGTTTTCGAGTTCAAACTCCTTAAAAATAAGTGCATAAGGATTTGCAGAAAATTGATAAATCCAGCTTTAGGATAGGAATGATGCTCCTTAAGGAATCAATTTCCCTTTCTTTTGTTTAATTAGTCCGAGCATAACAACATTATTGAAATCAAAGGAACCAGAGATATTCTCCAAATCCGGGAATCCAGTAGCCAAAATTTGTCAACTTATGTCATGAGGCAGGTGAGGAGCCACGTGAGACCCTACACTTGTAAACAAAGTGAAGCAGTTGCACGTGCCTTGGGGGGGGGGGGGGGGGGGTACACACACACACACACACACACACACACACACATATATATATATATATATATATATATATATATATATATATATATATATATATATATCAAGCTTTGCTTCTTTTTCTTTTGTTTTCATTTCAAAAAAGGAAAAGAAAGAACATTGATGGCTAATAATCTTTTAGAGGAGTTCCTTGTTGAAAAATAAATTTGCTTTTGTAGTATTTGTAAAATAAAGTATTAGTGGTGAATATGTCACAAGTGAATTACTAGCGAGTTTACGAAGTTAAGTAGTGATTTAGTAATTGCGTGTTCAATGGGGTGTGTGGTTTTGTTATTACATGTCTAGGAGTTACATTAGCAGTACCCTATACTTTAGTAATTCATTTAGGATGGTGTAAGAAGGTGCATGGAGCAAGTGTGAGAAGTAAGAGATAAGATTTTAACTTAACTGTGTGTTGTCTCCAAGATCTCTCTATGCGCTCTTTATATTCGTGCATGTGTGAGTTTGAGTAAGCTATTGTCTCCACTCATATACACATAGAACAAATAAAACTGTGTGCTTGTGTGTGCATGCACTCGTGTATGGCATGTGCTTATGCACCTACTAATTAACATACAATGTGTATATAAGATAGATAGGTCGTCGATATTATCAAATTCAAATATTATGTTGTTACAACATCCTAATAGATATTTAGAGAAACCATAGAGGGTTGTATGCGGAAGTCAACCTGGTCGCATGGACCAAGTGATTGGACCTCGTCGACTGTCTTTAACTCCAAAAAGATATAAGAAATATGACACTCGATGAGATTATTACCATAGATTTGCCCCCGAGTGGGGATAACCATGAGTAACGTCATGATTCTCAAGCTTCAGTCCACTACTTCCTCGGGCCATGTTTGAGGGGTTGTAAAGGGTAGTCTAAGGAAGCTGGTGTGACGTTCACCAAGCATTGGCTATGAGGTAAAAAAGGTACAAGGAGAAGGGTAGTCCGTCAAGAATAACCAACCTTTGAGAAGCAGCAGCTTTGAGGTCCATCGTAACCCTAGAAATCCAATTCATCTGGTCCACCTCCAGGGGTTAGGGCAAAGCATCGCACCGGCAGGACATGAGGTCATCCCTTAACCCTTGGAGTTGAGGCTTATTGGGATCCAGGAAGCTTGACAAGTAGTTAAGGGGCTTGGACCGGGAGTTGTTACAGTTATCAGACATCATGTGAACCGTGCCAAGACATATAGTGAAACCTACAACGTTTACCAGTGTACTGTCCATCCCCGCGATGGCACGTGGTACTCTCATAGGGGTCAAAGAGTCAGTTTGGGGTCGATAACCCACTCTTCCTCCTTGTCCACACTAGTGACCACGATAAATCTGAAGCATTAAGGGCACATTATGTTGTCAATATTATCAGAAGGGCATGTGACTTCTCACGATAACTAGAAGCATCATTTTCAGTTGCCTTAACATGAGAAGGGTAAGGTATGGAAAAGGTGATAAAGCTCTGTTTAAATTACTACTTAGACTTCACCATGACAACAATATATCCCTTCAAACGCATAAGAACAATCAACCTCGCTCGAGACATGAATCTCCATCTCCGCCTCCTAATATTAGCTTAGACTTGGACTTTACCCCTTCCACTCATCTTTGTGTGTCATGGTTCTAGCCATTATAGGCTGACACACATCAGGGGTCAAGACAAGACCTCGCTCCGGGAGAACTTGAGATCATCTTCAGATTCTCGAAGAAAAGGCTTCCCTAAATCCTAGGATATAAGTGTCTAGGTGACTGCCACAAGAGTGCATCGCAATGGTTAGGCCTTACGTGAACCGAGACATAAAGGACGACTTTACAGTGTAATGCCCATCCCCTGACGGCATATGGCACCATCTTCAAGGGTCAAAGGGCAATTTTTCCTATTACCATCCCTTATATGGGGGCCACGACTCACCTTGGACTTTGGATGCTACTTTTGATTAGGAGCATCCAAAGTTCACTCTAACCATTGTGATACCCATATTCGCTGAATACGATAAAGCCAAGGGATCAAGGTCCTAACTAGTCTATTGTCACAATCCATCGGAAGGAGCATGTGACTTCTCACCAGTAGCATAAATGCATCGCCTTAGCATGGAAGAGGCAAGAAGACTGATTATAACATTGCCCAAACTGTGTCCAAAATATTGCACCAACACTCGCTTACACAAAACCCCACATTTCGCCCGTACATAAAACTCTAAACCTCAAGCCATGATTCATCTCCTCCTGCCCCGTAAGTCTCAGCCGGGACACACTTGAAAGTCCGTCAAGGCTAGAAGGAGATTCGCCATTATCGAACCACCTACAACGAGTCAATCAAACCACCAGCATCACTTAGAACAACCCTACCAAGAACAACCAAGTTCGACCAAACGTCTAGCCTAGAATCACAAACAACCAAACAGCATCCGCTCCGGGAAACAAGGTGGACAAGCCCAGTCAGCAACTAAGGAAGAGGAGTATAACCAAGCACACCACAACCCTAACAGAAGAAGAGAGAATGAGGTAGACGGAAAATAGGAGGGGGAGAAAGAGGAGCACCACCAACCAAACCGGAACCCCTGACCAAAAGCTCAACCATTACCAAACTAAGATTCCTATTAGCCACCATACGAACCCTCATCACCTAATGGCAAGGCAACTCTAGCCTTGGAGCACATCGAAATTAGTTCAGCCAACTGTAGATTACAATGCCTGAACACTATCATCGAAAAATTGAACATCATGAAACAGCTTATCATAGACAATAACTCTTAGATCCACCAAAAGACGATTATCGCTACAATTTCATGTGGAAAGACTATTGTCAAGTATTCAATGGCAACAAAAATTTCGCAAAGGAGACAACTCTTGATGAACCCTTGACACCTTAGAGGTAGATCAGTTTCCCAAAAAACAAGAGGCAAATAGGAGACCCAAAAGTTGAAGATCTGGCCACCGAGAACGCCCAGATCTAACTGAAAGGGGAGGAACAAAGGAAGGATGGGCTAGATAATGGAGGAAACCACAAACTAGAATACAACTTTTGTACTATATGTGCTGTATCTAATGAATGTTGGGGTTTAAGGTCATTAAAACTTGTTAGTGACCATTTTCACCCATTAAAACTTGCTACAACCTAATTTAAATTCAACTCGGCAACTGTACAGGGTACATTAATTCCACATAGGTATGGGGCCTTTCCAAGAATTAAGAACAGAAACACCGAAAATTTTTGTTGCAAAAACATTAATCCAGAGAGAGGGAAAAAGAGTTCCAACCAAATGGCTAATAAAATTTCGGCTTTCAAAATCTAACTAAAAGTCTCCCATGTTTCTCTAGTGTACAACTCAGCTGCATCTACCACAAAAACGGTGAAAAACAGTTGAAAGGTTAAAAGCCCGACTCCTCCAAACCCTGACAAGCACCATATCCAAACGTCTCATGTAACAAACCAGTTCGCCGCAGGAAGTGTATCAGTAGCATTCACTTTGCTAATGTTTAGTCCTCTCCATTCTGACTTTCATCTTTGACAAGCTTGATCATGTCATCAATTCGAAGAATTGTTATAGCTGCTTCAGTTGCAAACTGACACCAAAAAAAAATCCAATCTTTGATTAGTCCTTGAAAGGAAAAAGAGGTAAATGCTTTCAAAAATCATTTTCCTATGACATTGTTTCCTGAAAATCTATTCAACTTTACTTTTTTCCTCTCTAACTAATACCTGTAATATCTTTACTTTGCTCATTGCAGGCTCAATTACTCCAGCTTCCAAATTGTTACGGACAACTCCCTTCGATAAGTCCAGTCCCATGCTGTAGCAAGAAATGGTGAAATCAGGGGAAGATAATTTAAGAGGAAGAGGGTAACGCGTATAAATAACAACTTTGATGCAAAATATGAAACATTAAGGACGGAGATTTTTGGAGCTGCAAAAAATCCCTGTGACCCCAGCACACCCTCTTTGTTTATTTTATTTAATCTTGTCATGGAACACCAATATTTTAGGGCGGATCAAACTTTGGATCATCCCTAATGTACGAGGGTTCAGTGTCAGTGCTCGACACAGAAACATCTCCAGGCATTTTTCTTAAGTCAGTTTTTAGATCTGATGACATAGGAACTCAAAAAGAAGTTGTAGTACAACTTCTCACCCTATTGGGCTTGTAAAATATTGGGCCTATTAAATCCAATTGAGCATGACCATGATGTATTTTATCTATGTTTGAATTCAGGCTTCGGCTACACACGTTTGAACCTTTCTTCAGAATGCATGTCCTACCATCAGGAATACCAAGATCGATGTTCCCACTTCTTTTGCACAGCACGAACCTCCACATAATTACGTAAACCAAAGCGGGATATAAAAAAGTGCTTAATGTAGCCAAACAAGACCGGACCTATAGGATTGGCCAATCTGTGTTTGACTACCAAAAGTACTGAAAATATGAGATGAGCGATCCTTTTCTCATAAGCACCTAAGGAGTGAGGATAGACCATCTGCTCCACCTTTACACTACCCAAAGTAATGAGAAACTAGTTATGCACCTTGGGAAGGTGATGACAACTGCAAATACTTATCTGGTATTCCTTGCTAACTTTTCTAAAACTTTATTTTATCATTGCATGCATTTTTAGATTCTAGACTTCCTGTAGCCTATATTTGAGCACTGTCATAGAACATCTTCTCTCTCTCAGAGTACCATGCTCTTACAGCCTACAAGTCCAACTAGAAGAATTAGTATAATTAATAGCAAACATCCTGTTCACCAACACCATCTCAAGATCAAGTCTTTTTGAAAGAGTTGAACCTCTACCAATAACAGATTAACTATAGTCAGCAGGGGTTTGGGGTGGTAATCCTTCTAAAAATGTGAAACTCACATGAGAGAAACACAGAGACAGGGAAGGGGCAGGGAATAAAAGAGCATTAAGCTACCTCGATAGGTGCTTCTTGTCTGCCTTGGTTTGGGCAGTATGGTGGTAAGCACGTAGTTTTGCAACTAACTCAGTTGCATCCTTAGCAGCATTGACTGCAAGAACCTGCTCAAGACACGTATTGCAAATGAGTACAATGAAAACTAGAAAAAGCATAACGCAAATGATTATAGGGTTCGCCTATTTCTGCACCCTAATATGCTTGTCCATATTTCATTACTCGGTGTAGGTAAATCTTTTTTTTTTGCAATGTAACTTCAGAGACAAATGTGGATGCAGAAAAGCATGTGTGGGGCAACATTGCCAAAAGTATAACCTTTGGGATGATTAACAAAGATTCGGCAAATTCTGCAATTGCTAACTGCTCCCGAGATCCTAAGGTTGTGGCAAGATACTCCAAATAGACGGATAATGCAGCCTCAACTGCACCTCCACCAGCAACAACCTGTTACCACAATTTACAAAGAATAAGATAATAAAAACTGTCAGTGGCATCAAGTCTCTCTTACATTACTCATGTTTCTGCTTATCATAAAAGAGCACCATAACTCGAGAGATTTCTGAAGTTAACCAGAGATTTCTAGAAAAACAGCATTCAACTTCAGCCTAATTTCATCATGTACTGTATGTAACCGACTCATGTAGAGAAACAAATTAAAATAAGAATTGGCTTCATAGCCATACACTGCAGGTGCAGCACTTAGGGCCATCCAAGCACCACATTGACCCTCAAAAAGATACAAAGACCAAGCAGCAGATATTTCAACCATTACGGCGATGCAATGGAAGTTGTTTCTCATTGAAGTAAGCCATTATGTTTTACTTTACAATAAAATCAAAAGGATAGGCTAAAGAAAGCTATTTATGACACCCTATTTGTCGCTTAAAGCATCGCTGATTAAATTCTGGGGCAAGTATGAGGTGTATTTAGCATTTCCCAAAACAGAGAATCGATTTAGCATTCCAAAGAAAAACAAAAAGAAGAAATCATTGTATTGTCTTAAATCACAGTGAAGATGACTAAGATCAGCCAATATTTATTTACGATATAGAGGCCATATTTTGAAAGTTGAAAGACTCAACCAGCAATACAGCTCCATGACATAAATTTCAGAACAACATGCCTAATTTGGAGCAAAAACATAAAGCTTCCACAACTAAGGATTAAAATACTGATGATTTAGCATTTATAGAGGAAAACAAAAAAAAAAGCACTGGGGCTACCGTATTCGATTCCAGGGCCCTTTTGACAATCGATAGAGCATCATGCAAAGCTCTATCCATCTCATCAAGCATATAGTCATTTGCACCTCTGAGTATCAACGAAACCTGAGTAAATTTGCCAAGAGAACTTTTAGGTAATAATCTAGTAAAACCAAAGTATGGTCATTGTTAACTTAACATCACAACATAGTTATGCAGCTCCAGATCAATCATATGACAATTCAACTGTGAAAAAATTGTAAAGGTAAAGGCACAGTTCAAACAGATAAAAAGGACTCGCAGTATTACAAATAAAAAGAATAAATAGCATTTGTCTACACCCACCCCCACGCCCACCCACTATTAGGACAGAAAAACTTCCATTACGGTAACACATACGGCACTCGAGGTTTTAGTCCCTTTTATCATTATCACGTCATCATCAGCAATGCGCTCTTCCACTACTTCATCTGCATATCCAAGAAATGATGAATCAAATGTTTCCTCCCCTTCCATATCAGCAAATGTTGAAACCTGCATGTCAACAATGTATTAGACTGGATATGGTTTCCAACCCAGCATTTTTAGGAGATAGTTGGAGATGAGATGATCATCGAACCAATAACAATGAGCACCATCAATATGATTACAACCATGAACAACTTTAAAAAATAAGAAAGAAAGATAGAAAAAGATATATACCAGTAAAGAGAGGGCAAAACCTGAAAATAATGTAAAAGACAAGAACAAACATAGTTTTATCACATGGACCGAAAATGTAAAAGGTTGTAATGTGGCAAGCTCAGGAAATAAAGAAAAGAAAATGATATTTCACTCCAAGACTGGACCAATCCACTCCATCTTTTCTCACATATAAAAACCATAAATTCGGAGATGACTAGCCACTTTGGAGTGTATAAAAACCATAAATTTGGAGATGACTAGCCACTTTGGAATGTATTTCGCATTTTGCACAAAATAAGTCTCCTTCAAAACATGAAAAATCTGTCATCCATACTTAGAAGTTCTAGACAAGCTGAGTAACCCTCAGGTAATTAGCATGCAATTCTCTTCTGTTACAGTTTGTTGTCTCAAGCAAAGAGAATGATGCTCAATGGGGTGGCGTCTACTATTCGTAGTTAGATCCCATCAGGGAATCATAATGGTTGTTTCCATACGAGGTCATACCTACGATTGTTATGGGACCATGATTTCCCATGGGTCCTTTGAATTGCAAGGCGAAAAGTGTTGCAGCCTTCACGGGTAAAACTTCAAGGAGAACAAGGAAGATTTATATCAGTTTGTTGTTGGTACGCATTTCCCTATTGTGCAAATAGTGTCTCTTTTTATAGCTTTCACGTACATCGATAGGCCAATTACTTATCACAAAGAGAGCAGTACCTTGTCGTTGCAAGTAGCCCAAGGTGGTAAAATCCCAGAGTCTAGCTCCAACATAGCGAGGGCCTTGAGGTCAGACTCAAAGTAGAAGAAGGAAAACAGTGGACGAAAGTGAAAAAGTACCGTCATCATTATCTAAGCCTTTGTATGAAACTAGTTGGGGCTGTTTACATAAATCCGTTTCTCCCATTATCCCCTACTTGAGTACAAGTCTCACAAATTTTTAAGAAACCACACAAAGCTCTAGTAGTATCCAAAGGCCGACATTGGAGATAACCAAGCTATCTCAAGCTACGACCCCTCATATTTTCTTCTACAATTCTTCTACAACCCCCACCTTGAGCGCTCATCTACCCCTTCTCGGGAGACTGCCCATCCACCTAAACATTTGCTCATTTACATATTATATATGTGTGATGTTCCCTAGTAGCCCAATAATTTGAATAGCTTGTCTCACTGTGGACATCTAGAATTTTCCTTGTAACTTGAGAGAATTATTAGATCGCACAATGCTCTAGAAGCAAACCTCACCAGTCTGCTCTTATCCCATGAACATCCTCATAAATATGCTCCTTGGGTACTTCTTGAATATTGCCCATCCACATTTACTTCACCCTCAAATTTACTCCTGCTATTAGTATATTTGCATCTTACTCGTGCTTAACCTACAGCTAATATTTCTCCATAATTCTAGCATAGCATCTTGTCCTATTCTACTTTAAACTATTAAAACTAAATCTTTTGGCAAGTTACAAGCACCACGGGATCTCATCCTGAATATCCTTTATGTGATGACTGATATATGAAGTAAATACATATGGCTTAAAGCTGATCCTTGGTGAACTCAAATTGTAATCGCTGGTTCTTACACCAGCTCCATCATACATGTCCTTAATCACTCCACATAATTGGTAGGTAATCCTTTCTTCATAGAATGCACCACATAGCTTTCCCTGGTGCCTTGTCATCCAAAAACATAAAGACCATCTGAAGGTCATTTGATTTCTCTCTGAATCTGCGCATCAGTCGCCCAATCAAGAAAATAGCTTCCATAAAATATCTATGAAGCATGAACTGATCTCAGGTATTTTAGTTTCCTTCCTTAGCCTAGCCTACGCCTAATCGAGGGCCAACCTTGACATATCATTCATGTATCAGTGCGCACTCAAATCAGATGATGCAAGTCCACTTTTTACACTTTCTCGATACTCCAGTAGATCCTTATAGTGACCCCCGTATCAATATCACACGAATGGACAACCATAATTTAAAGTGTAGAACTAGAACCCAAATTAGGTGCTCTGGCTTACACCAACAAGGTAGCTGAAGTCCTTGGCCACTGCCGTTGAGAGGGTTTTACTAACGAAATCACCTTTCATTGGTGCTCCTAATTTACGTCTTATCACTGAATTACTGTCATCGCTCTTCAGATTGATTACAGACGAAATTGAATGAATGAGCTATCAGATATCAATTTGATGCCAAGTTAAGAAACATACCGCAGTTGCACCAGTCGCCTTGGCAACATGGCGCAAATCCTCTTTCCGAACACGCCTCACAGCAATTGCACCAGCCTCGACAAAGTACTATAATAAGGAATACAGAAGTCAGAAACATATTAATCACATATACAGCAGCAGTATATAAATAGACAATTCCTGAACAGTCCTCAGTGCATAAGTTTTGAAAATACATATTGTCAGCATGAGAGAACACGTATTATGTTACAAGCGGCGTCAAGCAGCCTTTGTTTCAGTTACGAAGATTAAGGAAAGTATTTAACAAGTTCCTCCAGTACATGGGAACTCTAGAATAAGTGAGTACCTTGTGAAACACAAAATGGACAAAAGGAAATCTACCCCCTTCCATAGAGATTACGAAGCAATTTGGACACTCAAAAATTTGGCTATCTCCCCGGTATGACAATTAAATTATAGTATCTAACATGACGACAAATACACAAAAGCAAAAGCTGGGTCCAAACAAATCTAAACACATAAGCAGAATGTCGGAGACTTTTAAGACATGGATCTGGCACACCCAGGCAATTAGAATTGGGCTATAGGAAAAAAAAATAGACAGTGACTTGGACACAATTAATTAGAGAAAAGCTTGCCTTGAGTGCCATGTCATCAATCCCCTTAGTAGTTAAAACAACATTTGCTCCAGCCTTGAGAAGCTTCTCAATACGTTCTTTCGTCATATCTGCTTCTCTGTAGAATGTTCATACATAACTTGGGTTAGTGCTGCACTCGACCACAATGATTGAGCATGATATAACAATTTAAGCCTCGAAAAAGCCACCAAAACCTAATGATGCAACAATTAAAAGAAATTAAAAAAATATATATATCAGTTCTGATTGCACAAATTCATATGCCCTCAATGATGGCAGGTTTCTTAATCCCTGATAGTTGGATGGTATGCATGTGCTCAACACGTGACTCCCGCTTTATTGCACCCTCAACACAACAGCCAGAAAACAGTGCTGCATTGCGCCACATATGAAGAGAAAGATGATAGAGAAGTCCTTAATTTCCAAAAAGGGGAAGATGACAACCATTTTATAACAATATCCTCAAAATAATACAAAGTTCATAGACTATGACCTTTGGCGAATCTTTTCCAACTCCCGTGGGTCGGTAACTAAAACCTGAATGCCCATTTGCATTTTTGTTTTCTGAAGATTAAAGTCGAGACATGCAATCTTTGCCGGAGAAACTCTCATTGGCATTCCTTGGGCAGCACGACCGGTATTCAGAGCATAGCCTTTCAACAAGTAGCTATCTTTAGCACTTTTCCCATGAGCTTTAAGTATATTGATACCCTAAAAAGAAGCAACATTAAATCTTCGTGGGACGTTAGACCTTCAAATTAGAAGACTAAACATTATTCAACAGTATTTTACCAATATTTGACATTAACTTGAGAATAAGTGTATCTCAGTTCCATCTAATAACAACACTTGTACATCCTCTTATCTTGTGTGCCCCCCAAAACAACCTCCCAAGGAAAAAAAAACTGAGGTTATGCAACGACCGACCTTGATTGGATACTTAATTTCACCTCGTGCATTGGTCATCTTCACTGCCTGTACTGCTTCGACAACCTACAAGTCAAATTAATGTGCATATTATATCCCTAAAAAATAAGGGAAACTAAAAGCGGCAAAGAGGGCAACAAAGAACAAAGATTGTTAATTAATAAATTCATATGAGCAGTGGCATCTAGGGGAAAAAAGCTACAAGATTGATCATTTGTCTTTTATTTGCTTTACTTGATTCACTTAGATGTGCGGTAGATTCCTTGTAGTGTGTTTGTTTTGGGACCTTCCAGTGTTTATGTTTTGAAGGCTCTTTCTATTATATATGCTACGTACAAGATTTATGCATCTTTCTAGCCTTATACTCAATTATTCTCATTACCGACATTATCAGCCTAGGAAGCACCGACACCTCATCTGGGTCGAGGTATGGAATCCAACACCTACCGACACCCCGACACCAACGAACACGTGTCCGACACCTCTCCGCGGTGCCCGATTTTATTTATTAATTTTCTTTTAATATCAAAGACCGTGTTGGACACCTCTTGAAAAAGTGTCAAACACTTGTCCACATGTATAAGGCCAAATATTTCAAACTTATTTCGAGGTCAGTGTCTAATAATTGACAAATCTGGGACTCTTTTAAAAATGAACTTTTAAGCCAAACCCTATCGACTCAAACCTTTTGTCTTCCGAGTCTTCTTCTATGCGGTTGTTGTCTGCCTAACAAAGAGATAAGAAGACGAAGCAGTCAAACAACCGAGCTTCTTGCCGAAGGATCTCGCTGGATTTCAGCCAAAGATACCCTTCTTTGTTCTCTCTCAGTATAGAGGAAGATAAGTCAACGTCTCCGACCTCATTCACAGACCGATTTGGCTAAATAAGACCTCTCCTTCATGCCTTTGGTCCTATGTCTTTTTTTCCATCTTTCTAATTATTGTTGAGACTATTTCATGTTAATATCTTTCTTTCTCATCCATTTTGAACGAAATTCAGCTGCTGTAATTGATGATTATTTTTCTTATAAATACTTAATATATATGTGTATACATATGTGTGTGTATGTGTATGTGTATGTGTATACACACCTATAAAAAAAATTAAAAAATTCAGCGGTGTCCTGAGGTGTCCAAAATCAAGGTTTTTGAAAACTGCGGTGTATGTTGTCCCGGTCAGTGTCGGTGTCAAACGCAGTGTCCATGTCCGTGCTACCTAGTTATCAGCAGTACTTGCTAACATGGGAGTTTGTCAACATTGCTTGCTGATACTGTAGAACTAGAGTATTGGTATTAAAGTTACCAGCAGCACTTTGAAATGATTCAACGAGAATGGATATTCTAATCCATGATGCACAAACACTTCTATAAAGAGAAATATGACGTGTCCAAATGTCCGATACTCGACAAGTGACACTCTGAAGACACCTCACACACCTGTTTGAGTGCCCGGTTTAAAATGCTAGGTTCTTAATTTAAAAGAGTTAAAAAAACATTTCTCACACATTTATGAAAGGCCCAACAACAGAAATATTGTATCATGACTAACTCTCACAAAATAGTCTCTCACACAAAATCTTTACCTAACATTGGCAAAACCACAATTTGCATGAGTTATACACTTGCACATATAAATGTGCATGTGAGTGTGGTATAAGTACAAACTAGTATCCATCAAGCCCAAATTTTTATACTAATGCCACACCATCCCGTGGTGCATTGCGGCAGTGTCCGTAGCTACACTGATTCTGATTGAATACCATTCATTAAGAAACTTGGACTACAGCCTCCATTTGCTGGTATCTCTTTTCTAATAGGAACCAAAACCAAACTCTCAAAGCAAAAACAATTATACAATTAATGACGACCCAAAGCTTACCAAACTTGCAAAGAAATCACTGTCCCCAGCTATCAGTTTTGAAGACATGCTT
Organism: Escallonia herrerae; assembly: GCA_033070095.1. Taxonomy (NCBI): domain Eukaryota; kingdom Viridiplantae; phylum Streptophyta; class Magnoliopsida; order Escalloniales; family Escalloniaceae; genus Escallonia; species Escallonia herrerae. The sequence continues at coordinate 420,044 of JAVXUP010000344.1, read as the reverse complement.
GTCTTGGCACAGTTTATAAGAGTATCTTTCCCGAGCTTTTCAACCTAGAACATGAACAAATAAATACATGGTAAGATCATCAACTTATCCAGAACATCAAAACTGTGCAAACCACAGTGCAAGTAACATTGTATGAGTCTTTTAATCTTCTTAGAAATTCAAGAAGTATTAGGTATAAATAGACACCGCAGTTCAACAATTGCACTTAAAATTGTAATCTGATGTAAAACCATGAAGGAGCATACTTATGCCATTGTCTACAAAATTTCAGAAAAGGCATTTTATCGTTTGTGAAAGGCAGCATCGGGCTACATCTATTTTTAAATTTTGATTAACTGGAGAAAGTTACCTTCACTGCCAATTTTTCATCAATATATTTGCATGCTTCTCTCATTGCAAGCTGCATTGAAGAAAAGAAAAAAACAGTTACTTAAAACCAAATATGTAGCATATATGCAGAACATAATAATTATGCAGAATACTCACTCTATATCCACTGATTATAGATGTTGGGTGGATCTTATTCCTAACCAGATCATTTGCTCTCTGCAGAAATTACAAGAATTATAGAAACTTCATATCACTCTCCGAAACACCATCCCATAAACAAAAACCCATATCAGATCGCACAATTTTTGCTTAAACATAAAAGTGACCAGCACACTAGATGAATATCACCTTCAGCAACTCAGCAGCAATGATGACGACTGAAGTTGTTCCATCTCCAACTTCTCGGTCTTGAAGCTCAGCCAACTCAACAAGTACCTATACAGGCCAAAAAAATGGCAGATACATATGAGGAAGAAGAGCATCAAGTTCTCTATGAACCTAAGCAGAAAAAAAGAGCCTTTCTTTCTTCACCTTGGCAGCTGGATGCTCAACTTCTAACATCTTAAGTATCGTAGCACCATCATTTGTAATTGTTACATCACCAATATCATCAACTAGCATCTGAAAAGTGAATGCAACCCTTGAAGAGTCAGAAAAGATGGAATCCTCTCACCCAAAGACAAAATGTAGCCCTAAACAATCTTTAAGAAGTGCAACAAGAACTAATTAGAAAACTTCAGCTTCTTGCCGCAGCTTATCTGGTATGACATCTTTACAGCTCCAATCTTAAAAACAAAGACGCAAGTCAAACAGTTGTAGCAGCTCAATTAGCACACTGAAATTTAATGCCAACACTTGGAAGAGGTGAAGAAAGTTAATTTCCACAATGGCTACGTGTCGCGTGGGCACCTCTATCGAAGCCAATTCAGACACTTCTAATTTAGTGAACTGATACCAATCAGTAAGAACTTTGGTTGCAGATGATATATGGACTGAACTTTGACTATTGCGTGGGGAGTGCATGTTGGTGGAGTAAGGCCCTAATTATCCACCTCCTATGAATCCCACCATTTTCAAATTTGGAAATGGCTAGGAACTAACATGATTGCCACAGGAACAAGGACCCTTCACTCTCCTAGATCCATCACGGCCAAGTGGACCCATGAAAATGCTTTGAAGCATAGTGACGAGGCTTAAGGTCATTTGGCAAATGCAATGACCATTAGATCTTGGTTTTGCAGCTTGGGGGTGGCTGAGGCTGGTGGCAAAGCATTGGGCCGTCCTTTGGGATTGGATATGGTAGTCGGGGAGGGAGTTTAATCGTCCTTTCTGAAAACTGTTTGTCCACATATTGACAATGATAATTATCGGGACAAATATCATACTGGTAGGTGTATCAAGTGTGACACTCAATCATACACGCATTGAAGAAAATGCTTGTGTAAATTGGCTTGCAAACTTTGGGCTGAAGCGTAAATTAATCTTCATTGCTGAACCTCGGGATTCCATATGCTGATCTTCTTTGGCATTCTACCCCAGAGGTGGTCGTATATTGTGGAGGTTGTTTGGGGTGGGGTGGGTGCGGTAGGGTGGGGCTACTAGCAGCTTGGAACTAATATCTTAGTCCCAATGTGGGTTGGAACTACTTGTAGTGCGGAACTACAATCACAGAAGGAGTTTCGAGCTTAATCATCATTTACTTGCCCTGCTAACACAATAAATGGGATCAGTATATTCTTTCCTGCCATAGAACAGGACCCTAAAAATCTTTCTAATTAGATAGAGTCCCCGCGTCATTGTAACATTAGTGATGGCAAATGACTCATTTCCAGTGTGTAATTCACGTGCTTATATACATATGAGCCCTGGTGCGACGACCTGGAGATAGCGTGCAGCTAACCCTCCAGAGAACTACAGCTGATGCTCCGTCAACTCTCGGAGTCTTTTATTTTTGCCTCTTTATTAAGGTTTATGAGGCCCGAGTTGGGACAAACAACAACGCGAGGCAAATACTGAAAAGTTCTAGAAATTTGACAATCTCAATTTAATCTACACACACAGAACAGAACAGGTACGGGCTCACCACCAATTTTTACCAATTTCACACTGCCTATTCGCAAACAACCACCACATGATCAGTTACATTTCGCTGGAAGCAAAAGTACCTTGTCGAGTCCAACGGGACCAAGCGAGGATTTGACAATGTTCGCAACCGCTTGGCACGCCATCACTGTGTCACACACCATGAATATTAACATTTGCAGTCACACATCTTTATGGAAATCAAGTGGTAAGTGTGTGACCGTGTGTTTCAGTGCGTGACTGCGTGTTTGTGTGTTCGGGGGAAGGAAGAGGGAGAGAGCGGGGGGGTGTACCATTTTGGGTGCGGACGTCCTGACCAGATTGGCGATCGCCTAAAATGTCGGGGTTACCAATCGCCATTACGGTTTTCGGAATCGGCGAGAAGCTTGTGTTATGAGATGGAGGGAGACTAGTTTGAAGTTGGAAGAAGCCCTAGATCGGCGTTCAGTGGGATGCTGCTTTGAAGAGACGAGTGTAGAAACGACTGGGGAGGTTTTGGTGCTGTGTTTGCAAGGGTTTGCAATTTGCTCCCCCTCTTTAAGAAAGACGACGTCGTTGTCGTTGTGAATGAAAATTACACAATTTCAGTATCTTGCATCGAAAAAGTACATGTTTATACGGGACAAGTAGCTATGTCGTGCTGTACTGTACGTGCGATTTTCCTATCCCCACTTCAAATTTAAATTTAAGTACTAAGCCCTTACGGTTAAGAAAATTAGTCATCATTATACACACGGTGTGTGAATAGAAATAAAATTAATAATTTTAATTTTGTTAAAAAAAATTAAGTATCGCGTATAAGTATTTATTGTCGCATTCGATAAAATGAATCTTACATTGCAGAAAAATAAGTTAGTCACGTGTATGGCAAAATAAGTTGAAAAAATGTTATCATCGTATCAAGCTTGGTCTTTAGATTTACTGTTTTTCCAGCTTTTTTTCAGTTTTGAAAACTAGAAAAAAAAAGTTGCGTTTGGTAACCATTTTCCTTTTTTTTTTCCTTCAGTTTAAAAACCCAGTTTTTAAATTAAAGCTATTTTTAAAAACTCTAAAAACTGATTTTTTTTCAGTGTTGGTTTTTTTTTTTAGACCACCACCACCCTCCCACGGCCGGCAGCCACCACCACCGCAAACCACCACAAAAAAAAACTGGGTTATCAAACACCCACTTGTTTTTGTAAAAAAAAAATATTAACTGCTCTTTAATTTTTATTTTTTTTTGGAAACTGAAAATCAAAAAAAGTTTTGTCAAACGAAGCCTTAGTTTTAACTACCCTTTTTTAATAAATTTTAAATTGTTAAAATGTTAAAATCAAGTATGTCATTATCAGTAGTTGTTTATTGTTTAAAATACATATTTTGTATCACTTGTTAAGAAAATAGAATGTCATTTGTCACAATTTTAGATAGATAGTTATGTAACATCTGTTGCTGTTAAAATATGCTCCGGAACCTTAGCCTGGACCGATGACCTGCAAGACAGAAGACGAGTAACTATTGAGTGGAGTTCTCGACGGAGAACTCTTCGATTCTTAAGTCAAAATGCAATTACGGAATAGTAACTCTGAAAATAGCATTAAAGACTGTGTCTTGGTGTGTGTGATTGTCTACGTACTTGGAGGTAGTCCCCACCCCTAGTAGGACTAGGTCGTGCGCCAGATGTGTTGGGGTCGGGTCGCGTTAGGATTTTTGAGAATCACGTCACGATCTTTGAGGACTCTTTTAGAGTCATAATAAGATAATTATCAAGCTCGTAGTTTGGCCAAATCTGACTGGGATTGTTGGGTCAATTATTGGAAGTTTATATTTAAGTTATATCGTAAGTCCCCTCCCACTTTGTTAGCCAAAATATTTGGCTGAGGAAGTTATACCAAATGTATTGAGAAACGCGACATATTTGTGAGGGATTCTTCATTCGCCTATAGGGGTAAATAATATTTATCTACTCCATGTACTCGGACCTAAATTCTTGGGATCTTAAGCCATGGAATTTCACCCAAGTAGGGTGTTCGAACTTTAGCTCTTGAGAGCTAGGTCTTAGGACTTCACCCAAGTAGACCATTCAGAGTCGTCTTTGGAAAGACGAATCATGGGATCTTGAGATCCTTTAGAGGTCATGTCCCATGGTAGCCTCTCTGGGGAGAGGACACAAAGCTGTGCATGCAAGTTTTTGCATGTGCTTGTAGATATTTGTCTAAGTGTTTGAATGTCCTCTTAGAAGGTGTCTGTTGCAAGTGTGTGTTCTTTAGCTTGGGCTGACCACATCATGCTTGCGTTTTACATTGACACGAACTCTTATCATCAGCTAATAGCTGGCAAAGAAACCTCTTCACACTTGGCTGGGTTTTGAATTGACAAAGAATGGTGGGTGATGAAGTCTCATAAAGTGCTTTTGTCATTTATCGGTTAGAGTTGTATCTAAAGTTCGGATAGAACTTGAGCTCTATTCTGTCACCCTTATCCTTGATGGACCGCCCTTGGGGGTTAGTGAAACGTAAAGTTCTAGTAAGTGCCTTTGTGGGCTGATGGAGCAGAAAGCTCATGCAAATACCCTTGAGCTTTGATGGAACTTAAAGTTCCCTCACGCACCCTTGAGGGCTGTTAGAGACGTAACAAGTACTTTGTTGTCGTGATGCTAAATAAGAAGGTGCAGGGCATGGAGCCAATATTATGGTCACTATTGCGAAGTCCCCCTAACTGATAAGACACAAGGCATTAAGCCTGTAAAATTGATGATCTTATAAGATATAGAGCCCCCCGCCTTTGAGAAAGCATGAGTTTATAGAGATAGCTTTTTAGCTTATATGTAGGGTACGATCGCAATAAGACCTGTATGAACAGTAGAAATAGACCACATATATGTCTGCTCGGCTGGACGAGCATATAGAGTTAGAGGACGAGAAGTCCGTCTGAGCAGGATGTCATTGGGTGATCAATAAAAAATTTTGTCACATTTTATCGATATAATGTGTGACAATTAGACTCGATTTGCTAGTGGCATGAGATTGCAGTTATACCAGACATATTAGCGATGCTATTGGCAGAGGATAACAAAGTGCTCTGATTCAGTAGATGCGTTTGTAACATGCAGTGGTGTGAACGTCTCACCATTGATAATCGATGACTGTATGACCAAATATATCACAACATAACAAGAAATGCCGGCAAGATGCCACATCAGAAACCCTAGGCATGACTTCAAGTCGCAGGGTGCTGTGAGTTTATATTTGAGTTATATCAACATCAAAAAATGTGTTACACCAAAATGAGTGTCCTCATTATATTTAGTAATGATAGATTAGGCACCATAAACGGATCTATTATGAATTCTGTGAAATAGCATAAATAGCCTATTCCTCGCCATTTTTAGCTGAATGTCATTCTTCAAACTCCTTTTCTCTCCCCTCTTTCATTTCCACCAAGTCGACCACCGTACCTTGCCACCCACTTCTATTGTCGACCACCCACCATCACACACACAATGCTCTCTCATACCCCCCTAACTGCATGCATACACAAACACACCCACACCCACCCTCCCCTCCCCCCAAATACAAGAACACACCCACCTACCCCCATTGCACGCATACACAAACACGCGTACGGTGAAGATGCACATACCCGCCCATACAAAGCACAGGCACCCACGCACTGAAAACACACACAAACACACATTTCATCAACTCATAAGCATACACACAACACACACGCTAAAACACATACCCACTACACGCACTCACAAACACCTGCGCGCACCCACATACAGTGTATGTGGGTGAGGGGAGGGGTGTTTACAAAGTTTTATTTGTGTATGCACAGTGAGTTGATGGGTTACCTGGACAATGTCTGGTGGTCGGTGATCAGTGGTGGGGGGGTATGGGCAGTAGTTATAGAAGGGGGTTTGATATAAGGAGTGAAGAGAGGAGGAAGTGGTGAAGAGGCAAAATTTTCATTTTTGAAAAAAAAATCATTAGTCAATGCATGTGTTGACTACTCGCTGTCACAATTCACGATATCCGTTTAGGGTGCCCAAATTTGAAGCGAAAGTGGAAATCACATTAGCTACTTTTTCCTAATTATATACCTCAAAGAAGCAACATAACTACTTATGATTATAACGGTAGAGATGTTGTTTTCACCTATTTTTATGAATTTTAGAATTTTTTTTGTCTTTTGGTAAACAATAATTATTAATAAGTAAAAATGATACAAATAGTTTCTCCCAATTAATAACAATAGCAATAATAGTAACTCTTGTATTAAGGTTTGTATTAAAAAGATATAAAAATTGACATAGACTAAAATGGACCTTCTCTTTAGATTTCTCAGACCTAGTCGTGACGTGATGTCACCGGTAACTGCCTCTTGGCGATCATCTCTCTGGAGAGGTCCCTAGAAAAGCGTTCTCTAGTGATTTGTGAGTAAGAAATGAAAAAAAAAACGCATGACAGTTTGAAACATGCTGCTCAGATGATTAACAGAAAGATTTAACAATTTCCTTGGGGTCGGAAAGATTCATGGATGTGAAAGACGTTCGCCTCGAGGTGGTAATGAATTCTAGCACAGATTCGGATGAAGAGTATCTCATTCAAGAGAGTGTTTTTGTACTAAAGTTGCTGTAAGACCCAAAATAATTAATTATTAAATTATTGTTATGTTTAGGGCTGCAACTTTAATTATTTTGGGGGTATTTTGAAATAAATAATGAATATTTATGGGTCTTTTAATTATTTATCAAACTTAGAGACTTTTAAGGGGCTAGTCAAATCTGTTTATCGACATATTCAGTTTTGCCTTACAGAGAAATAACAGAAGGGAAAAACTAGGGTTTTGGAGGAATTGCAATTTCTACGCATAATTGGTGAGAATCTTGAACCCACTTTTGATTATACGGATGAATTATATCATATTAAATTTGTGCTTGTTAAGATTTAACGTAAGTGGGTTAATTACAATATTTAGGTTTTGAAATTTTCGGAAGCGTATGCAATTTGGTGAAGTTTATTACATAGATTTGAGATAAGGGTTATATGTATTACATCTGCCTCTATGAAATTGATACCTTCGTCCTTCGTATATTATCGTGCTTATATATTGATTCTTACGTTGACATCGATAATTTATTGCTGCTTGACTGGGATATTTCTTATTCGTTCGGTTTATGCGTTTAAGTTGCGACCTTTTATTAAATTACAGTGTGTTGATGCAGTTGTTTTCATTGTCCTTCTACTGCCACGTCATTGAATCGTGTGGTCCCTGTGTATCATTACCGCTCATGCTACTGGAACAATTAATTTTTGTACCCGTTGTTTTCCTTTAACTGCATTATTTTATCTGCACTTTACAACCTGAATCAAATTTTGGTGTGGCTTACTGCCTGTCCACGTGTTAGAAATTAGTTAATCAAAACAACCGATATTTCAGCCATTTTGGGGGCGTAGAACTCATGGCGATGGTGCTATGTGTCATCTTTTCAGAGATGCACCTTCTTTTGTTTAAGTTTTGGTTCAAATCTCGTTATTTTATAATTTCGCGATCATATGAACTCGGATTTAATCGATTCTACTTTTGTTAAACTCGTCTCTTCGTCCTCTCCGATTTGAGTCTAATATCGAATACTTTCAAAAATCGTTAATATATTCTATTTGAAATGCAAAGTTTAGATGTTTTGCGGCTTTCCTACATTTTGCGATACTTCGATGTCCCTTGATGTCCTTTGAATTGAACTAATGTTTAGAACCTTCACGTGCTCAGGCTAACGTGATGCCATGACATGATATGGCTATTACTACCGGTATGCAACTTTGAACTTAGAATTTTCGCATGCTTAAGCTAACGTGTTTTACAGTCATGAATTACGTGATTGTATTCGTATTCGATTATTAGTTCAATTATTCGAATGTGTTATTTGACTTTGACTTTGATTTGATCTTTGATGGGTTGAATATCCTGAAATGAGATTATTTGTCGTGCGAAGATTATCTATCGTCTTTGCACTTTCATTTCATATGCTTCGTTTGGACTCAGCTATACGTTATTGGATACTTGCATTGTGCTCTGTGGGTATGTGTGTGTAATCTTTGCTGGGCTTTGTGCTCACCCCCCTTCTCTCCCCATTTCAGGTAATTAAGCTAAGACATTGGTAGAAGAGTTAACTTTACGCATGAGCTTGGAGTTGCTCATTAATTTTAGACTTCTTTAGTGACTTGAAAATGAGAACTTGTAATAGTTTGATTAAGTAGCTTTTGGTAACCCCAATGCTTGGGACGTAACTATTGTTATCATATTTCCGCTACATTTATTAGACTTTGATGATGAATGCAAATGTTATTGATTTCGGATACATTTAGAGCTCTGATTTCCTCTTTGAGGTCATGTTCTTGGTAAAATTATTTGGGTACTACATTTCTGGTAAGCAAGAATATTTTGAAATAGTATGTGTAAGTCTGCCTCCGGGTCGGGGGGTGACAGTTGCAGCCTGAGAAATTGTAACATGAAAATTCGAACTGTGTAAGCATTTGAGTGCGAATTGCAGGCCTAAAGAGGTCCGATTGTCTGGTTTTCAAAAACTTACATCTCCGATCTCTTTAGAAGGAGAAATTGGTTTGAGGGCGCGTGGAGAAAGTATACCTAATATAGTTGGAGCGAGTAACGAAAAGGAATTGAATACAACTAGATATAATGCTTATGAGTTAAGCAATAATGCTAATACAACGGTACACGTGGAAGACATAGGTATTAAAATGGGCAGTTACATAATATTCGAAAATAAATTGACGGGAAAAACAAGTTGAATTTCCATCTCTGGCCTCTTTATAAACTAAAAATCTGTTGAATGCAAGAGCAATTAAAACAAACCCTCAAGACAATCAAACCCTAATTTGTCCATCTTATGCAGCCATTTGCGTCCGAATCCGGATTATGTGAAATAGCATAGTTTGGATTTTATCACTCCCAAGAAATTAACGGTAAAAAAGGCACGGAATGAACCATTAAGGGTGTTGAGAGTGAACTGCAAGCATGGCAAAATACAATTGTTACAGTGAGAACTCCAGTACATCTGATGAGGGGTTTCTAGAAAGAAAGAAAGTAGCAATTTAGTACATTTTCTCTAAGTTTTTTGAAATCAGGGGGTTTACTTTGTTGGATTCGACTCCCTTACTAATATAATCAGATGTTGAAAAAGGGCCGTGGTTTTTTTATGACAAGCTGGTCATTGTTAAACCATGGACTGCCTTAATTGTTGAGAAAGAAGGTCGTATTATTGTTCCTGTTTGGATAAGATCGCCATAATTGTCAGTAAAAATTTGGTCTTTAAGAATGAAAAGTTTTATTATCAACTCGATTGGTAAACCAATATTTATGGATCACATGACTACATCCTAAGGAAAGCTTGAGCTATACTGAGGTTTGTGTAGAAGTAAATGTGGAATGCCAATTACGTAAAGCTATTCCATTGAAGGAACCTAGGGACAACATTATATTCCAAAAAGTAGATTATAGATGGCTCCCTATAAGGTGCTCTTTCTGTAAGGTCCTTGAAGATTAAGAGATAAACTTTATAAAAAGGCCCAGGCACAGCAAATGTGGCAATAGAAGGTGCAACAACAGGGGCGCGAGCAGAATGAGAGGTCTCATAGTGCACAAGATAATGCTACTATTATGGTGTGCAATAGTAGCCCTGTGAACACTCAAAGAAATAATAGCAGACTGTCAAGTACTAACACTGTGAAAATTGCTAACATTTATGATGCACTGGATGCTGATGGTACAAAAAAGATGTAACAAACATGATGTTCATTGTCGGCCCTGCGAGCACTCTAAGAAGTAGTAGCAAGCTGTCAAGGGCAGATAAGGCAACGACAACTCATAGTTTTGCTACACTGGATAATAATGATGACGACGATGATGATGATGATGCTGATGTTGAGACTATTACCAAAGGTGTTAGAGAGAATAGTAATCATAGCATAGTATACTTTTTTTACTCAGTGTGCGTGCCAATACATTAACTGTACTTGGATGGAATAAAACGGAGGAACCGTAATCCTTCAACAATGTCAAACCATCTTCTCTGTCTCGTACTCAACTCCTTTTACGTGAAGATTACAAAACCTATAAAACAACCCTAGAGGGAGGGTGAATTGGGTTTTTGAAAAATTAATGTGGAATTTAAACACAATCATGAATCTCAATTAAACTAAGCAATATTTCAATGAAGGTGCTAACTCACAATCTCAAGCATTTATAGAGCAATAAGTAAAGAGTTTGAGTTACAAATACTTAAGAAGGAGATTTAAATGGTTCGGCTTGAAATACCGTCAAGCTTACATCCAACTCTTCAAGGAAGTCCCTTGCAAGAGAACTAGAATCCATTAGTAACAATCTTCTTCCTTGTCAAGATCAAAATCCTTACAACACTTTGTAATATCCCCATACCAAGCACAAAGACTTGAATCCACAAAGCTTACCCAAGACTTGACAAACTCAAGCCTTGATCACAATCCTTTTACAATGATCAAATATGTACAAAAAAATCCTCTTAAAGAATAAATGAGTACAAATAAAGCACTAGTACAATAGATAGATGATAGAATTAGTGACTTAAAGAATGACCAATCTCAATCAAAGAATTGCTCATAAAGATGCTCTCTTCAATGATGTAAAATCTTAAAGATGAAGAGAGAAGATTTTAATCTGTGAGCCTTGGTGTTTACTACGTCATGGAACCCTCTTTCTTATTTTGGACATAACTTTCTCTAGAAAAATCGGATTGATGTGTCGTTTTTTACATTGTAAAACTGATGAAAAGTTTTATCAAAATGTGAAAAGATTAGCACTAAAAATATTTTTGATAAAATCTGAGTGAGCTCCAAAATTCACTCATTTTCAAGAAACACACTTGTGTGAAAGGTTATGAACTTACATGCAATGTACAAGGTGTCCTAAGGTCATTTTAGGTCATAGTAATCAATCTAAGCATAAAACAAGATTAGTTACATAATAGTAAAGATCAATCATAATTCGTAGTAACTTAATCTATGCATTTTTTGTTACTATTTGACATTGGACTTGATGAAGCTTCTATAGCATGTCCACTATAACTTTAAGCTCCTTTAACTTTAATCCACATATCTAACTTTTCAAATGTGTCTTCATGAGTGCGTATGTATATACCTACTAAGAATTCACTCAAAACACACATTAGAACATAAGATGTAAGCCTAGGTTATCTAACTATAGTACTAACAATGTATTTCGAACTTTATGGTCTGTATAAATCTCACATGATTCACTGTACCAATAATGACGCGAAGTATTCACAGTAGCAAATTCCAAATCATGAATTGGTGATTAAACGTGTATGGTTTAAGTTGTCTAAGCCATAAATAATTACCTTGCCCTGTTGCATAAGCATGCCACCAAGTCCTTGTTGCAATGCATCACTATATGTAACAAATCTATCGGACCCAGATGACATTATAAGAATCGGTGATGAAACCAAACAATTCATTAATTCCTGAAAACTCTTTTCACATCCTTGTGTCCACAGAAATCTACCATCTTTTCGTGTCAATATGGCCAAAGGAATAAAAATGCGAGAAAACCTTTGATAGACCTTCTATAATAACCTATCAATTGCAAAAAGCTTCTAACCCCCATCATTGAAGTTGGTCTCTTGCAATTCACAACTGCTTCAACCTTAAAAGGATCCATTGATACCCTATCTTTAGTCATTACGTGACCCAAGAAGGAAACTTGTTTCAACCAAAATTCACCACTTGAACTTAGCATATAGTTTTCATTCTTTAAAATCTGCAAAACTAGAATCAAATGCCTTTCTTGCACCTCCTTACTCTTGTCTATGAAGACAATCACAAACCAATCCAAAAACATTTTAAACACCCCATTTTTTAAGGTTCATAAATGCAGCTGGAGCATTGGTCAAACCTAAAAGAACTATTAAAAGCTCGTAATGACCATACCTTGTCCTTGGTACATTCTTATTTTTCACCTTAAGCTGATGGTACCCAGAACGAAGATCTATTTTTGAGAAGTACCTGGCACCCTAAAGCTAATTAATCAAGTCATCAATTTTAGGCAATGGATAGTTATGGGATAAAGCTTATTACAGTCAATGTATAAACCCATGCTTGAATCTTTCTTCTTTGCAAATAACACTGGCGCACCCCATAGAGACATACGAGGACAAATCATACCCAATCTAAGAGTTCTTGCAATTGTTCATTTAGCTGCTTGAGTTTGCAGGAGCCATTAGATAGGGTGCTTTAGAAATAGATACTGTCCCATGAATCAAATCAATGTAAAGCTGAATCTTCTAATCAGGAAGAAGGCTAAGCAAGTTTTTCAGAAACACGTCCAAAAATTACACACAACTGGGAAATCTTGCAAGTTTAACAGATGCTCATCATATTCTCTAATGGTCTCATTAGGATGATGAGTGATCCTCATGAAATCACTCTACATAACCGCTTAACATTTGGTTGGGGGGGGAGAATATATTGTGAAGAACAGGTCATGGAATCCCTGCCATGTGATCATGTTTCCCTTCATCTGTTACCATCCTAGATGTCATCTCCCACCACTAGTCCGCCTCCCCCGTCAATTAGAACACCACTAGCTTCAACGTTTGCTTGTCCATGCACCCCATCACTTTAAATATTTTATCTAAGTCTTTGATCCAAGTCTCTGCAACTACATGATATGCAGCTTCATCAAATTAAATTGGCCTCAAACTTGTAAATTGCTTCAGATTGCTCCATTAGCTACGACCTAAGTAATATCCAGTTTCAGACTATTTCCTCTTTGTCCTCAGCCTCCACGGCCTCTTCTGCCACCACCAATTTCACGGCGGTTACTCATCCTCATCAATAGCACGCAAAAAAACACACGTAAGTCCAAAACTTACACACTGATTATGCATTAATAGTCCTAAACTTACACACTGATTTCTGACGTGGTAGTGGGTCGTCGTTGGTGGGCTGGATTTTGGCGTGGTTGTGGGTGGTCGTAGATGTGTCGGCGTGGTTGTGATTGGTCGTGGATCTGCCAGCATGGTTGTATGTAGCCGTGGGTGTGCCTGGTGCAACATTCACTTGCCGGCTAATAGAGGGTTCAAGGAAGTTTATTGAAAAAGGGGCATGAGATTCTTCTTTGGACTCCATGGACTGATCTTCCTAATCAGAGTTTTGGGGTCAAAGGGTTACGTTTGCATTTGCCATATTCACAGATTGACCAACGATAGTCAAGGGTATCAAAGTGCTCATAGATTGACCAACAATAGTATAGATTTCTGCTAATATGATGGTTATTTTCAATGGCTTAATTGAATCTGATTGAGTTTGTAATCCCTTGCTTAACTTGGGATGAGTGCCTTAGTTGAGATTGTAATCTATCTTGATGCTAGAAATTTGGGATTTTACTTGCTGGTTGATGGTAGTTATGGAGATGTTGGTATGGTAGATGCCACAACAACAGAGAGAGAGAGAGAGTCTAATGATTAATTAAGAAAGATAAAAAATCGAACGGTTAAGATAGTGCCACGTGTTTTTGAGATACACTTTTTTGTTATTAACAGTCATACCCCTCTGACTTTCTAATGTCATTCGTCGTCCCTCAGTCAAGGTACTGATTTGATACGTTATTTAGAAGTTAGGTACTTCTTTAGCATACTTTCAAACTTGAGTACTAAAGTTGTGCAAAATATAAAATTGAGGGTATAATTTTGGGATTTGTCCCAAAATCGAGAAGATAAGAAAGAACATGTGGCAAGAATCATACGATCAATGTTTTAAGTTTGGTAAACAAAGTTATTACTATGAATGTCCACATCATGCTACCAAAGGCCAGAAAGTAGTCTAGCATAGGTAACAAAATAATTGGCAAGACTTAGGGTTTGCTTGAAATCACTTACAGTTTTGGTTTTCAATTTTCAAAAAACTAAAATTAGTTTAGTTTTTTTTTTTTGAAAAAATAAATGGGTGTTTGATTACCCAGCTTTTATTTTGAATGTTTTCTCTGATGGTGGTTGCGGTGGCAGTGATGGCAGCGGTGATGGGGTGGTGATGGCGGTTGGGGTAGGGGTGGGGGTGGCGATGGCGGTTGGGGGGTGGGGGTCTCAAAACAAAAACTGGAAACCCAAAAACTCCAAAATGGAGTTTTTAGAAACAACCCTGTTTAAAAATTGGTTTTCAAAACTGAAGGAAGAAAACAGAAACTGTCTGTCAAACGTGCTTTTTTCCTTTAATTTATAAAACTGAAAAAAAAAATGTTACCAAACGCTACCTTAATGAATGGATTTTCTCTTCTTTTTTTGTTTAACCAGAAGGGATAAGTTGAGAAAAAAAGAACGCATGGCGGCAAAAAAATGAGATTCATGAATGATAAGTTGCTTCAAAAAACTTTAAAGAAAAAGAAGAAAAAAATAATCATCCTTTATTGAAAGTTAAAAGGATAATGAAGATAATCACCAAACCGAATCATAGTCAGATGGAAACACATAAAATATGGGTGTGTAAAAAAAAGAAGGTAGCATAAAAATTCTTATCTCAAAGTAGTGAATTTGGCTTAAAAAGTATCCTCCAACATAACCTTATGCTTGATGCAAAGAATTAACGAGCCATCTTTTTCTTTTTGTTCTCCTTTACCTCTCCAAGAAAATGAACGTTCTTGCGTCTTTCTTAGTCTTATATAGTTTGCTAATGTAATTATAATATGACGTGAATTCATAATTCCTAGCATACTTAAATTATAAATCAAACTCCTAGTCTACATCAAAAACTATTTCAATGCCCAATCTAATTAGATTGGTGACTAACTAATTTCAACTACTAGTTTCATCAATGTAAGGACTTTTAAACAAATTCTCCAAGCCCCATCATGTAATTCAAAATCACAATACTGTTTTAATTAATATTTACACAAGTAGCCCAATAAAGATCTGAAGTAGAGAAAGTTGATAAGTAAATGGGTTTGTGAGTTATGCTGATGATGAGTTCTGTTGGTGAGGTTGGGATAGGTAAATGGATGATGGCGTTAAAGAAAGTTGATTAGTAAATGGATAATGGCGGTAAAGAAAATTGGTGGCAGTGGTGGTCATCGATGAGCACAAAGGCCGGTCGCGTGGAGTTCACGAGGATAGTGACCGGTGGCTAAAGTTATGAAACTTTGTGGCCGTGGAGTCGAATGAGGCAGAATAATTGTGGGACAGTTTTGCCCCTCTATAAAGGTTACGTGAGTGGCAAAGATAGGTGGTCGTCCACTTAATTTAGATGGTAGGCTGAATTGCCCCAATTGCTTGAATTTTAAAACGTGAAGGGATTAATTACTTAATTTAAAACTACTAGATTTTATTTTCAAAAATGAATAATTCCATTTTAGTCCTTTGTACTTTTTTATTTTGGTCCATGTAAGTCGGTCCTTTTACTATGTGTCGTCATCAAATAAGCCCCTCTGTTAGCTTTTCCCGTCCAAGATGACCACGTGACGTGACATGCACGTGGTCTATTTTTTGAGGGTATTTCTATCAAGCCATGCAAAATGGACTGGATTTTGGGGTTTTTTTGGTTAAAGAATGAACAGACAACATAGAAGCCAACAATTTCAAACAAATTGGCAAGGAGGGACGGGAATTAGGAATAGTGTTTGAAACTTCCATTCCCAATCGAAAAGTATGCCTTGACAGAAGGAAAACGTGGTCAAGTGCAAAGAGATCCAATTACCCTGAGTTTTCTTTTATGGTCTGTAATTTTTTTTGTTTCATATAAAATGCTTTTTCCGAATCTCTACTTTTTTCATGTATAAAAACCTAGAAGAAATGCCTTTTTGATTTGTACCATTTGTCTGTGTATTTGTTTTTGGCAAACACAAATTGGTTTTGGCATATAATTGTTGCTTTTTTGTCTACTTTAAAGTGTTGAAAATTGGATTCTAATTTGTTGGTTTAGGATTACATAGATTAAAAGCTGTAAAGTTTGCATTTTAAATTAAGGCTTTTGGTGTATGTGCACGATAGTGGATGTACTGTGGACTCTACTATATCATATGCTTTTTCTGACCAAATGGTCCCCCGTTGCAAAGCAAAGCATATAAGTTGTTTCCCTGAGCAATACATGAGCGATACAGTAATATATGAGCAGTATAGTTACTTATATCCTATAAGTAGTACAATGTAGTTTAACTTAGTTAATTCATTACTTTTTTTGAACTCTTATGCAGCTGTTGGATCTGAGCTTTTCACTATAGAGCTTCACCATGGTGAAATTATTAAACTCTTGGCTATGCTCATTTGGAGGACTTTCTTAATCAAGTTATGAACTGTGATCATGATTTTATGTGTATATGGGAGCTAGATAAGTTAGTAATGCAAATAGGGTGTGATGGCCCATGTAGTTACTACTTTAGACTCCTCCAAGAGTCTTTGGAAATTGCTTTAGTATATATAGCAAATGGTGACTTTGTAGTATGCTTGCCAATTTATCAGTTGATAGAACCATTGAAGTGTACGTTAAGCATAGTGCTGCCCATTTTTGTTAGAGAGTCAAGTTGGTGACAATGGTGGCAATTTAGGTGAAGTTGATGTAAATACCAATGGAGTTGAGTTAGGTGGTGGTGACATGAATGAAGGTGTTGATAGAATTAATGAAGATCATAGAAATGGTGTGGGTATTAGTACCCCTGAAGTAATTGTTGATGAGATTAATGAAGTTAATGACATCGCTGTGGATGGTAATGGACAAGGAACTGCAGTCCTTGGGCATAATGGCAATGCAAAAGATATTGGTGGAGATGGTAGCAGTGAGGATGAGCTTGTGAACAACCAAGACAGTCTCTGTGACAATGATTACCCAGTATCTGCTGAAGAAGATTGCAAACCAATGCAAGTAGGTACTGAGCTAACTGAGGGTGTTATAATTCCAACCCAAAATAGTAGTGTGCCCAACCAAAACATTAATGACATTAATGAGCAACAACAAACCTTGATGAACCAACCCATGACAGCACTGAGGCAACCTAAGACATGAATAAGTCAACTCCCTGCGTCAACACAGCTTTAGATAATGCACACATTGATGGAGTCCAATGGATTTTAAGCCAGAAAGTGCAGAGTTATTAGATGAACCTAAGGGAGTTGATGACTCATCTGATGAACATGATGGATCAGGGAAAGGCAAGAAATCATTTAAGAAGCCCCCATTACGCAAAATTTACTCAGGCGGATATGAGAAAACCTACCTTTGTTATTGGGCAGTCTTTTAGCTCACTTATTGAGTTTAAAGTTGTTGTTAGAGAGTATGCAATGAATAAAGGGTTCCTATTTCATGGAAGAAAAATGAGAGGTCTAGGGTTAGGGAAATCTATAATAATGGGAGTTGTTTATGGAGTATATTTACATAAAAAAACGTTTAAGAATGATACACTGCAGGTAAAAACTTAAGTGAATGAACATACTTGTGGAAGAGTATCAACCGACAAGCTGCTTAAGCCTTAAAGCTGGGTGGTTGGCCAAAAAATATGTTCATCAGTTCAAAATAAACCCACAATGGTCAGTTAGTTCATTTAGTCAGCAAGTGTATTATGATTATGTAGTGGATGCTAGTCATGGTATATTACACAGAGCTCAGCAAAAGGCCACACAGATGCTTAGAGGAAACTTTGATGAGCAGTATGGTAAACGTCGAACTACATAGAAGAAATTAAAAGAAGCAATACTGGTTCCACATGTGAGTTGCAAGTTAAACCTCCAAAAGAGAGTAATGGCAGACCTTCTTCAGGGTGTAATTGTGTTATTGTTGTTGCAAGAGGGGGTTTCTTTAGGCATGTAGGCCACTGATAGGTTTAGATGGGTGCCATTCAAAGGGTTCATATAAGGGCATATTACTTGCTGCTGTTAGGGTTGATCCAAATAACCAATATGGCCCTTGGCATTTGCTGTAGTTGAGAGTGAGAATAAAGACAGTTGGAAGTGGTTTTTCGAGCTGTTAGGCAGTGAACTGAATATTGTCTGTCAATCTGCTTGGAACTATATCTCAGACATGCAAAAGGGTTTGGTTTAAGCCTTTGAGGAACTCCATCCACAATTTGATTTCAGGTTTTGTGTGCAACACTTGCTAAGTAACTTTAAAGTAAAGTATAATTGCAAGGCATTGATAGATCATTTGTGGGCTTCTGCAAGAACAACATACCTAACAAAGTTTGAGCATGAGATGCTGGAGATGTGGAAGTTAAGCAGAGATACTTTAGAATGGTTAGGAGACAAAGATCCAAAGCAATGGAGTAAATCACATTTGAAAACATTTTCAAAGTGTGGCATGCTATTAGATAACCATTCTGAGTCATTTAATGCTGCAATTGTCAAAGCTAGGGAGCTTCCATATTAGAGTAGATAAGACTATACTAATTGAAGAGGATGGTGAAGTAAAGAGAGTTTATTGCAACCAAGGCTGGGCCTTTATGTCCAACAATACAATATATATCAGAAAAGGCCAAAAATGATTCAAACATGTGTGTGGAGTTGAGTTTTCTGGTGCACAGAAGTTTCAAGTAGTCTTGTTAATTGGGGGACATCATGATGTTGATGTAAGACAATAGATATGTGGGTGCAGAAGATGGGACTTAACAGGGATTCCTTGCGTACATGCAATTTTAACAATCCACAAGCTAAGAGAAAACCCTGAGGTCTATGTGCATCAGTACCATTGGAAGATGACATTCGAAAAAGCATATTGTTTATCCAATAAAGAATAAAAACTAGTGGCCATAGTCTGTGAACCCTCCACCATTCGCATCTATTGTTAGACTTAAAAGAACAGGAAAAGAAGGGTTAACGAGATTAATCCCAAAAAGAATCCTAATAAACTGAGGAAATTTAAGGAGAATTTAATTTACAATAATTGTGGAGAGCTACAGCACAATAGAAGAACAAGCCCTAAACGAATAACTACAACCTATGTTAAAAGAGTGAAGAAACCTAGGCAAAATGCATTTGAGGTTGATGATGGCTTAGGGAATGCAACTGGGGTTGGTGATGACTCAAGGAATGCAGCTGGGTTTAATCATATTGATGCAAGTAACCAATGTACGATGGACGCAGCAGCTGCACTTGATTATGTTGATGCCAACTATTGAGAAAAAAGAGAAGATCAAAGCCACCCGTAAGGACACTTGAACTTGTAGCAATCTCAATTAAATCTTCTAATTGTACTTATATAACAATATAAATTGGCCTTGTATGCAATAAGGCAAGGCTCAATAACGGCAACAACTTCAAATCAGGGCCTAAGGACAAATGCAGGTCCAAGACCAACAACACTTGTAAATCAAGGTCCCAGGGCAAATGCAGGTCTAAGGCAGGGCCCAAGACCAACAATACCTGATCAGGGCCGCAGGACAAATGTAGGTCCAAGGCATGGCCCAATACTAGCAAGTCCAAGAATGCAAGGCTCAAGACTAGCAGCAACTCTAAGTCATGGCCCCAGGACAAATGCAGGTCCTAGTCAGGGCCCTAGACCAGCTGCAGGTCCAAGGCCAGGGCCTAGACCAGCTGCAGGTCCAAGGCCAGGCCTAGACCAACTGCAGGTTCAAGGCAGGGCCCTAAACCAAGGCCTCAAACAAGTTCAAGTCAAATGCCAAATGTGTGATAAGTTCCATTTACAAGATTTTCTTCTTGTGCATATTCTAGTCTTTGGCAACTTATGTCTATACTATTGTTTTGCTTTGCAGATTCATGCCTCTCACAACCAACTTTAAGACCAGTGTGGAGGCTTACTGGTTCAAGTTGCGGTTCTGCTGTGAGTGTTGGTTTTTTCACTTGTTTCACTTGTTTTGTGTTTTACAAAATTTTTATTGTGATTTTTTGAACCCCTGACTTTTGTCAACAATTATCTATTGGTTAATGATTCACAACAACCTCCAAGTTCTTATGACATCCAAAGAGATGGGCACCCCATGTTTAGGCCACTATCTGTCATGCATAAAATAGGTAGCATCTCAGGCAAGGAAGCTTCATTCAACTACAGGGGCAAAAAGTATGTCACAATATCATCATTACAAGTAGCTGCTACTAATATGAAGGCTAGAGTGGGCAATGAACAAAGTTGGGGAACAATTATGTGACAAGGAAGGAAAACTTTAATGATGGTCATTGACCAGAAGATAGTCATTGACCTGTAATTAGGCCTGTTATTTTGGAAAAGTTTTTGTGGTGGTTGTAGACATATAAGTTGACATGTAATTGCCTTTGTAATGCTCTGAGTGGTTGTGAACATGCTTGAAACTTGCAAGTTTATTGTGTTCACCTGAAATTGGTAAGTTGGCCTAAAACTTGTTGTAAAACTAAGATATCAATGCATTGCTTTTGCAATCAAGTTGGAACAGTATTTTCAGTATTCGAGCTATATATGTATTTTTTTTTTCTGTTCAGCATTGGCAAACTCTTGTTAGTAGTTTCCTGTGGTAGATATCATTGTATTGCCAGATTGTTTTTAGTATTTTTAAGTGTTAAATATCACTGTATTCTTCATGCAGTGTTATAATACATCTACAACATCAATAAGGTAACAAAAACAGTTCCAACAACAAGATTTTAATTTGTTTCATCACTGTACCAAGGAAACACACTGTTACACCCTCACTTTCAACAAAAGACATTAGATAGCAACACCACAACAATAGCCTGGTACAACTTCTCCCTCTTCCTAACAACTGCTAAATTCATCTCCAATTTTTTCACATTTCTCAGTAAACCTGGGATAAGAGCCCTCAATCTATCACACATTGAGGGATCCAACCATGAAAAAAACCCACAGCCTCCATTCACTTGAAACAATGGAGCATCAAACTAAAAAATTTCCACAACTAAAAATAGAGCATTACCGAAAAACAGAGCATCAAATTACTTACCACAAAACCGCTGCAACTGAGAAACTTCTCCCAAGATTAGCATCCGTCGAAGAGGTTACAACCTTGCTTCTTTTCCCACAATGACACATCACTTCGCCCGTTTCCTTCTTTTCTCCTCAATTCCCTCTTACCCTTCATTTACATTTGCACAGGCGGGTAAGCATATAAGACACACTTTTCCTGCCCAAATGTGTTCATTTCTCCCTCCAATACAGGTTAAAAGGATGGCTTGACAGAAATAGCCTCCAAAAGTAGAGAACGTGCATGTCACGTGGTCATTTTGGATGGAAAAAGCTAACAGAGTGGCTTATTAGATGACGACACATAGTATAAGGACTGATTTAAAGTATTTTGAAGTATATGAACAAAAATAAAAAAGCGGAGAAAGTACAAGGGACGAAGATAAAATTATCCCTTTGCAAAAATGTTCAAACCATAAGGGTTTAAAGTTTAGACACCATTTAGCCCATGTAAACTCTCAAGATAATCAAGTCAAGTATGGGTAAAAATAATGTTGAGTTTATAATATAAATTGTAAATGCACTAAAACCACAACAAAGCAATGGTCTTATAGTTACCTTCTTCCATCCTCTCACTTTTTTGAAGTAACTGGAAGTTACAAACAAGCTTGCAACAGCAGGTCACCTTTTTTTATTCCAAATCCAAAGAGAGAAAAGGCCACTTCACAATGTGAAGATGCAGACCTGGTCTAATACTTTGGCTAATGTTCGTTCACTTCTGGATTTCTAATCCTATAGTAAATATTTTATGAATTTGAATAAAAAGAACAAAAAGAATTGAGTGGAGCAATCTTAAAAGAAGAAAACATGTGCAAGTCAATTATGTGTAAATTTGAATAAAAAGAATGAAGCTAATTTCTTTTAATTATGTTTCTTTGAATGAAATATTTTTGTCTTCAATTTTTAATTCTGCAATTTAACCGAAACTTAATAGAAATAGCACATTTTCCCAAAACAGAGAAGAGAGAGACCAAAACATGCACTGCACGTTCTCTTGAAGCAGGCGCCACACAGACTAACCATAAAAAATATGATCAAACGCCCAACTTTACCGTAAAAGCTCCATCCCCACGATATCCTCCCCTCCTCCATGGCCACATGCCTCTCCTTTCCCGCCATTTCCAACTACCTTACCCCCTTCAAACCCCACCATCGCCTCAACCCCACCCTCACGCGTTCCTCGCTCACGGACCAAGCACTCTCCGCCAAATCCCACCTCCTCAGCCTCATCTCCGACCAGGACCGAGGCCTCGCCACCCAGAACGACCCCCAGAAACTCTCCCAGATCGTCGACGCCATTGAAAACGTCGCCCTTCTGGGCCGCGACACCGTCACCACCGACAGTTCTCTGTCGGGCACGTGGAGGCTGGTGTGGACCACGGAAAAAGAACAGCTGTTCATCATCAAGAACACCGATTTTTTCGGGACGAGGGCCGGCGACGTTTTGCAGGTCATCGATGTGGAGAACCGGGCTCTGAACAACGTGATCACTTTTCCGCCTGATGGGGTGTTTTTCGTTCGGTCCAACATCGAAATTGCTTCACAGCAACGAGTGAATTTTAGGTAAATAAATATGGGGTCAATTTGAAAGATGTATCTACTGTTGGAAGTGATTGAGCATCTGTGGAAGTAGGTAGGGGAATTTGGATTCTTATGCAACAGGAAATATGCGGATTGGGTTGTGAACTATAATTATTACTCCCTCAGTTGTATAAGTTTTGTCCCTTTGACCTTTTGGAGAGTTCCTAGAATGAAAGTTAAGCTTGTAAAACAGCAATTTTACTCATTGATTTTGCTCTAATTTGACTCGTCAAACCATTTTTTCTAAACATATGTACATAATATTAGTATATAAGTTTAATCCCATTTTTCAATGTTCGAATTAAATCCTAGAAATTGCAAAAAGTCAAAAGGGATAGATCATCAAATGGAGGTAGCATTGTTGTTTTCTTGGTTTAGGGTAATGGTATTTGTAGAACTGATGCTGTACGTGTTGTTGCAGATTTACGAGTGCCGTTCTACGTGGGAAAGATTGGGAGCTTCCATTGCCGCCATTTGGGCAAGGATGGTGAGTGCTTATGTTTTGATTTTGGTGTTACATTAGCATTTGAAACTGTGGCACTGACAGGTCATTGAAATGTTGCACAACTGGCATCATATGTATATGCTTCTATAAGATCTTAAAAACTTGGTCTTTAGTTTACGATTTTAATTCCCATGACGTATAACATTCTCAATGCCGTCACATGTAACTTATGTGAAGTCTAGATTTTCACTCTTCAGAACGTGATTGTAGAGTTTGGTTGACTCTGGGTTCGTTCAACGTATTTTAGCAACGGTTTTTTGTATTATCATCTTCTGAGGGAATTTTTCTTCTTAGGCATCTTTTGTTATGCTTTTGTCTCGGTTCCTTGTCTAATTGTGGATAAGGCACTGCTTTAGTTTACTGGGAAAGTATCTACAACTGCTGATGGTTGAAGAAGTATTAGCCCAAAGAAGACTGTTAATGTCCTCTAACTAAATAACAAATATTCACATGATTGGATTGGTTTGCACTTGTGAGGTTCCCTTGTACATTTCGTGTATCACATTGTCCTACTGACCATAATTGCACTATGGCAACCGTCGCAGGTGGAGTTTACATAAATTATGCCAAGTACCTACATGATACGGTGCAACTGAGAATTAAACTTTATATAATTGCCTGGCTATACGTGAGAATGCTCATTATACATGTTGAACAATAAACGGAATCACTGACGGGGAAAATCTGTTTCATTTGATTTTAGTACTCCAAAGTCATTAATGGTTCTTTCAATTGCATGTCAGCAGTTAGAATTGGTGGCTGTTCTTTCTGAGGTTTTTGGTTGCTTCACCGGTTTGGAAGTGGGAAGAGTGGGCTTTTTTTTTGTTATGACTCTCTCTCTCTCTCTCTCTCTCTCCCTCCGTCCCTCCTCTGGCTTTGTGATTGGGTTCAAGGACATCTTCTTTGTGTAGGTTTGAGTCCGTGTACCTTGACGAGGAGATTCGAGTTGTGAAAGATATTAGGGGAGACTATTTAGTTGTCGATCGTGCTCCCTATTCTTGGAAAGAATGAAGGTGAGAGAATATCTCTTTATTTCAATATATTCGTAGTCGGACTCGGAACTTATTTTTGGTTCACTTTGTTCAATACCAAAAGGGTTACACCAGCTTAGTTGGCTCCATGTTAATCTATGTTGTTATTGCTTCATGTTCAAATCTTGGATAGTTGTTAATATTTTCCTTTGATATGGTTTCTCTTCTTTGCGCTTATTGATTTGTTGGTGCCATCTATTAACCTGTAGCCTGTTTCGTTTAGACGTGCTTATACCGTGAATGGGCTGACCTTCCGTCGGTGTTAGGAGATTTTGTGGAAGTCTCCACTATTAGTGTATCAAGTAGTGATTGATCATTCTTATCTGTTTTCTGGCACTAGTCCACTTTCATTTTCTCCTTGACTAAGTAATGCATCAGTGGGCAGCTGACCACACCTCTAATACACAAGTTTCTCAATTAATTGACTGGCTTAGATTACCTCAAAGTGGGAGAGTTATGAAAATAATAAAGAAGAAAAAAGATGAAGGACAAATCCTGGAAACAATCATTTGCCTTTGAGGACCTAATATGTTACTTCCCCAATCCTTGTTAATAACCTGCTCTTGGTCACCTACTTTTGTGACCGCTGAAGTCAACTCAAGAAACCATCTCCCATTGGTCAAAGTTGATGATACATGGCGCCCATATGAGTCATAATGTCCCCTTATATCTTCCTTGATCCAGAGTTCAGTTTTTCACGTTTTGTTTCCTTGACTTTTTTTTTCTGGTGCTTGCCTTGAACTTTTTAATCTCAATTTAACTCTACTTAGCACTAATCTAAGCTACTTCGGTTGGCTAAATGAATCATTATAATTAACTCTCCTCTATCCAAAAGTTGCATTTCTTGTAAATTCCAGCAAACCTCGCAAATTGACTTGGGTTTCAGGTCTGGTTTCTACCTTACCTCTTCTTCTCCCATGAATTTGTCACAACTCATATATTCTCGCTGGGCCTCCCAGATGAAGGCCCATGTCAATGATATAGCATGACAAGCACAAGAAATTAACAGCAAGATACATATCCTCCCAATGAAGAACACAGGAAAAGGTGGTGCTTTTTCTACGACATAAATCTACAGCAAAATTGCTACTGCAAGTTCAAACATCAAGTATACCTCTAAGTAGCAAGGCATTCTATGAACCATTTTCATGTGAATTAAAGGAGGTGACTTCCATGCATCCGCTCACAAGTTTAACGGTAAAAACCGTCTCAGGCCGCTTAAACTTCCCATAAGAATCGTACAAACTGTGGGATCAGCTTTGACCATCTTAGTCTATGTTCTACGGGCATAGTGACGAGGCTAGCATCTTGCATCTTGAACTTAAGCATGGGTCAAGGCCCAAATATTTTGATATAATTCCCATAATTGGAACTCAGGAGCCATAATGCCCTTGAACTCTTCAAACATGCTTAAATTGTTTCCTCTCATCTACATAGGAATAAGCAAAACAAAATATCTTCGTTTCCATCGACCTTAGCATTGTCCAGATCACCAGTATGACCATTAAGTTCCCAAAGTGTCTAGCATCTTGAAGTTGGGTGTGGTTACTAGTGATGTTGGATTCTTGCCTTCTCCCAGTTGGATGCTGGTACACCTTCGTTTTTGTTGTCTTTTGAAAGCCTTGGATGAGGATATTTCATGGAGCTTCTCAGGTGTTTATCTCGGAGGTGGGAGAGACTGTGGTATTTAGGGGTGATTTTTAACGTCAGCTTTATATCTTGTGAAAAAGGATTTTATTACTTTTCTGTGGACATGAGGAAGATTTACACCTTTTTTTTAATCAGGACAAAGCTTGTTGATACTCTATAGGAAGGTGGTATATGTACTTGGTCTCGTGGGGCTGACAGTGGCTCATGTTCTAGAATTAAAAGATTCCTGACTTCTCCAAGTTGGGAAGAAAGGTTCGCGAGTTCACTCAGACTTTGTTTGCCTCAGCAAATTCTGATCATGCCCACTTTGCTTCTTGACAACGATGGACTGCTTAGAGATGAATCTCCTTTAAGGTTTGAGAACCTGTGGCTTCGCTAGTCGGGGTGTACTCTTTTTGCCTGGCTTAAAACTTGACACTTCTAGAAAGCAATTTCAAGATGTTGAACAAAGAGGTCTCTCGCAGGGTTGATCTGAGATTGGCTTGGGTGTTGTCTGCTATTTAGGACCTAGATGCTTTGGAGGGGAGTAGGCCTTTAGAAGGGAGGAGTTTTCATGGTATGCGGACCTTGATGTTGAAGCTAATTGTTTACTTTATCAGAGGAGATTTGTTCTGGACAAAATTAGAGCTATGATCCACGAAAGGGGATTGCAGCATCAATCACTACTGAGTCGCAATTTCTCTTAAAAGCTTATATCAGATTTGGAGGATTGCGGTGGTGGAGGAGTTCTCCACAGAAGGCGGAGCTTGACGGTAGTGCCAGGTGTACCAGTGTCTTCTCTCAGAACCAAATCAGCTGCTGCTTTTCTTTGGAGGAATTAATTTTAATGCTCTCGGGCAGCATAATAAAGAGGCTTTTGAGCTCCTCTTGGAGAGGATGAATTACCGGAAGGCTAGGAAGCACGGACGCCTCTCCTAGGTGGAGGTATGATGTCCCAAACGGATGGACACCCCCACACCCTCCGGACACTGGCCGACACGTGACGGACACCGCCCGACAGGTGTCGGACACCGCCAATCAGTGTCGGAGTTTTTTTCTTTTTTTTTTTAAAATTTCCGACACCGTGTCGGACACTTTGTCGACGAGTGTCGGACACGGTGTGGAGCAGTGTCGGACAGTTTTTGGGGGTCATCTTCTTCTCTCTCACCTCATGAGTGCTCTAATCTGTCGGCAGTCTTCTTCTATCGTTGCCGGTGTTGCCAATTTGTCGCCGATGTTGCCGGAGCCGACAGATCTGAAGGTCGACGGTGTTGCTAGATACCGAAGTCGACAGATCTGTCCACCGTCGCCTGAGCTCTTGCCTTCGTCGCCGGAGATCCTCCACCGCCGTCGCTGACCCACATGTCTGCTTCTTCTCTTTCTCTCGTCAGTCTTCTCCGTCCTTTTATCTTCTAGTTATTACTGAACCCTTCCCTTCTAGTGTCTTCCCCTTTTTTTTTCCTTTTTTCTCCCTCTGTCTGTCGTGATTCTACTGAAAAACCCCCCCTTTTTTTACTTAGTTTTTTTGTCTAGTACCAAATAAATGTTTAAGTATGACTTGTATTTATTTGAATTCCTTATTTTAGTAGTATTTCATTATTGTTTGTTATTTTAGGTTGTGAAATATATTTGGTATTTATTATTATTATTATATATATAATAAAAATATATTAAAAAATAGCGGTGTCCTGCGGTGTCCAAAATCTGATTTTTTGAAAATTGCGGTGTGCGGTGTCCCCGTCGGTGTCGGTGTCCGTGCTACCTAGCCCGAAGGTAATGAAGAGAGATAAAGCTCTGGATCCCGCTTGTTTTTATATCCTCAATCATTTATTGTTTGTCTAAAGCTGAAGTCATGAGGCTTGTGCAATTGTTGCCTACATGTATCAGAGATTGAGAGTTAAGATGGTCCATGTGTAGACTTGTTTTCAATAGGTATGCTTCAAAATAAGAAGTGAGATCTAAAAACTATTGGTTGGACATCTATGGTTCTGATGTAAGGATAAACTTCACCCCCAATGCTAATTTGAATTTGGACATCTAAGAGGAGAATTAGAAGTATTGCACAGTTCTTCTAGAAACCGGTGCCTTTTCTCTACCGTCCTCATTATCCAGTGAGACAAAAACAAAAAATGATATTAGTAGAAGAATTTGCTCAATAACTTGAAGAAATTTCCAACTGTTTAAGCTTATGAATAATTAGGGATGTGAATGTAGACTGTAGACATGACATGCTCTGCAGCATCTTCAGCAGTAGAAGAATTCTTGGATAACGAGATGATATGTTTTTGCCAAAATCTAAACCTCTTTTTGCTCTTTGCCCCCTGTCCAACCCCCTTGACCCACCCACACAAGTGAAGGAAAAAAAAAATCCATTTCAATGCCTAGTTGACTCCCATTGCACTGATGCATCAACAAGCAGCTTCTCGAATCCTCTGCGGAGATGTGATGTACGTGTAGCATGTGACTCATTAGGGAGGACTTAATTACGGAGAACAACTATTTAGTTGTCTTCCTTCTGGTTTTAAATATTCTCCTATCCAAATGCTTAATGTTACGTCTTTGTTTTAAGTGCTTTGATTTCTTTGACACACTGTATTAAAACTGTACTTTGTTTGCTTTGGCATCGGTTTGCAAAATATGATAATATCAAAGTGGCCTGTGATTATATGTTTGTGTCGATTAGTTGATGACAATACATTCTCTCTTTCTCTTAATCCTTATTTCAGCCTATCGTAGACTTCTTTTTTGGGTTACAAACGAGGCCGAGAGCCAAACGCAACTACAAAACTAAATTAGCAGACATGACCCTGGGCTGTGCAACTCCAGATAATTCATAATTAAGAAGCTCTCTCGACCCCTGTGGAGGATCCCTAGCGATTACCAGCCCAAAGTCAGGAGGAGGGCCATGGTTGGCCAACTTGTTCGTGCACCATACTATACTTGTCAATTCTCTCTGTAATTATGACCATTGCGGACGGCTTTTGAGCAAAGTCTTAATGATACCTTGCAAGTAGAATTAGGAATATCCTCTTCCAGTGCAACTTTCAGCTGACTTTTTCAGCCTATCCATGTGTGATGATTATCGCCCAAGCATCTATTTTCCCCACCCTTTTTAGGGCATGACTATAAACTTTTAGCTGTTGTGAGCAAATGAAAGGTCATCAAAGGAGCATGTGCCTTGCATACGGCAACAAGAGTTTTATATCTTGACGGGGGAAGAATACAAATTCTTGACAGGGAATATTTTGTTTTGTTCTCCGTTGTCTAAGATGTCTATAGAAGTCTTTTTTGTGTTGAAGACTGTAAAGTTATTGTTATTTCAAATGACAGAGTGAAATGCTCCTATCTTGTGCTTTTATTACTTGATTCCGTAGTGTGTTGAAAATTTTCGAGAACTCCCGGACTTTAGGATTCTCTCTTTTCCTAAAAGATGACTAGCAAAACCTTCACTAGTGAAAGAACTATATTTCTCTTGCTTCCCAATTCTGGCTTATAGTATGGTCTAGTCTAGCACACACGTTGCAGTTGTCTTCTGAGCTTGTTAAAAAAGTCTTCTCACAACTCTCTTTGATGGTATATAGTAAAAATCGTCTGGTCCTGCCTTATTTATCATTTCGGACAAGAAAATCTCTGAATGTTTGTCTTTTGATGGAGGGAATTTTCCCAGAGCTGTTACATCTTGGCATTTCTCACAGAATCTTTAACATCGACAAATGTCTATTATCTGCAGGTTTGATTGTGTATACCTTGATGATGATCTTCGAGTTGCAAAGGATATCCGTGGAGATTATTTGGTTGTTGACCGCGCTCCTTATGAATGGAAAGAGTGAGGTACATAGAAAAACTTGGTTGTTACATTCTACACGAAGGCCTTTATGCAGTTTCATCCAGCATAATCAGCTTGCTGCAAGGGGTAAACTGCGTGCACCGCTATTTCATGCTAGACAGTGCAGTTTCCTATCATTGAGCCAAGCAATGGCCTATGTATTCTGTTTCTGAATTAATTTAAATCTTATTTGTTATTTGTTTCCATCTTGTGGAAATAGTTATGCTAATGCTATCCTCCTCTCAGCAATATGGTGACCTGTTAGGCTTCCCAAATGTCTTAATGCATGGATTGTTTGTACAGATGTTTTGCTCTCAGAAAGCCCATGTCCATGGCTCTTGGCATTTTCGTTTTGTTCCAGATGTCTCATGTAACTCCCTGGAACTAAATATGGAACCTTCAGTCAGAATGTGCTTATCTGCAGACCAGCTAAATTACTTTCTTCACTCTGTTCCTAAACGATGTGTTTTAAAAAGCTTGTTACTGGGAACTTTGACATCACATGGTTCAGCTAACATTTGTAGGGTGTATGCTTCTTGTTTTATTGCGTTATCTGCACTTGATTTTTAAATTAATCTCCATCCCGTGTATGTTAAGCAGCAGATCTTATGGATTCTTTACATCCATTGGTGAACCACTGAACCGTGGAAGAGGGATAATTATTTGCTAATGAGTAAACTCGTCTCCCTTCATGCAGCGTTGGAGAAGACTTTGAGGAGACCATTGGTGTCAGCATAAACAGGACTTACAGGAACTATCGTGCGATGCTCGTCCTACTTTTTAGGTCTTCATTTAACCGTTCGAGTTGCTACTCTTGAGAGAGAGTACTCTACTTCTTTCCTTTTCTACTTGTTAATGCT
This sequence comes from Escallonia herrerae, assembly GCA_033070095.1. Taxonomy (NCBI): domain Eukaryota; kingdom Viridiplantae; phylum Streptophyta; class Magnoliopsida; order Escalloniales; family Escalloniaceae; genus Escallonia; species Escallonia herrerae. Next base: position 389,259 of record JAVXUP010000344.1, on the reverse strand, counting down.
GGTTCTATACTTGAAGACCTTAGTCGTTAATCATGAATGTGGGTTGCACTGTAGTTTCTTTCCCAGTAAAATCTTTGCATCTCCCTCCTCTCAGATAAGGCACTAAGAGAAGTGCGAGTACAAATGAAGGGGGAAACAGACATGCAGTTAATACTGGTCAATAACCTGTGTTTATTACCCAGTGCCTTAGTACGTACTGGTGGTGCATGCTTACCAGGCGCAGGAAGCTCAGGAGAGAGACTCGAGGGTGAGTTAAGACTGCCAGAAAATCTGCTGCTGCAGCAGTACTTGCTCTGTTGGCAGCTATTCATTTCAGACAGCAATGCTTTTAATGTCTTTGTTTCCATGTTGCTGTTGCCACATTGTACCCATTTGGACATGCATGGCTTTGACGCCCAGTGTCCGGTCAATATTCTGTTAAGTTAGGCCCCGTTTGACGCTCTTTTTTTCCTTCTTTTTTTTTTTAATTTTAAAAACTGAAAAAAAAGGAGCGTTTGGTAACCATTTTTTTTTCAATTTAAAAAATCAGTTTTTAAACTGCAGAGTAAAAAAAAAAACTCCAAAAACTGGTTTTTTTTTTTCACTTTTGGTTTTTTTTTTGACCACCACCACCACCCTCCCACCGCCCACCCTCCCACCGCCGGCAGCCACCTCCGGCCGCCGGTGACCACCGCCGGAGACTGTCGACAACCACCTCCGGCCACCGGCAGCCACCTCCGGCCGCCGGAGACGGCCGGCAGCTACCTCCGGCCGCCGGCCACCACCGCGGTGACTGCCGGCAGCCACCTCCGGCCGCCGGCGACCATCGCCGGAGACTGCCGGCAGCTACCTCCGGCCGCCGGCCACCACCGCCGGTGACTGCCGGCAGCCACCTCCGGCCGTCAGCCACCACCACCACCACCGTCACCACCGCCGACCACCGCTATGCCCCACCACCGCCACCGCAAACCACCAAAAAAAAAGTCAAAATAAAAAGGGTTACCAAACACCAAAAAAAAAACCTCAAAAAAAAAAGGGGTTATCAAACACCCACTTGTTTTTATAAAAAAAAAAATTAAGCTGCTCTTTAAAAAACTGCTCTTTAAAAACTGAAAACCAAAATTTTTTTTTTGTCAAACGAAGCCTTACTAGCCGATGATCTGTTTCAAGCCTTTCGATGTACTTCCGTAGTTTCATTTGATGCTTGGTCTAATGTCCATTAAAAAAGGTGTTGGAAATACATTTTTTATTATCTCTTTATCATGCTTTTTTAATTTGATTTTTTTTTGTTAAAAGTATACTGTTGTTGCTAAAAGTGTACTTCGGCAACAAATATTAATTTTTTAGTGAAAAATAAGGAGGTAAATTACCATATTAAAAAATAAAAAAAGCATTTCCTATTAGTTTCGAGTTATGCCGTTGTTAAAAGTATACTGATCTCCTTCCTCTCTCCCGCTAGGGACTAAGAGAACAAGACCCTATCTTCATCGTGTAGTGTGTCAGTGTGTATTTAGATACAATATAAACTCTAGATCTAGGATCTGTTCTTCGATCTCCTAATTATCGTTACCCTTTGTGCCAATTTTCTCGAGTTATGCCGTTGGACATAGTGAAAGAGAAATGATATGACAGGGGGGGCAATCTCGGTAGATGCAGAGATATTCTTTGCATGTGTGTCTATTGTTTGCAGGTGCCGGCAGGGTCCACGCTTCCCCCCACCCCCCGATTTAGTTGGTTGGCCTCAAATTTGTGTGGTGGTCTCGGTGTTTGGTTCTTTGGTGAGTGGGTTGTGCAACCATCTGTTGGGTTTTAACCTGATGATGAGTGAGTGCGAGTTGCGGTGGTGCGTGGCTTACCGAGAGAGTATGAGTGGCTACATGTACAGGGACATGGTGTTGGCTCATACTTGCTTTGCAGGGATGGCTTGAGTTACAGCTTTGCCAGATTCGTGACAAGGGGTACGTAGTATCCACCTAAATCTGCCAGTAAATTGCTTTTGGCATTAAGAGGAGCCGACTTGTGTCGATGTCCGTGTTTATCTTATCTTGTTTTACTAATTTGCTTCATTTTGTATGGAGCTCTGTAGATTGTCGGAATGCCGTTCGTCTTGTAGGAGGATTGGGGCCGCCTAGGGGATGTCTCGAGGATGTCTGGCCTCCCCTCTATGTGGGGAGCGGCTTCTTAATTTTTCTTAGTGTTGTTGTACTGTCGCGCCACTTTATTGATGGAAATCACTTTCTTTCAACAAAGAAAGAAAAATCCTTGGAAATCCGCAAGGACCCCAGTGCCAGGATCAGCCAAATCTGGTGAGCCCCGCCCCCCAACATCAGACTCAGTTGTGTGAGTCACATGATTTTTGCAGGTAAGCTCGTTGGTCATGAAATCGAGTGCCGGACCCCAATTGCATTGGACTCTGGAAATGGGCTTGTACGTACATGAGCCCTACCACTTTCCCAGAGTATCTGATGGTGGTTGGCTCTGTACTGCACTTGCCTTTTTGCACAACAAACGTAGGTATTGCTTCCGTGGTGTTGGGAAATAAGGAGGAATGGGGTCGTGGCTTGTGGTTGGATGTGGAGCCTTTTGGGGCAATCGGCTCTCTTTGGTATATTTGTAAATATTGTATCTATTCCATTTCTATTGGCATGTACGTGATTCATCACACAACTGCACAAAATTTATTTAGTATCGGTTCAAATACTAGTATGTGGCGGTTGTATTGGTTAAAATGATCATTGCCGGTGCTTACATGTACGTATCGGATATTACAATTGCTCTCTCTCTAATAATCTCATAAAACAACTTTATTAAATATTTTTTTAGCATACTTATGGCAAGACAAGGGAACTAATATGAGTTTATTAACCGCATCAATTTAGTTATTTATATCTCTAAGGGGCAATACCTTGCCTACTTCATTCATACAAATGAAGACTATAGTTATGAGTATACTTATGGCCGCACAACTTTGAGATGACCCATTTTAGCGTTGTTTTGTATTGATAGACTGTTGTTCTTTTTAACCTTGATACAATAGTAAGTATATAAACTCTTGAAGTATCTAATAAATAACGATACTAGTAGTAAACTCCTTGGGGTGTTAGAGGTAAATTACGACTAATGACTGTGTTTTGCCATAATATCACTTGTGTCCTTTGACCAACTGGAATATAGTCCGTCCTTTTCTCATCAGCGCTATACCAGCATCGTGAGTTCAAAGCCGCAACCATGCACAGCCTACAACCACCATCACTACCCATCACTTCACAACCCACCTACGGCTCACACCAACAACTACAACACCAACCTTGTTGTCGCCCAACCCATCTCAGTTGTATTGCTATCTATCACGACACGTCACCAACCTTACACCACCACCACCACCAGTCCGTGTTAACCACCACTGCATCACCCAACACCACCAACCACCACCATCGCACTAACCCAATACCACCAAGCACGAGCCAACCATTACCAATTTGTGCTAAACAACCACCACCAATCTCGCCAACCACCACAGGTTGTACTTATATCGCAGTATTGGCTTGTACATGACCTGTAACATAAACAAAATAGGATTTGTTTAGTATCGATTCAAATACTAGTATGAGCTAGCTATTTTGGTTTATATGATCTGCCTGCTTCATTCGTAGAATGAAAACGATGGTCATGAGTATACTTATGAATGCACAACTTTGCAATTACCCCTTTTTTTCTTCGTCTTGCATTGTTAGATTATCGTCAATTTTTTGGTACCTTGGTAAGTAAGTTCATAAATATACGCTCTTAAAGTATCTAAAAATTAGGGATAATATGACTAAACTCCTTGAGTTCAGAGGTAGATTACGGCCAAGGACTGTGTTTTGCCATAAGATCACTCATGTCCTTTGACAAAATGAAATGCGAACGATGTTAAAGATTCTTGTGAAAAAACTTGCTTGCCTCGATCACCACCTCCCTTTCCTTTCATTATGTCATTCTCAGTCATTCTCTCATCACATCTACACCACCATCGCGAGTCTACGCTACAACCATGCACAGCCCACAACAATACCACTACCCACCACCTCACAACCCACCTAAGGCTAACACAAACAACCACGACATCACATAGATCTGCACACAATGGACACATACGCACATCGTCGCTAATCATCGCCACAACCAAGCCTTTCTCCACGTCCTATTTTCCATTTAGTTAACATGTCCAAAAATTTAGGAAGAGATTGGCAGAGTTTGTTGGCCACAGAGAGAGAGAGTGGGTGGGGGCAGTGAAAAAAGAGAAAACAAGGGGAAGAGAGAGAAAGACGTATAATAGTACGTATGAAAAGAATTAAGGGTAGTATTGGCATTCTAAAAATATAAAATGGCCACATCAGCCAAAATAGTTAGTTAGGGTCACGGATCCCTAACGTTGGGCAAATTTGAGGGTAGTATTGTTTTTCACACTTTGGACATATAATGCCCTTGAAATTCAGAACGCTGAACACTAACTCGATCTTTTATACTAAGACATTAATACCCTCAAACTCAACCAAAAATAATACCACCGACTTGTCAGAGCAACTGAACCATCAAGTAATGTAATAATGTCATAGATGAAATACCAAATCTATGTCTAAATTTTTTTAAATAATAATATTTACCCACACATGGACAATACAGTAACTTAAACCAAACTTTCTCGTATGGTTCTTAGCCCAATCCCAAGTAGTCTACTGGCAGAAAAGAATTACATAAGGGAGAGCTTTTGAAAACTTAGTAAGGTCGCTTAAAAATCGGTGGAATGATACAAACGATTTACAGATTTAATACGATAACAATATGGGAGAGATATTCAACTCAATCCCATTTGATTAGATATCATTATGACTTTCAGATACGAATCAAACAATTACATATGATATTGAATATGAGCAATTGCAAAGCCATACAAGCAGTGCATGGTAACAATTAGCAAAGTTACATATGTAGTGTTCTCTGCACAAAATACATATAATACATATGCGTATGTACACTAGCTGGTCCATCAAGGTACTAGCCCACACCGACTCTTCCAATACAGCCCAGCTCCCTACACAGTAATATAGATTCTTATGTTAATACACAGATCAACACGCTAATTCAACATATAATTCGATGCTCAATGGTAATAAATAATGAGCATTAACATGAATTCCAATAATTGGTAAAGGCTTGAAAAGAGGCTTTAATGGCAATACAGAGCATATCAATTCAAATTAAGAGTCCAATGATGGTCAAGAACAAATTAAACGAATAAATACGAATACAGGTCAATGAATATAGGGCTCAAATAGAATTTCTTACCTTGACGCAACCTATGCGAAGCTTAGCAACCTTGATCAAAAACTCTTGAAATAACCTGAATCGGGCAATTCCATCATCAGAATAAAATCTAACATCATAACACTATGAACTCAATACCAATTGCTTAAATGTTACTCACTCCGATACTCTTGAAACAATGCAGTTCAGAGTGGTTCACACTTATAGCCAAAGCTATCCAGAAATTACCAATACCCTTAACGGTCAATAAGATCGAATACGTGAAATTATCAAAATATCCCTAATGGCCATCGCAACCAGCAAAATTCTGAAAATACTTCAAAATAGCTTTTTATTTAAACCAAACTGATTTTTCTGCCTAAAAATCCATTAGGGATATTTATACTCAAAAATCCCCATCCGATAGTTAAATGCTCGTTAGGTAACCATTATCATTAAAAATTGTTTCCAACCTATCTTGGCTACACCTATAGGCCCACTGGGGGTCCTAATTCTCATGACATGTCGGCACATTCAACGGTCAACTTTTTAATGCTCACAGGCCGGTCAAAGCAACCATACTCAAGTCATGTGAATTGCTTGTGAAACACCTAAGGTGTGCCTTCCACCTCAAGGGGGTCGGCCACCTACCTTGATGACCGATGACCATTGCTTATAGTCACGCGCTGTAGTAGCGATGACCGTCGCTCACGGCCGTGCTCCGTCGTTGCGACGACCGTCGCTCGCCGTAGTCACGACGACCATCGCTCGTGGCCTCGTTCCATCGCCATGACGACCGTTGCTTGAGGCCGAGCATTGGCCGTGCGCCATCCACACAACGCTCACTATTGCCCGAACGTCACTCCGCGACCTCCGTCGCCCGAATGTCACTCTGCGACCCCCGTCGCCCGGACGTCACTCTGCGACCCCCATGGCCAGGAAGTCACTCCACGACCCCCGTTGCCCGCACACCGTTGAGCCCATGCGCCGTACCATTAACACAGACGTGCCCCTCGGCACCTCACACACTCCGTCGCGCCCGTGTGCAGCTTCGCTGATACAGCCGTGACCTAGGCTCTCTTTCATAATGCAGTGCCCCCGGGCACCATACACACTCTACCTCGCCCATGTGCCCTGCCACTCATACGGTTGTGCCCCCTGGCTTTCTATCACACTACAGTGCCCCTTGGCACCATACCCACTCCGTCGCGCCCATGCACTGCGCCACTAACACAGACGTGCCCCCGGTACCATACTCACTCCACCGCGCTCGTGCACTGAGCTGCTGATACAGCCGTGCTCCTGGGCTCTCTGTCACTCTACAGTGCCCTCCCGTGCGCCACTTCCATGACCTGAGCCCCCGACACCAGATATGGTCTCGTGACGGTAGTTGCCGCGCCCGTGCTCCATAGTCATGTTACAGGCCTCCGGGCATCACACTTATTCACCACACCATGCACCCATGCCATGGACGTGGAACATGTTTCGATCCACTCTCCGGAGTGTGCAGCATTCCGGGGGGCTTCGGCACGAGGACCCATCGCAGCGGGATGAACTCACAACCATGTAGTCATCGTCGCCACGGGATGAGCTCATAACCTTAAAGCCATCACCGTCACAATCATGGGGGGCTCCGGCATGAGGAACCCTCGCAGTGGGATGGACTCACAACCTTATAGTCATCGCCACCACGAGATGGGCTCACAACCTTATAGCCATCGCCGTCATAATCAAACATAGCAGGATAGACTCATAACCTTATAGTCATCGCCGTCACGGGATGGGCTCACAACCTTATAGTCATCACCGCCACGGGATAGGCTCACAACCTTATAGCCATCACCGTCACAATCAAATGCAGCGGGATGGACTCATAACCTTATAGTCATCGTCGCCATGGGATGGACTCACAACCTTATAGCTATTGCCGTCACAATCAAACGCAGTGGGATGGACTCACAACCTTATAGCCATCGCTGCCAAGGGATGGGCTCACAACCTTATAGCCATCACCGTCACAATCACAGACAGCGGGATGAGCTCACAACCTTATAGTCATCACCGCCACGGGATGGGCTCACAACCTTATAGCCATCGTTGTCACAATCACAGGCAGCGGGATAGGCTCACAACCTTATAACCATCACCGTCACAATCACATGCATCGGGATGGGCTCACAACCCTAAGGCCATCGCCGGCATAATCACCGGGGGCTCTGACCCTCGCAGCGGGATGGGCTCATAACCCTAAGGCCATCGCTGGCACAATCACCTGAGGGGCTCCGGCCCTCGCGATGGGATAGGCTCATAACCCTAAGGCCATTGCCGGCATAATCACCCGACGGGCTCTGGCCCTCGCAGCGGGATGGGCTCATAACCCTAAAGCCATTGCCGACACAACCTTAAAGCCATCAACATCACACTCACGAGGGGAGGGGAGGGGAGGGGCGGGGGGCTTTGACACGAAGACTTCCCCACAACAGACTCTAAGCACTGAGTGGAGACCATGCCCACTCATGTTATTGTTGATCGTCGACACCACCAGGGCGATGACCCCAGGGTCACTCCGGGACGAGAGCAGGTCATTGGAGGGCATCGCGCCTAGTCTGCCTGGCAGTTGGCTACAGGGGCAACCCTCACCGCTGTCAGGTTCTCTGCGCGTCTCTGAACGCACCTTGTGGGATTCATTAAGGGCTTGGACTGGTGGCTGGGGCAGCGGGCTACTCTGACCATGCTACCGTGGTATGATCAGTCTCCTTAGACAGGCAGAGAGATGCTGCAAGGGTAGGGCAGCACGAACTTGGGGACCGGCAGTCCAACGGAGAATCAGTACTTTGGACCCCCTGGTGACGTGTCGCTCCCAGGGGACGACACGTGTCAGCTGATGACACATTCACAATTTTGCCTATAAATAGTGGACTTTAGAGCTTATTCAACGATCTTTTCTCTCATTTTAGCATTTTCACTTTCTCTTTAAAAAGCCATTCTCTCTGGAATTCTAGTGAGAGAAACACATTTGGACTCCTGACATCAAACCCTTGATGCTGCACCCTTGACTAGGACTGTCGACCGCCGGCCCTGTTCGTCTTCGCCTTGCCTGCAAGACAGTGCCAGCCCTCGCGACCTGTCTGGGGAGCCTCGCGACCTATCTGGGGAGCCTTGCTCTCAGCTCTTACTCCATCCTTGCTGCCTCCCACTTTGCCTACCTGAAAGCTGACTCAGACTGCATCCTTTGTGGCACCTCCACGTGGCAACGAACCCCATTCACGTGGCAACAAAAATAGTAAACAACATTGAATTACTGAGAAATCTTAGACACCGAAGTATCACAAAAATATGAGGTAACCATAAAAATAGTTAGGTAAAAATAATATGATCTTTTAGCACTGACCAACATTATTCAAGGACAATTTTGACTAAGAAATAAAAAGATTCTAATTATACACAAAACAAAAGAGTTATAGAGAGCTCCTTACGGATTTCATAATGTAGAAGTTCTTGAAAGAAAAATGAAAAAAGATTAATCTAAAGTAAATCGAAATGGACTGATCTGTAATTCTAGAAACAACATTTTTCTTCGCAAAAAACTAGTTTTGTACATTGACCATTTTGAAGCCGAATCATCTCTGAAAACTCAAAACTACAAAGTTAAAATTGACTTGCTAAAGTTTTTAGAAAGATAAGAATCGCTAAAAACCAATAAATAAAGAATATTCTATAGCAAATCAAAATGGCTCACAGAAACAATACATTTATGTGCAGACTGGTTTTTTTCAATATTTATTTTGAAGTTGAACTTTGAAGAATCTCAAAAAATTCAGAACTACCAAGTCAACTTATACTTTCTGGGGTTTCAGAAATATAAGAATCGCTAAGATCCAATAACGAATGAAGATTCTACAGCAATTCGAAGTGATTGTCGAAAACAGAAAAATTTCTAGACTTCCACAGGTATCGACTTTAAGGTAATTTTTCAATATGAAGAATTGAAAATCTCAGGAAACTTAAAACTGAAAAGTTAAGGCAAGCATAACAAGGTTTTCAGAAAGTGCAAGAACACACCAACCGAATAAGTAACAAATAAGATATTGACAGTTAATTTGATTCCTTACCACAAGAAAATACAAACCCTTACACACATAGATTAGTTCACGAAAGAGAATGGTAGAAGCCTTTCTGGAATTGGGCCCTTCGCTGAATTCTAACATAGAGCTTCGTTCTGTCTCTCTCTCTCTCTCTCTCTCTCTCTCTCAGAAAGTAACTGAAAATCATAATAAACCCAAATTCTCGATTTTCTACACTTTCCTCCCCACTGTTCCCTCTACCTTTGACTTTCATTTCCTTCCTTTTTTAAATGCTAGATTTTTCTCCTTGATCCTTCCTTTTGCCATTGCAAAATAAAAAAAAACGCACTTATGGTCATTAAATTGAAAAATGTCGCTAAAGGTTGTCAATATTTTTGCTCACGCCAATCATCGCTAAAGACCCCACAGAATATTACTAATGAATATGTTGCTAAAGAAATAAAATAACCGGATAGAAAGTACCAACGTTCAGGGTGTTACATTCTCTCCACCTTAAATAATTTTGTCTTTGAAATTTGGTGTTCCTTAGATTGTTACTCTTAATCATGTCCGACCTCAAAATTTCTCCGTTATACACTCCAAGTGCGTATGTAACTGGATCCATTTAAACGGTTGGCAATCATCTCAAATACAATTTCAACTGGCTTACCAAGTATAAGCGTCAATGTGTTTAACACATTTGATTCACCGATAAATATTGCCTCAAATATCAGCACTCACAAGCTCTGTTACACTGTAAACACTATCTCTACAATTTACTCTTTCTCCATTTATACCATTAAATCGTTTCTAATAGTCAAAGTAAATCTGTCATAGTTAATCTTCATCTTAATTTGGGACCGAAATATTACATTCTTCATCTTAATTTGAGACCGAAATATTACTTAGGGACAAATTGTAACCTTTACTGAACCGATGTGGGACACCCACACATTCCAGGTTTTTTTTATCCAAGACACATTATCACAAATTTTCACCTTGGCTTGGATGAAACAAGTCATAAACAACTTGAAGATATCATCTACTGCTACCACACCTGCCCCCTAGGCTTGCACCTCAAATACTGCTAATACTGATAAATCTAAGCAATGCTTAAATTTGATCTCTAGAATATGCTTTGTCATCACGTCCCCTGGGTTTTCAACTGTGAAAATCTTCTCTACCATAAGAGTACCATGAGAAACCACATCCTGAACAAAATGAAACCTGACATCAATGTGCGTGGTGTGTCCATGGAACATCTGATTTTTGGTCAGATGTATGGCATTTTGACTATCACAATAAACAATGCTAGACTCATGCTTCACCCCAAATCACCAACCAAGCCCTTCAATCAAATAGTTTCCTTCACTGCTTCGGTTGTTGCTATGTACTCAGCTTCTGTAGTAGACAAGGTAAAAATAGTCTATGGAGTTGCCTTCCAACTGATCACACAGCTCGAAAAAGTGAAGATATATCTTGTCAAAGATCTCCTCCTATCCAAATCTCCAGCGTAGTCTGAATCGACATATCCAACAACTCTACCATTCATATCACTGCCCAAATGGTAGACTAAACCAGTATCTACAGTACCTCTCAGGTATCGAAGTATCCACTTCACTGCCTGCCAATGAGCTTTTCCGAGATTACCCATATACCTGCTAACCACACCCGCCGCCGCATGAAAAATATTGGGCCTCATACAAACCATAGCATACATGAGACTACGCGCCTACTGCACTAGCATATCAAACACACGCACACGCCATGTGATCCACCTTTTCCTGGGTCTATGGGAAATCAACTGCTGAAAGCTTGAAGTGTGCTATCAAAGGAGTAGTCACAGGTTTGGAGTTTCCACACCAAAGCACTGTAGTACTCGCTCAATGTACTTTTTTTGGGACAAGTACATAATTCTTGTAGGTCGATCCCTTTGAATCTCCATCCGTAATCATCTCAATTTTCCTTTTCAACTGCTCTTTCAAACCGTTGATATTTGACATCGATTTGCGGCAATCAACATATCATCAACATACAACAACAAGTATATATGAGAACCATCCTCAAGCCTCTGGTGATACACACAACTATCATAGGCATTCCTGGTGTAATCTTTCTCTGCCATGAAAGTGTCAAACCGCTTATACCACCGCCTTGGAGATTGCTTTAATCCATACAAGGATTTCTTCAACAAGCAAACATGATCTTCCTTATCTTGGATCACGAACCCCTCTGGCTGACGCATGAATATCTGCTCTTCTAACTCTCTTCTAACTCACAACTTAGGAAATGTGTCTTGACATCCAGTTGTTCTAACTCCAGGTCATATAGAGTAACCATAGTAAGCACACACTCTTATCTAATTATGTTTTACTACAAGAGAAAATATTTCATTGTATTTAATACATTGTCTCTGAGTAAAACCATTACTAAGCGTGCTTTCTACCTTGCATCTCAAGTTCTAGGAATTCCCTTCTTCTTCTTGTAGACCCATTTGCAACCAAAAATCTTCTGGCCCACTAGCAGTTTCACCAATTCACACATTTGATTCTTGTAATGAGATTTCATCTCCACACTCATAGCAACTGTCCATTGAATTGATTCCGTGCTTTCGATGGACTCTTTATATGTAACAGGTTTTTCAACCTCAATATCCTCTGCCATGCTTAGAGCATAAGCAACTATATCCACATATCCATACTTCTGAGGAGGTCAAATTTCTCCTCTTGATCTGTTTCTAGAAATAATATATTGCTGTTCCTGATGTTCTTCATTCTCTTTTGAGAACTATCTTTCTTATCTGTACAAATTTGGTCAAAGAATCTGGAGCTCGGACCTCGAGCTCCACCTTCTCCCTAGCACTGTGGTATTTTCCTACATCAATCAACTCCTCCTTCTTTGAAAGCATCAAAGACTCATCAAAGTTCACATCACTGCTAATTAGGAACCTAGATGATTTAGAATCAGGACACCACAACCTGTACCCTTTTACCCCACTTACATAGCCTAAGAAAATGCACTTCTTTGCTCTCGGCTCAAGTTTTCCATCATTAACATCAGCATAAGTAGGACAACCAAATATCCTTAAATTTTCATAATTAGCATGCTTACCAGACCAAACTTCTTCAGGAGTCTTGCAATGAATTGCTGTGTTAATAGTTTCTGTCAAAAATTCCTTCGATAACCCGACATTTGAAAGCATACATCGAGCCCTCTCAAGGAGAGTCCTATTTATCCATTCTGCAACCACATTCTGCTGTGGCATTTTTCTAACAGTGCGATGCCTCACTATGCCTTCATTCTTGCAGAACTCTGTAAACTCATCCAAGCAGAATTTCATGCCATTGTCAGTCCTCAAGCATTTAATTTCTTTGCCGGTCTGTTTTTCAATCATCATTTTAAATTGCTTCCACTAAACAAAGACATCACTCTTCTTTTTCAAAATGTACACCCAGCCCTTTCTTGAGAAGTCATTAATAAAGGTCAACATATATATATATATATATATATATATATATATATATATATATATATATATATATATATCTGCCACCACCTTTAGAAAGAACTGTGGAAGGACTCTAAAGATCTGAATGGATATAATCCACTGTACCTTTGGTGGTGACTGAATTTCACCCTGCACTGCTTCCAGATGACAAAATGCTCACAAAAATCTAGCTTTCCAATTTTCTTGCTTCCTAGCAAACCTTGTTTGCTCAGCACATCCATACCCTTCTCACTCATAGGCCCAAGACGCATATGCCAAAGCTTGGTAGTGTTAGAATCTATATCAGAACATGAAGTTGTTGCTGCTGCTCCTGTAACTATGCTACCCTGTAACAAATAGAGACTGTTTTGTTTCAACCCTTTCATTACAACAAGAGCACCCTTCATTATCCTCATAACTCCACTTGCAGCTTGATAGCTACAACCATTGGAGTCAAGCGTACCCAAAGAAATCAGATTTTCCTCAGTTCTGGAACGTGCCCGACATCAGTCAAAGTTCTCACAATACCATCATGCATCCTAATTTGAATTGAACCTATTCCAACCACTTTACAGGTGACATTGTTTCCCATAAGAACTTTACCACCATCAAATGAGTGATAAGTGGCAAACCAATCTCTATTGGGACATATATGATAGGAGTAACCCGTATCAAGAATCCGCTCTCCATCTGAGGAACTGATAGGAACTGAGAGAAATCTGCACCATCAGAATTATCTTCTACTATTCCAGCATCAGCTGTCTTGGAACTATCCCTTTTCTTCCCTTTACGCTCAAGACAATCCTTTCTATAATGCCCTTCCTTTTGACAATGATAGCACTTCAATTTTAGGGCCTTTGAGACCTCGATCTTTCTTTATTTTTAGATCCAACATGGTCAGTGCGTCGGCCTCGAGTCATCAGACCATCACCATGTTCCTCTCTCCTATTTTTTAAAACCTTATTCCTTTTTCTTGAGAATTTATAACAACTTCAACCTCCTCCATGGAGATACTGTCCTTCCCATATAATAAGGTAGTAACAAGATGTTCATATGATGGATGTAAAGAACACAATAACTGTAAAGCTTTATCACAGCAATTGTAAAGCTTTATCCTCATCTTCTATCTTGATATCAATATTTTGCAGGTTTAATATTACCTCGTTATATTCATTAAGATGATCACTAATCGATGTACCTTCTTTCATCCGAAGAGTATACAACCCTTACTTTAAATACAATAGATTTGTCAGAGACTTCGTCATGTATAAGCTCTCCAATTTTAGCTACAATCCAGATATAGTCGTTTCGTAAGAAACCTTTTGCAACACATTGTCGGCTAAACACAACAACGGGGCAACATGGGCTCTTTCCAACATGTCTTCTTTTTCATCAACAGACATCATTTCAGGAAGACCTTATTTCACCTTTAAAGCTTTTGACAACCCTTGTTGAATTAGAACAACATGCATCTTCATCCTCCATAAACTGAAATCGTTTGATCCATAAAACTTCTCCAAATCATACTCCGTCGAAGTATTTGACGCCATTGCAAGGTGCTTTCAATCTACCGTGGACCTCAGCTCTGATACCACTTTTTAAAGAATATGCAAGATTTCTCAGCAAGAAAAAAAGAAGAGAATAAAAAACAACAACAAAAAATAGAGGCACACAAGACACAAGATTTACGTGGTTCGGCGAAAGCCTATTCTACAGTGGTAGCAGCGATTTCACTATGTCTGGCTATAGAGATTACAGATCATTGTCTCTCTCAACAAACTCTCTCAAAGAATGACTCTTATCTCTTGTCCTTAAAACACAATACAAGACAACATATATATACTTAGAGATAAGTAGTGACTTTCTCTAAATAACCAATGTAGGATAAGACTCGTATACTTAGGGCCACGTTGTAACCTTCGCTGAATAACCGACGTGAGACACCCACACATTCCAGCTCTGAATAACCGACGTTATAACAATGTTCACAACTAATGTGGTAATGTCCCTCACCGAGTGTCTTAGTACATCTTTTCAGTACTTTTTCTAGAGGTCTCACTCAGAGCGAACCTGTACCTAAAACACAACAGATAAGGGATGAGCACAAAATGCCTAGTGGATAATACATGGAGTTCAACGGGCTATTTATTAAAGAATATCGAAGAATCAAGTATGAGTTCTCAACAACTATAATAAAATCGGAAAGCCAACAAAATGGTCACAACATTTACGAATACTTTGATGCATCACCTTTGTTCAAACTGAGCGGCTTCAATCTCAACAGAACGTCATCATGTTTCACTTGTACGAGGACATGACAGACATTGACTATGGATATGCAACACAAGACACAACAATAAAGCAAATGATAATTATGAAAGAAACAAGTATAATAAAATCAATAATATCACTTAAAATCAATTATAGTACTGTAGACTCGACCCGACCAGACAAGATAGACTTTGGCGCCGTTTCCTCCTGCTGCCAGTGATTCAACTTTCACAGACCATCCATCTATTGAAACCCTCATTACATGGGGTGTTCATCTAGTCTCACATGAGTTGAAAGGAGACAATTTTAATCAAAGGAACAAACTTAATGAGTAATTCAGCCATAAGTACTCAACAACTCATCAAAGTTTGATCGGCAGGGAGGACTAAGGAATATGTTATAACTGAAGTCCTTAAGAACATAACTCAAGTAAAGCGACATGTCACAATATCTAGAGGGGTCCAATCATAATAATATGAAGTTCAATATAAACATCATCAATATGGATGCTAAACGAATCAATGAATAACATATCAGAGCTGCACTATCGTTATCTGTTTGGCTCCTGGCCGAAGAACTCCTCACTTTTGGTTATTCTGAGAGGAATCAACTATTCAAACAAGATCATGCTCCTTAGACAGCCTTTAAGTACACAAGCACACTTTACTCTTCTCCTTACCTCTTATCTGCTCACAACCTCTTACTATGGCTATTCCTTTTAATTAGATTTATCCTAACCCCTAAAAGTGCACTAATTGCAGTAGTTCTCCTAAATTGACAGTGTTCTAGCATTGTTTCTTATTTCCTGTCACTCAATGAAGCGTGTTTACTAAATTTTCCACCGAGTGTGGAAAATTATGAAAACACCCGTGACATAGGTAAAGTTACCAAAACATCCCTAGCAACCTTCGTATTAACAAAATCCCAAAAAAACTTTAAACTTCTTTTGAAGCAAACTGAACTGGTTGTTGGACTAAGAAGTCCTTCAGGAGGTTTTTGCTTTAAAACTCCTTTCTGATATTTAATTTGAGCGCTAAAAGACCAACATTGTTAAAAGTATTAATCGGCATCGAAATGCCAATAAACTTTAGACACTGAAGTGTTTTAAAAACATAAGGTCCTCCTAAAATTCTTAGACAAAATAATCTGATTTGATATATTTAACAAATCGAGAACCCCTTTTCATAGATAAAATCTTTTGGCATCCTTTGAGGATTTGAAAAAATCTTAAAAAATTCCACACTGTAGATCTTTTAAAAATTCTAGGGGTTACTCTTTTGCACTTGGTCAAAATCAGGGTAGAAGTTTGAAAAGCTTAGACCTAATTTTAATGACACTTACACTTCCTATTCTTAAATGCCTAGATCAAACACACACACTTTTACACCTTAAACACACACACACACCCACACACACACCTTTCCTATTGCACATTCTCACATCACATTCTCATCCCCCCCCACACACACTACACACACTACACACACTTATTATACCACACATTGCACAAATTTCATCTACCTTACATACACAACCACTACATTTTTGACACACACTCTGCACTAACACATTCAAGCACACTCACACACATCACGTGTTGATACACGCATAGATAGAGCTGCAATTTACACCCACAGCAGCTTCAGAGAACAAAACACACTCAACACGTACTAACACTCTGCTGCATTGCACACAAATACACTTACACTTCCTTAAACACGAGCGCACATACACACACCTACTGCACCACACATACGTGTACCTTCTCTTTAAACACACACTAATTCTCCACAACACACTCTTGCTGCACACACATTGCCGTGCATAATGCACACACACCTTTTGCACCAACACAGAAACACACACACGCACACAAAGCCTAACCCCCTGTGAATACATACACATACTATAGAACTCACACTTCTGTGCACACACTTGCACACTGCTCCCATACATACACCTCTGTTTAACACACATATTGAGATTGATTCACACACATAGAGCAAACTCTCCCACTTTCCAATGATACCCTACTGCCCTGGAACACACTGATACATGTGTGCGTGCTATGATTTGTGTTTTGCTTCTTTATACTTCAAGCCCCTTACTGTGTGCGGTGATGTTTGTAGTATGCGGAGGTGTTGGTGGTTCAGTATTGTGTAAGTGGCACTGGTGTTGGTGGTTGGATATTGCTTTGGATCTAAATTAGTAACTCTATTCTACAATTACTGTGTGCAACAAAAATGAGGAGAGATAGACAGAGAAGGATAGAAAGAGAGATATGAAGAGTGAAAGAGATTGAAATTGTTGTTCTGCTTAACCGCTAGCAGTATATGCTTATCTTAGGGCGCGTGCACGGGAGTCTCGGAGAGTTTTGGGGCGCGTGCGAGGGATATTATGGGCATAATTCCTAACCGCTACAAAGAGTAGCAGTCAAGCTATTTAGAGTAAAAAAACAAGTAATCTGGGCCGTCCACAATCACACGTGGACGGCCAGATCGGTGGTGGAGAAATAGCTATTTCTCCACCGGTATACACACACACACACACATGTATGTCTATATGTGTGTGTATAAATGTAGAGCGCTGATCAATATCTACTGGTGGAGAAATAGTTATATCTCTAAATATGATTTGGCCGTCCACTAATGACTTTGGATGGCTCAGATTTGATATTTTTTACACTAATTGCTACTCTTAGTAGCAGTTAGGGGCCCACGAACTGATAGACGGCTATGGGGGGCCGGGGGGAGGGGGGAGACAAGCCTAATGTATTGTTTAGACGAGGAGGTAGATAATTCCAATATTAGTTATGGATAAGCTCCAATGTGTGTGATCTAGTATTAGATATGGATCAACACAACACGCGCATACACAATAAGACACACACCACTGTAACTTAAACACATATACTACATGTTAAACACATCCACGCACATGCATACACATTGGAATTCTTTCCTAAGAACCACATTAATCACACCTACACACATGCTAACTACTTTGCTTAAACAATTTCCACTAAATTGACTTCAACCCCACAAATTACATACAAAAACACCTAGAGCACAAACAAAGTTGAAGCTTTTCCTTACTTAAGAGGCCTAAATCCTTTTTAAGAATCGACTAAATTGCTTCCTAATTCCTCTGATTTCCTTCTCAATGCTGCCAAATTATCTTGTGCTTCTTCAAATTTTCCTCTAAAATCTCCCTCAATCACCCCCCTCAAACTCTCCTTAAATACCCCCTCAAACACTCCCCACATTCCACCTTTCTTTAGATGCATTTACTCCACCGTAAAAGAATCTTAGGTGGCAAATTTTTGGAATTTGTAGCTGCCTGAAGTAGCCATGAAGCCATGCAATTTCTGAATTGATTAAATAACTAATAGATAAAATTAATTATTTTTTAAACTAGAATATTACATGCTCTCCCCTTTTTCATCCTCGAAATTGTAGTATAGTACCTTAATATGCAAACAAGTGTGAGCATCTCTATTGCAAAAGGCTCAGATACTCAGGTGGCTTCTTCTATTATGTGAATCACTTTGACCACCGACACAACTTTAGAGCGAAGAACTTGTTCCTTCCTATCAAACACATCTTCTGGTACCTCTTGGTATAAAAGATTGTCTCGGATCTCAACTGGCTCCAGTCTTATTGTTACGAAGTCTCTCTAGATAAATATGTATAGAACAAGATAACCAAACAAGAAAACACAAGAAATATGAAAGAACTCAAATCCACTTTGCACAAGTCAGATTTACAATGCTTCCTCACGTGTCTCTGTCAACTATTTTCCTATTCAAAGAAGGACTTTTCTTTCTTTTGTTTCCTACTCAAAGAATGTCTCTTCTCTCTTGCTTTCCTACTCAAAGAATGACTCTTCTCTCTTGACCTTAAACACAATACAAGATAACTTACTTATACTTAGAGATAAGCAGTGATTTTCTCTATGCAACCAATGTGGGACAATGTTTTATATACTCAAGGCCAAGTTGCAATCTTCTTTGAGTAACCAATGTGGGACATAGATACAAGATACATATATCAACAATCTCTACCTTGGCTTGTATTAACAAACCACTCCATAAGAAAAGTGTAATATGTCTTCAGTACCTTCTTCAGGTAATCCACATTACATCCCCTTAAAGGTAGGGATGAACTCTACCTTGAACTCAGCAAGAAATAAGATGAATCAAGCTCAAGTAATGCTTGAACTTCTCTGTCGTAATTGTCTTTGTGAGCATATCAACTGCGAAAGTCCTCAGCCCCATCCTTGGATACCAACCGGATCATCCACTCTGGTTAGCCTTCTTCCCCTACCATCATCATCACCCCATAATATGGATTGAGATTAGCGCTCAAATTCTCCATGAAATCTATCCCAAGCACCACCCCAAGCTCATCCATGTCGATGATGTTGAAGTGGACCTTCCCTGTCCATCCGTCGATCCTCAAATCAATGTTTTTGATGACTGCCTTCGTCGGTCGCTCCTTGGCATTCACAGCCATGAATCAACTCCCATCCTTAGTTAGCTCAAGCCATTTGGCAACCCTTGGAGTCATGAAGTTGTGGGTAGCCCCAGTATCCACAAGGGCTTCTTGAGTCTTCCCGATAACGTCCACTGTTGTGTAGAGCAAGCCCCATCTCTTCTTGCTCTTCTTCCTCTTGGTAGCTTCTTCCTTTGACTTCTATATGAATGCATTGAACATCTGTAATGCCCCTATGTGTGCCTCCCCGTCGCTATTGAAAGAATCCCTCTTACTACCTTTGTGCTTCTTAAGGAACGCAATCATCTTGCCCTTGTGCAGGCAATCCTTCCTGTAATGCAGATCTGTATAGTAGAAGCATCCCCTCTAGGCCCCCCATGATCCTTGTAGTCACAAGAGTCACCCTGCTTGTGATTTCCTTCATGCTTCTTCCTCCATTTTGTGATGGCAGTGACGTCCCTCGTCCCCGCTCCACTCATCATCGGTTGCCTTAAGCGATCCACTCTTTGACCTACTGTCTCCCCCACCTTTGGCACGCTCGTGCCTTGGACATCTCGGCCTCTCACGTTGTTTGAAGTCTTCCAACGTTTTGATAATCGCCATGGTAGAAGCTAGTCATGAGGTTCCCTCCGCCGTAACTCCGTGGCAACCCACTACTGCAACCCACTACTGTAACCCATCAATGAAGAAGCATAGTCGCTGCCTTTCGGACATCTTCAGTGTTTCAAGCATCAAAGTCGAGTACTCCTTCACATACTCACAGATGCTCCCCTTCTGCCTCAGCCACCGAAGGTTGATCATCGCCATATCTTCGACGCTCTCCGGATAAAACTGCCTTTTATGTTCATTCTTAAACTTTTCCCATGTTTTGACGTCGCACCCATCAGTATAGCGACGCCTCCACCATGAGGCAATTGTATCAGTAAGGTACATGACCGTCGTCTGCACCTTTTACTCCTCTTCGTCGATGTCGATGGCTTCAAAGTACCGCTCCAAGTTCCAAAAGAAGTTATCCACTGCCTCGCCTCTCTAGCTCTATCGTAAGGTCTCGACTTTAGGATTTTCTTTTGCCTTGGCTGCACCGCGATACACCCCTACCTCGTAGCTCTTGTAAGCTCCCTCTTATAAGCAGCTAGTTCTTCTTGGAGCTTCGCGACTTACCCCTTGAGGTCCTTGTGCCATTGCACCTCTAGCTTGGTGAAATGGGCGACCCCCTCCTCGATCAAGTCATTTAGCTCTTCCGCTAACACATCGACTTTCCATTCCAGCACAGTTAATTGACTGTTTACCTCTAAGTCATCTAATCTATTAAAGATTAGCTCCACCTAACTTGCGACAGTCCACTGCATCTTCTCATGCTCGTCGATGTCGAGGGGTTCAAAGTACCGCTCCAAGTGCCAGAAAAAGTTATCCACCTGCCTCGCCTGTCTCGTTCAATCGTATGATCTCAGCTCTGACATTTTTTTTGCCTTTGCTGCACCGTAATACACCCCTGCCTCGTAGCTCTTGTAAGTTCTTTCTTATAAGCATGTAGTTATTCTTGGAGCCCTTGAGGTCCTTGTGCCGTTGCACCTCCCACTGGTGAAATGGGCGACCCTCTCCTCAATTAATTCATCTAGCTCCTCCGCGAACACATCGACTTTTCTCTTTAGTACGGCTAGTCGACTATCTACCTCCAAGTCATCTAATTAATTGAAGATTAGCTCCACCTGACTTGCGACAGTCTGCTGCAAGTGCTCTCCAAGTGCCTCGAGCTCGCTCCTCATGCGTGCTTCGACATCCCCTATCGCACCGCTCAAATCCTTTATCGTGCTCTGCCATATGCCAAAATTCATCTTCCCATCGAATTGTCACAAGCATACTTCATGGTCGTGTTGTTCCACATATTTATCTTCTGAAATAGATTTTAATTTTTTTTGCCCAAAAATAAACTTGGAAGCTCTGATACCATTTGTTACGAAATTGCTCTAGATAAATATGTATAGAACACGATAACCAAACAAGAAAACACCATAAATATGAAAGAACTCAAATCCACTTTGCATGAGTTAGATTTACAACGCTCCCTCACGTGTATCTATCAACTGTTTTCCTACTCAAAGAATGACTCTTCTTTCTTTTGTTTCCTACTCAAAGAATGACTCTTCTCTCTTGCTTTCCTACTCAAAGAAGGACTCTTCTCTCTTGAACTTAAACACAATACAAGACACCTTACTTATACTTAGAGATAAGCAGTGATTTTCTCTATGCAACCAATGTGAGACAAGATGTCTTATATACTCAAGGCCAAGTTGCAATCTTCTTTGAGTAACCAATGTGGGACATAGATACAAGACATATATCAACACTTATTATGTATGAAGGATCAGGAACATACTTTCTTAGTATGGACACATGTTTATACATTGTGTAAATGGTTCAATTCTGGGGGTAGCTTAAGCTTATATGCTACCATTTTAATTCTTGACAAGATTTTGACGGTCTCATGCATCTAGGATTCAACTTTCTCTTCCTTCCGAATTGCATAATCGCCTTCCATGGTTATACCTTTAGAAATACATGGTCATTTACCTCAAATTCCCAACGCTCTTCGTCTTTTGTCAATATAGCTCCTTTGCTTACTTTGCGCGGGACGAATCCTTCCTTGCATAATTTTGACTTTATCCTCCATCTCTTTGATTATCTCTGCACATGATAACCTTCTTTCTCCACCATGTCCTAACAAATTAGAATGCAACATTTTTTTACCATACAATGCTTCTTAAGGGGCCATTCCGATACTTGTCTGGTGACTATTTTTATACAAGAATTTAATTAAGGAAAATTGCTCATCCCAATTTTCCCAAGGTCTAGAACACAAGCTCTCAACATAAATTCCAACATTTGGATTGTACGCTTCGATTGACCATCCGTCTCTGGATGAAACGACAGACTCATGCTTAATTTAGTTTCCATTTTTTCCTGAAAACTCCTCCAAAACTTTGAGGTGAACCTTGTATTCCTATCAGATACAATAGTTACCGGACTACTTATTTAATATAGATTCAAGTTAGCTGCTCCCGTGGAATACCTTTTTCTTATGGCAACAAATCTAGCCATTTTTGTCAAACAATCCACTATAACCTAGATAGATGTAAGTCCTTTAGTTGTTCGGGTTAATCCGGCTACAAAATCCATGGTGATATGGTCCTACTTCCACTCGGGGATAGGGAATGGTTGCAATTGTGAAGCTGTCTTTCTATGATCAGCTTTTACCTGCTGACAAGTCATACATCTTGATATGATTTCTGAAATCTCCTTTTTCATACCTAGCCACCGAAAATTTTACCGTAAATCTCGATACATCTTTGTCTTGCACGGGTGAATTAAGTACTTAGAACTATGGGCATTGGTCATAATTTCTTTCCTCAATTCATCGCTAGGTTGGACATACAACTTGACCTTCATATCTATAAATTCCTTCTCCATCACAACTAAAATCTTCTTTCTCATTCTTTTCAATTTTTTTGGAGATCAAGCAGCTTTTCATACTGGTTTTGAGCTTCTTTAATTCGATTAATAGTGTAGGTCGGATTTTCATGTGGAAAAGACTACTGCTCCCTTCTCCTCTTCTACAATAACTCTTTGTTTGGTAATTATCCAAGCTCAAGCGTCTGCATCCTTTTTCTACTCAAGGTATCTACCACCATATTTGTCTTCTCGGGTTGATATAATATGGAACAATGATAGTCTTTAAGGAGTTCTAGCCACCTTCTCTACTGTATGTTAATCTCCTTCTGCTTAAAATTATGCTTTAAAAATATGATTGATATGGATCTCACACGTCGCACCATATTTTAAAGCAAACACTACTTCTGCCAATTCTAGATTATGTGTCGGATGATTCTTCTCATGGATTTTCAATTATCTTGATGTATAAGCAATTACCTTTCCCATTTTGCATAAGAACACACCTTGGTCCATCTTAAGATGCACCACTATAATTTACATATCCATCTGATCCAGATGGCAACGTAAGGATTGGTGCAATTACTAGCCTTTCTTTCAACTCTAGAAAACTATGCTCATACTCTCCATCCAATTGAATTTCATATTTTTCCAGGTCAAATTCTTGAGTAGGGAGGCAATCTTAGAGAAATCCTTAATGAATCTTCGATAGTAACCGCTTAAGCCTAGGAAGCTACAAACCTCCAACACCTATGTTTGATGCTCTCAGTTTGATACAACTTTAACTTTTTCCAGATGTACTGATATTCCTTCGTTCGCACAACATGTTCAAAAAACCTACACTTTTCTAGCCAAAACTCACACCTTTTGAATTTGACATACAACTTATGTTCGCTCAATATTTGTAAGACTTGCCTTAGATGTAGGGAATGCTCTTCTTTGCTTTTAGAGTAAATTAGGATGTCATCGATGCAGATGATGACCCAATGATAGAGCTATTCTTGAAAGACCTGATTCATTAAACTTATAAAGGCAGTGGGGGCATCGATCATTCTAAATGACATCACCAAAGATTCATACTGCCCGCATCTAGTTCTAAAGGCATTCTTAGCAATGTCACATTCCTTCACCTTTAATTAATGGTAACCCCATCTAACGATAATCTTAGAAAAATATTTAACGCCCTGCAACTGATCAGATACTTATTCCGGATCATTACCTTATTTAGCTCTCAACAATCAAGGCAATGGATGCTTATTCCTAATCATTACCTTATTAAGCTCTCGACAGTCAATGCATAAGCTCATAGATCTATCCTTTTTTTCTTACTAACAACACTAGAGCTCCCCAGGGTAATACGCTGGGACGGATGAATCCCTATTTTTGGTAATCATTCTAACTGTACGTTTAACTCATTTATCTCAAAAGGTGCCAACTGGTGCCAACTTATAAGGAGTCTTAGATATAGGAACAGTTCTAGGAACTACATTGATACTACACTTTACTTTTCGGACTGGTGGTAAATTTGGAAGGTTATCAGAAAAAACGTCTAGAGATAAATTAACCACTGGTATCTGCTCCAATTGAGGTTCACTGGCAGGTATATGTACACATGGGCTAGGTAGCCTCAACATCCACTACAAAGACAACATTGAGCTCTTAAAGCAAATATTAAATAAGGGCATCTTACTGCCTTATCTCATTGAGTAACAACTTTTGGTTACTTGGGCACGGACAATTTTATTAACTCATGCCGACAATCTATGTTAGCATGACGTGCAGCAAACCAATCTATCCCGAGGATATATGTATATTTTCTTACGAGTTACATGTGTATTAATACTAGTATCAATTTCATGTGTATTAGTACTACTATCAATTTTGTTACCTTATGAGTTATATGAGTATTGACACTAGTATCAAATCTCTATTGAAGTTACGCAATTCATGTACTTTATACTTTTTAGTCATATTGACTTTTTATCTGTAGACGTTCACAATTGGTTAGAAATAAGTTGAACAAATACTACTTACATATAACACTTAAGAATATATCAGTTGTACGTACATTAAAAATGGGATTGAGTAGCGAGAAAAAGTATTAGTTAAGCTTTAAATTTTTCTACAGAAAACATAAGAAGAATTAGAAATTTCTTATGAGGTGGAACTAAAATAACAAAATATAGGAAATTGACTAAACTTAAACTCTCCCAAACTCTCAATCATTTTTTGTGACACTCGTCAATACCACAATTTAACCTTTAAAGACAAAAATGAAATGAGAAAGTTCAAGTTCCAAAATATATACTGGGGTGACCACGGTCCCCTCGGCCCTATTGTAGGTCCGCGAATGCAAGGACACTCTTTATTGTTTATAACTCTTTAGTCAGTGAGAAATAAATTGCACCAGAATATGAAACTGAGTCGATTCTCTTCTTTGAAATTTTTGTTACAATCATCACGTTTTTATCGAATAATTGACCATTGACTGGATGATGTGTCGCGCAATGCGGGTCCCCTAGCGGGCCCTACTGGTCTGACCAGAATAGGGTATGAACACATGTTAATCTCCTGCTGCTTAAAATTATGCTTTAAAAATATGATTGATATGGATCTCACACGTCGCACCATATTTTAAGGCAAACACTACATCTGCCAATTCTAGATTATGTGTAGATGATTCTTCTCATGGATTTTCAATTATCTCGATGTATAAGCAATTACCTTTCCCATTTTGCATAAGAACACACCATGGTCCATCTCGAGATGCACCACTATAATTTACATATCCATCTGATCTAGATGGCAACGTAAGGATTGGTGCAATTACTAGCCTTTCTTTCAACTCTAGAAAACTATGCTCACATTCTCCATCCAATTGAATTTCATATTTTTCCAGGTCAAATTCTTGAGTAGGGAGGCAATCTTAGAGAAATCCTTAATGAATCTTCGATAGTAACCGCTTAAGCCTAGGAAGCTACAAACCTCCAACACCTATGTCTGATGCTCTCAGTTTGATACAACTTCAACTTTTTCCAGATGTACTGATATTCCGTCGTTCGCACAATATGTTCAAAAAACCTACACTTTTCTAGTCAAAACTCACACCTTTTGAATTTGACATACAACTTATGTTCGCTTAATATTTGTAAGACTTTCCTTAGATGTAGGGCATACTCTTCTTTGCTTTTAGAGTAAATTAGGATGTCATCGATGCAGATGATGACCCAATGATAGAGCTATTCTTGAAAGACCCGATTCATTAAACTTATAAAGGCAGCGAGGGCATCAGTCATTCTAAATGACATCACAAAAGATTCATACTGCGCGCATCTAGTTCTAAAGGCAGTCTTAGCAATGTCACTCTCCTTCACCTTTAATTAATGGTAACCCCATCTAACGATAATCTTAGAAAAATATTTAGCGCCCTGCAACTGATCATATACTTATTCCGGATCATTACCTTATTCAGCTCTCAACAATCAAGGCAATGGATGCTTATTCCTGATCATTACCTTATTAAGCTCTCGACAATCAATGCATAATCTCATAGATCTATCCTTTTTTCTTACTAACAACACTAGAGCTCCCCGGGGTAATACGCTGGGACAAATGAATCCCTATTTTTGGTAATCATTCTAACTGTACGTTGAACTCATTTATCTCAAAAGGTACCAACTGGTGCCAACTTATAAGGAGTCTTAGATATAGGAACAGTTCTAGGAACTACATTGATACTACACTTTACTTTTCGGACCGGTGGTAAATTTGGAAGGTTATCAGAAAAAAAGTCTGGAGATTCATTAACCACTGGTATCTGCTCCAATTGAGGTTCACTGACAGGTATATGCTACACATGGGCTAGGTAGCCTCAACATCCACTACAAAGACAACATTGAGCTCTTAAAGCAAATATTAAATAAGGGCATCTTACTGCCTTATCTCATCGAGTAACAACTTTTGGTTTCTTGGTCACGGACAATTTTATTAACTTATGCCGACAATCTATGTTAGCATGACGTGCAACAAACCAATCTTACGAGTTACATGTGAATTAATACTAGTATCAATTTCATGTGTATTAGTACTACCATCAATTTTGTTACCTTACGAGTTATATGAGTATTGACACTACTATCAAATCTATATTGAAGTTACGCAATTCATGTACTTTATACTTTTTAGTCATATTGACTTTTTATCTGTAGACGTGCACAATTGGTTAGAAATAATTTGAACAAATACTACTTACATATAGTACTTATGAATATATCAGTTGTACGTACATAAAAAATATATATATTTGGGATTGAGTAGCGAGAAAAAGTATTAGTTAAGCTTTAAATTTTTCTACAGAAAACATAAGAAGAATTAGAAATTTCTTATGAGGTGGATCTAAAATAACAAAATATAGGAAATTGATAAATTCACTCTAAACTTAAACTCTCCCAAACTCTAAATCATTTTTTGTGACACTTGTTAATACCACAATTTAACCTTTAAAGACAAAAATAAAATGAGAAAGTTCAAGTTCCAAAATATATACTGGGGTGACCACGGTCCCCTCGGCCCTATTGTAGGTCCGCGAGTGCAAGGACACTCTTTCTTGTTTATAACTCTTTAGTCAATGAGAAATAAATTGCACGCGAATAGGAAACTGAGTCGATTCTCTTCTTTGAAATTTTTGCCAAGTTGATTCACAGGAAAAAAGAGGTTACCTTAGCACCATTCATGCAAAATTTTATGTTTAGTTAACAAGAGAAAAAGATCATTCCCTCTGCCCAAACGATAGGAAATAAAATGATGACAATTTTTAAAAATTTTCAAAATAACACGTAAGGCTTCTTTTGTCCATGTGAGGAGAATTAACCTCCAGAGAGAGTTTAACTGGTAAAGCCAATATTTATTATTGTGACCTTCACTTTGAGTCTCCTACTTCTTAGGCCAATATATTCTTTCAAAATTTTGAAGTAATACAAAAATCTTGAGATCTACAAGCAAACTTAATCCTTATGTGCCATCTAAAGGCTCCGGCTATCTACATAGATTGGCTTGCACATGCAGCATTTCAACGTGAAAAGATGAGGAGGAACATGACAATTTTTTTGTCAAGAAAATAAGTTCCAAATTTGTTACAATCATCACGTTTTTATCGAGCTGGACAAGAGAAAATATATATATCTGGTGACATGTTTCTCTTGGAGAGAATTTCCATGTGCCACTGCATATTATGCTTGTAAAAGAAACTGCACCATGTTACATACGATTAAAAGTTGGGTAAATTACACGAAATCCCCTGAGTTATATTCTTGTTGCACTCACTTACCATCATCTAGAAAATGACATCCAAACCCCTTCACCTTTTTGTATTATGCACCGGTTTCCTCCTTCCTTGAGCTTCCTGTCCATTTAATCATCAAAAGTTTGGAACTGAAAAATACCCTTACCAAACTAGCGAAACGCTTGATATATTGCCACCAAAAAGTGCATACAGGCGGCCTATGCATTATATAAAAGTGTTAACTCGATTTATCCACATTGCTTTGTCTTCTCTGCCTTTCAAGCGCGTCGCGAGGTAAACAAAGTCAAGATTTGAAAAAATATCAAAAAATTGAGCTGGCATAAGCAGAAGGGGCATTCGGGAAACGTTAACATACTATTCTGTGGAATTCACATAGTCATCCTCAAGCTCTAGAGGAGCACATGATGTACAAAAAGATGACTTGTTTCTGCAAGGAAAGAGCTAGAGTACATATATATATCAGAGTCAATGATAATAAGGAAAATCTGCACTCCAAATGTTCTAATAAACATTGTAAATTACTGAATTGATCATGGAATAATTTCTTCTCCAAATGGTGCTATTATCAAACTGCTTGAAGGGTTTGAAAAATTCATGATGGCAATCAACTTAAGGCTAGAATAATAGACATTTAAACTGATCAATATGTTTGCTTGTGCTTGCTACTTTTTCCAAGTGTCTATTCTTGTTTGATGATGGAATGTAGGCCTGTGATTTTTTTTTAACCACTTGTTAGGATCAAGTGTTTGTCACCGTACCAATAGTGATTGCCGTTAGGAAGGGTGTAACTTTATTTCTTTATATTCCTGACACATCATGCCAGTGCACACGGTCGAGTACATAAGAGCGTAAATGGATGGGACCAACCTCTGGTTTGTCAATAGGATATGTAGGTAAGTCATGCACTATATAAGTGTGTTTACACTAAGAAAAATGCAATGCCTTGGTCTAAGCAAGGCTGAAACATCTAATACATTGAGTGTGCCACATCATCAGTGAGTGAGCAATATATTGGCCTAAGAACCGGTCCTTAATTAAGGCCGATTTATCCTTCCGCAAGTGGGACAAGTTACTAACAGCCAAATCATACCGTCAAATCAAAGACATTAATAGCTAAACGAGTGTGACAAGTTCTGACCATGGAAAGGACACTTGGCTCCTCTAAAAAGCCCTAAAGTTTTTACTATACTAAGGGTAGGTTTGACATTCTTTTTTTGTCTCTTTTTTTTTCAGTTTTAAAAATTGAAAAAAAGGAGCGTTTGGTAACTATTTTTTTTAATTTAAAAAATCAGTTTTTAAATTGAAGAGTAAAAAAAAAAACTCCAAAAACTAGTTTTTTTTTTTTTCACTTTTGGTTTTTTTTTTAGACCACCACCACCACCCTCCCACCACCGGCAGCCACCTCAGGCGACCACCGTCGGAGACTGCCGGCCGCCGGCGACCACCGGCGGCCACCTCCGGCCGCCGGTGACCACCACCGGTGACTGCCGGCAGCCACCTTCGGCCGTCGGCCACCACCATCACCACCGTCGACCACCGCTACGCCCCACCACCGTCATAGCAAACCACAAAAAAAAAAGTCAAAATAAAAAGGGTTACCAAACACAAAAAAGGGGTTATCAAACACCCACTTGTTTTTATAAAAAAAATAAAATTAAGCTGCTCTTTAAAAACTGAAAACCAAATTTTTTTTTTGTCAAACGAACCCTAAGTGTCATCAACAGAGGTGTTATGAAAATGTATCAAGGGCTGGATGAAAACTTAGTTAAGAAGGTAGAACGGGGTCCTTTTCCAGTCCCGACACATGCAAGATCAGATAACTCAAGGAAGCTTAGCATGAGCAGAATGGTAAAACAAGCATGCTTCAATATGTGGTAGCTCTAGATTGGATCGTTTTGGAAACTTGGTGTAAACATAGCAACAAAGTAAGCATGCCTAAGAACACATGGCAACTCTCAATTGGATCATTCAAATGCCAATTGATTATAATTCGGCTATAAAAGCCAAGAATTTTGTCTTAATTAATCATCTTCAACAACAAACACTAATAAGTACATAGTTCACACGCCTTCGTTTATCTTAAGTAAACATGTATATCTTGGGTTAGAATAGAACCATCAACAAACTGTCTGTCTAATAGTCCCCAAAGTGTAGTCAATCGTTGAAGAAGGTGCTTTGTTCTCTGAGAGTGACATAATTTCTACAATGCAACACTATATAAAGGTAGGCAAACTACTGTAGGAAGAGCGACAATGGGTGGTGGATGAAGGCGAGCGGCTTGGTGTGCAGGCGTTGTCGAGAAAGGGGGAAGGGGAAGTTATGTGTGGCTGTGAGAAAATAAGTGAAATTTAAACTAACTTTACCAAATGAATCCTTCTGTGGCTAATAATCTGTTGCAAAATCGCAACATTAAAAATAATTATTTTTTAAATCATAGTTTAGTACTGAGTATTCAGTTGTTAATATGTTTTCTGTCCTTTAAGTAACAAAACGCTCTTTGCCAGTATAATCAGTCAGTAAAAGTGACTTTTAGCGACAAATTGCTTTCTGCTGGAAAAAATCCATCTCTAAAATCTGCTTTTTGTAGTGACGTACCTTCAAGCCAAAGGTGCTTCAATGGGTTCGTTGCTGTTGATATTGGAACACATTTAGAGTTTCAAGCTGTGGTATTGGTGTTCGAGTTTTATTTTTCGCTCACAACTATACAACGATGGTTCAAGATCTCTGCCATTTCGTGTCCACCCCCCCCCCCCCCCCCCAAATTCCAACACGATGCTTTGCCTTTTTTATCATAATAAACGAGGCACTAGAGTCTTTTTGCAGCGCTCCATTAACATAGTGAGCGAAAAAGTTTTTTTTTTGGCGGAATGTATTTTAATAGCTAGGCGTCGCCATGTCTAATAAATATAGAAATCTCGAGAGCGCCAAATATATTTAACCATTTTTCTTAAAAGGTGTAGCTCACATGTACATGAGTACCTGTCACGCTCTTTGAAGGAGGGTGAAAGGCAACAAACTTCCAGTTTCGAGCAAGTTGAAACTAATAAAAGCAAAGGAAGGCAATAGGGTAGAAGATAAAATCAAGCAAGCTCAGCTTCGGGACATAATTGTCATTTTCCACCCAACCTTTAAGGTTCACCTCTCTCTCTCTCTCTCTCTCTCTCTCTCTCTCTCTGTGTCCTTCGACTGAAAACGACTGCAAGCAACCTCTTTTCTACCTGTATGCATCCCTTGCATTATACAACTATACATATAATAATATTCACATCCACTATATAAATGGGAGATGTTTACACCGACTCAGACCATTTACTCATTCTGTTCCCTTTTCATATTTTCCCTTTATAAAAATCTCCTCTCTGGTAGTTATCTGTTGTTGGGTGCGCTTCTCTGTGCTGCCTTCGTCAAAAAAATGGTGGATCTTCAGCCCGTTTGCTGCATGTGTGGGGACGTGGGCTTCCCTGATAAGCTCTTCCACTGCATCAATTGTAGTAATCGCTTTCAGCACTCGTACGCACCTTCTCCTTCCTCGTCCATTCTTCCCAATCTACATCTACATATGTACATGTACCTGTCTGTGTGCTTTCTCTAAGAGACTTTCTGTGTTCGGTGGGTGTATAACTCTTCGTTTTCTATTTGCGGGTGGGTGTATATGAATTTACAGGTGCGTGTGTGGGTGCGTGTGGGTGTTGGGGAGGTTGCTTGTATGGCTATATGCAATATGATGATTAATTTCCATAAAATTTTCATGTCATGTATCGGTAAATAGCCATGTTCATAAGACACCAAACCCACCACACCACCACCACCAATACCATGGGCCTTGCTCCGTGGAAATATCCTAGTCTCATCTAACAAAACAAGCCATCATTAATATGATCATGGTCAATTCATGATCATATATTCGTATCACGAAAGAGAGAATACTAACAGGTAGTTGGAAGAATAAGGCTTTGCTGAGTTTAGAATCCCTCAAGTTTCATACCTTACTTCGTTTTCATAAACTAATAGGTACTGTAGTAACTACTACAGCGATTCATCGGTAACTATTGAGCTGTGCGATTGGTGCCAATGTGAGGAGAGGAGCAGTGCAAAGCAAGTTGGTTCTTCGAAGAAATCCGATGCGGGTGTCATCACCACCAACCGATCGGAGTACACGGGCGACAAGATCAAGCAGCATGATCGCGAAGAGAGCTCAGAGAAGGGAAAGCAGCCGAGCACGACCGGTGCACCGTCCCCGCGGACTACTACCCGCAGGTACAAGCTTCTCAAGGATGTCATGTGTTGATCAATGAACCACAAGAGGTTGGTGGAAAATGGCAAAAGGACTTTTTGTTTATATTAGCAACCTTAGCCTTTAGCTGTTGTGAGTATTTTCCCAACTATATAGCTTCTTTTGAACTATGGTTTCCTGTAGCTTGTTGTAAAATAATGGAACCATATATATAAAAACAAATGAAGCTAAGTTTCAAGTCCATGCCTTTTTATTCTTGTTTTTGTTTATTTCGTGCATGAGAAGAATTGAGCCAATCAAATAGTATACCTTGGTTGGGCAGTTTTCTTTAGAAGAAACTCATGCAAGTGAGTAATGTAATGTCGATTTCATAAGGTAATGGTTGGTGATTCTAGTGGAGAGTACCAAAACTTTATAGGTGGGTTGGCTAAAAGACCTAGTTCCCTCTGTATGGTAGGGTTTTGTGTAGGGTTTGTCCTTTGTCGCAACAAGGCGTCGTTGCTCTGTTGAGCCTCTTAAGAAGAATTGAATGCACTTGGATGTCTTTTTTTGCTAAAGAGTTCATAGTACCTAAAGCTGGTAACTTTTTCAGATTCATTGAAAGTATTTATGAGACCCTCTATTATTATTCTCTTGGGTTGGATAAAATGGAAAAAATAAAAACTAGGTCTTTTTGGAAATATGGACTTTTTTTGGAAACAATAGTTTACTGTTAGTTTAGAACTAGAGGAGAAGTTTGTGGAGTGAAGTGGAGTACGAAAAAGGTTCAGTGCATAGACATTCAGAGAAAATTAAGAGTCAAGTTGGTTGTTGCTTCTAGGCCATTATATTAGAGTACACTAAAGGTACTCAGGCTTAACTGGATAACTTCTCCATCATCTTCTTGGTTATACATGTACGATATAAAGCAACAAAATCTCTTTTGATTTGTGTCTCTAAGACTAGAGAAATGAATTGTGAGCATGCCTTACAAGTGTTTCTCCTCCAATTTGGCATGAAGTCATGGTATAAATTCACTGAAACTTCTTTTGCTCTCACCCCCAGTTTTCAGCTGATGTATATTACCAAGGGTTCTGCACTCTCTCTTTGCTCTGAAGTATCTAATTAACTTGGTGTCATGTGAGCCTGATTTGAAGACGATAAGTAAAACTTTATGACCCATTAATAACACTTTCTATCTATTCATACTTTTTCTTCCTTTTAAACTATCATCAAGACTCACATGGTTGCTTGGCTTCACACGTTTGGCCTTTCTTTATCCAACTTAGAAGCAACTTGATCTGTCATTGATTAATACATACATGTATCTTTATTTAACTTAGGTGATAATTTAGCAGTCCTGGCCACTTTTTTCTGTGCAAGGTTACGGAGTCGAATCTTATGAGAGTGAAATATTTTCTATCTTCGTGACAAGAAAAAAAGGAATGAAAAACTCATGGTTTTTTTTTTCGTCTTTACTTATATCAAAATATTTCAATTACGTCTCTGATAATAAAGTATCCAGTGTGAGGCATGGACGCAATGGTATGTCTAGCAAGTCATATACATAGTAAATTTAACTTCAAGGTTGATGGAAAAAGTTGTAGCAAGGTTATCATTTTTAGTAATAACTTTTAAAAGCTATTAGTTTTAAACAAAACTAGTTTTCAAAAACTTGATTAAGAGTCAGGATTTTATTGGTTTAACCAATCTTGAAAATATGAGCTTTTACCCAACCTAACTCAACTCAGTTAATTACAAATGGGTTAGGGTGTGTTGAGCTCATATTATAATGAGTTATCTTGGATTGGGCTTTTAAAACCAATTTGTACAAAAACTCATTGTTTCTGGTAACATCCACAAACAACCACCACCACCAGCCACCACCACCTTCCATGGCGCTGCCGTCCGCCGCCATCTGACAAACCCTGTCAGTCGCCACAGCTGCCATAACCACCGCCGGCCATCGCCACCACCACTGCCGGCAACCTTAACCACCCTCGACCGTGGCCACCACTGCTGTTGGCAACCACCACTGCTGTTGGCAACCACCATCAGCAGCCGCTGTTGGCCACTTTTGTTAAATAAAAAATTCTTACTTTGTGTTGATGAATGCATTAAAACCCAAATATAACCACTTAGTGAGAGAGAAATAAAATAAAAAATTATAATTATGGAAAAATATATACATAATCTTTCTTAATTTTAAAAGTGAACAATTTTTAAGGGACGATCCAAAAATATGATCAATTTTTATGGAACAGAGGGAGTAGAAAACACTGGCATCTAACCATTCTAAGCAACCGTGAAGAAATTAGTTATAACGAATGCTTTCTTAGGTGCATATCTTGGTCAGGAGGTTTACATGCAACAAGCTTCTAGCTTTTGAAGATTCTTCACACCCGTTGATTTTGTTTGCAATCTCCACTGATCTCTTCAAGGTCTTGATTTACCTCGGAGTTTCAGGAACAATAGTAAAAAATCCTCCTTGTTTGTTTTCCAACTACATGGAATACATTTATTATTTTTATTTTTTGTTTTTGTAATGATGATAAAAGAGATTTCTTTTTTGCGTCATTTTACCATTTTCTGTTTTCGTTTTGGGTAAATTTACTCAAATAATGACAAAAAACTGAAAACACCTCCGAAGTGTTTTTAGCTTTTTTCATCCAAACTTAACCCAATGTAAAAAAAAAAATAGCTGAAATTTTTTGGTAAATACGATAAAAGTGCAGGAATGTATTTTCAAACTGAATACGAAAATCATACAATTAAAAACATAAAATAAAAATGCTAAACATACAGATTTACGTACTTTTGCTATGCCTGTTTGCATCGACGGCCTCTCTTATCCGATACCTAAGCACTGATTTCTCCGTTGAAGACCTTCCATTGCAACATTACTTTCTCGGCACTGACGCCATCTCTTCTGGCCTTTTTATACCTGAACGAATATAAATCCAAGACCTTGGATTTCCAGGTACTTGCCGTCCATTATGTCTTAGCGTACATGCGAGCTCCAAGTGAGGATCACTGCATTTGCGTGGAACGACGTACTTCCGTACCTAAAACATGCCATTTCGACTGTTGCGTGCTATTTATTCCATCTACTTGAAGGGGTGGGGGGGGGGGGGGGGGGTGACGCCTTTATAGACACGGATGGCCGGAGTTGCGTTCGATGATAGGAAATCAACAGCTGGTTTTTGCCGTTTATTTTGGAGGACTAATTTATCTGATGGTTCTGACTCAAGCAACGAACTGTTGCTGATCATTGAGCGACTCGGAATTGCCATCTGCACTGTCGAACCCACATGGGCTGATGGGCAGATTCATCTCTACCAACAATCGGGTGGCAAATATCTCAATAAAGGGTTGGCATCTACTTGGCATAAGCTTTTGTCCGACAAGTTGAAGGTATTCCCTTGGCCACCTTCACCTTGTGGGGGTGTTTTAACACACACGGGATGTTTAAATATTGAAATATTCGACTAGATATATATGTGTTTGATCTAAAATAAAGGATGAGGCTTGACAAGAAATAAGTTTGTTAATAAATATTTGGTGGTTAGGTTATCTCTGAATTTCTGGTCTCACGATATTAGCTTGTAATCACAGCACATGTATGTGTATGGACTGCCTCACTGCCTTGACTGCGTCAGTCCCTCCTAGAGTTCGAGATTCAAATGTTGTTGAACCGTAGGTTATGTGTGAGACACTCCATACTAGTCCCATCGGTATAGGTAAAATCCCGGATGTGATCGTAGTGTTCGTAAACACATGAAATAACGACATGATTTTGGAGTATATGTACGTGATTTTTCATCCAAATTACGCGTTTCACGCACACGTACGGGTAACACCGAAACCCTGGAATGGTCTGTGGGGTACTCCGTCTGGATATCAATAGGATGACTCAGATTTTTGGGTTGTTGAAAGCCTTAACTCTGGCCTCAAAGAGCTTGTGGTTGAGAATTGTGGACATTGAATTACAACTGAAGGACACGTGGACCTGCTCTGCTTTTGACACTTGGCGGCCACTGATACCCAAATTGTCAAACCGTGAATCACTTTTCAATCCCGGCATGATGGGAGTGATGGCGGGGACACAATGTGACCACCATAGTTCTATGAAAGTATGCCAATAATGTAAGGCATTGTGGATTCTGTAATAAGGAAGTGTGTTAGTCAAAGATACCAAGGATGACATATCTTTGATTTTGTTATGTGCTTGTACCTGTGCGATCTGAGAGAGTTAGTGGGAGATAGGGCCGGGAGAGAGCCCAACCTCTAGCCAAGCTATTGGACTCTGCAGGAATAATGGCCATGTGTAGTTTGGCAATCTGCTTTTGAAAAATCTTTCCCAATTTTAAGGTTGAGAAAGCTGGTAGTGAGGACGACAGAAATTAGTGTAGAAAAATGATCGAGCTAATGCACCACTTAGAAGAGGATATGGATTTTCCAGAGTTTACAAAGACCTTTTAGTACTTTCATGAGCATCTGATTCAACCTACTTTCAAAAGTCAACCTTCATAAATAAGAGAAGAAGAAGAGAACTATCTAGTTAAGCAATTCCGCAGAGTTTTATGATCTAATAGTATTTGTTCTTCACATGATGGAATGATACAACTCATTTTCATCTCATAGAGATGCACATGGTAAATGTTTCCAAATAGAGCAAGAATTTAGCCGGGTCTCAAATTGCTAAATACCATTTTTGACATGACCTGGGAAAAAAAAGAAAAAACAATTGAAATAGCGCTTGTGTCTCCCGTGGTTACAAAAGCAATTAAAGAATCCGTATTCCTTGCAGTTTCAAGGAGAAGTGTTGTGTAACAAAAAGAGCTTTTGGTGACAACTTTTTATCACTCGTTACCGGATAAACTTTAAATCATTAGAGCGACGAGCAACATTCTTGACATAATAAAGTGTATGTGTTATATTCTAAGCGGAGGTCGGCAAAATATTCAGCCATAGTGCTGGTCTTGACAGTGAGAGTTTGCTTTTTTGCTTTGCCGGGAGATTAGAGAATCAGTTAGAAAGAAACAAAAACCAGTGGTTGATTAATGGTTAGTAGGTTCTCCTGCCCGATCAAAATTAGGTATGCACGTTATAGCGAACCGCCCTGAGAATCCCTAAACCTATGAAGATATAAAATTCGAAGTCGCCATCTTATTTTATTGTTAAACAAAAAAAAAAAAAGAAAAATAAGAAGAAACCTTAAAGACTCTAAAATGCCAAACAAGGCTTCTAATCTACGGAAATCAGAGGCGACGGGTTCGGGAACTAAGTTATTCAAAGAAAAGGTGTTTGGCACCCACTAAATCATGACGATCTCTACTGTGTCATGATTTTTTCTGACTTATTGACGCAATAAACACACCCTAACATAACTCTATAAAATTGGTTTGAATTCGACAACCGGGGTCAAATCGCCTATGTATCCGGTCGGACAAACCAGAATCAAAACTATTGTAGTTCAACCGGATCCTAGGGGATGCGACCTAAACTTTGGTCTTTGACATGAATATAGAAAAATGAATTTGAAACTCTCTTTTCATGAAGTTTGCTTTGTTGACCGAAATTTGATTGCGAGAATAGGAAATGTTCTAGACTGCTCTAATCTAGGCTAAACAAGAAAGTACTATAAAGTTACCTATGGACCACAAAGGCTTAGAAGATTTAGAACCACCTCGATATGAATACGCGATGCAAGTAGATTACCAACACTAAGAGTTTTATATTAAATGTTGATTTTATCCTTAAAAATGATGCACCACTTGTAGAGAGAAATGGTCCAAAAGTTCTAGAGTGAATCATCCCCTCTAATCTATAGCTCAAAGGCTCCTTTCATAGAGGTCTGAGGCTCACCAAAAAGATAAGGATAACTTTTGAGTATGAGATCTTTAATAGTGTCAATTAAAATCGCAAATTAAGAAAAAATCAACTAATCAACTGGTTTGTCGAGAACTTGCCAGTTCATCCCTTGATATCTTAATTTTTTTTGTTTCAATTTTGGGACATTATCTGTTCCTAATACGGTAATTATCTCTATTAAAATATATGGGATATACCAGATTTTGGAAATCATCCCGAATTTTCATCTAAATCAAGATGTTTTGTGTGCATAATGGATTAATCGCAAGATATTTATGAATTATCTAACCCATCACAATCTCCTAATTACACTGGACTCTAACTCGATTGGACCTACTAGGCCAACACCCATAATAATAATAATAATATACCTTAAGTATCAATAAGGCCCAACAATAGTAAGCAAATAAAAAGACTACAAAAATGCGGTGTCTACAGATCCCCTTGGCGAGAGAGCTCGCCTACGGGCGAACATCACCAAAAATAATACCTTTTAGTGAAAACACATAAAAGAACACAAAACTCTAGACAGACTTGCAATTAACACACATGTTTGATGCCGGACCTTTGCAAGGTTTCTTATGTATCCTCCGGAGAGGAATCAGAACAACATAGTTAAAAAAAAAGAGGATATCACTCGAAGCCGGAGCCAACAGCAACAACGGTTAGTCTTTAAGTGACCCAAACTTCATGTGGAGCCGAAGCCAACAATAACAATGATTGGTTGTCATATGAAGGTGTATTCCTCAAAGCCATAACCGATATTAACAACGATTGGTCATCTAGGAATACTGAAGAGATAATGTTGTCCATTGCTGAAGCCACCCAAACGATGGTCGACAAATAGAGTGCGCATATTTAGATGCCAGAGCCACCCAAGACATGGTTGTCTAGAAGTATTAAAAAGATAACTCTGTACATTGTCAAGCCCTCCAAACGATGGTCGACAAACATAGGGAGCATATCTAGATTTCGAAGCCACCCAAATGATGGTCCTTTAAATATACTAAAAATATAATTTTGTCTATTACCAGAGCCACCCAAATGATGGTCGACGAATAGAGGAGGCGTATGCCTAGATCCCGGAGCCACCTAGGCCACCCAAATGATGGTAGTCTAGATATACTAAAAGCATAATTCCTTTGGTTGCTAGAGCCACCCAAATAATGGTCAACAAACAGAGGAGGAGTATGCCTAGATGTTGGAGCCACTCAACGATGGTCGTCTAGGGATATGGGAGTATATCTAGATGCCGGAACCACCCACACAATGGTCGTCTAGATATGCTAAAAGCATGACTCTGTCCGTTGTCGGAGCCACCAAAACCATGGTCGATTATCAGAAGAGGAGTATGTCAAAAGGCCTGAGCTACCCAAATGGGTTGTTTAAGATAATGGAATATATCCAAGAGCCGATTGGTTAGAGGGTAAGTACAATGAAGGAGAAACTAGCCGGTTAGTTAGAGGGCAGGAAGAAATTAACAAAGAAACTGACCGTTTATTAGAAGGCCGAAACAATTACAAGAAAAATGGCCGGTTTTCCCTTTCAGAATCTCAACACCAACTTCGTGAATTTAGGGTTCTAATTGGGGCCCAATTGCCATAGGCATATCTCTCTCATTCTCTGTAATATTATCTTTCAAATTTCTTCTCTCTTCCAACTCAAATTTCTTCTCTCTTCCAAGTATAAATCCTATGTATTCATATCTTTTTCCCCATTATTAGCTTTAGATCCATGGAAATAGTAAAGACAGGTCATGAAAGGGCCCTCAAATTGAGCAAATTTTAAGATTTCATCCAACGATTTGAATCGATGATAAGACGGTTCTCACTCAAAGCAAGATCACTCAAATCTCAGTAATTTGTTCTTCACCGATCAGGTATGTGATTGCATCTTTTGTCTCACCCTCTTCCATCACACACATAGTTAGGCAATATTCAAAATTATGATTCTCCGATGCAATATAGTCCCACATGCATTTTTCTACATGCTTTGCAAATTCTATGCATAAATTGATTGGGCTCTGAACCATTTCTTCCTTTTTCTTTGATTATATTCAACCTCCCTAAAAACATTAGGTTTTGGGGCTCACCGGATTAGGTGCAAGACTGGTGGATAAAAATTTTGCATGTGGTAGAGGAACGGGTAGCCTTGACGGGGTTTAAATCTGTTTTGAACGGGTTGCACTATGTTACCTGTAGCAAGAAACATCTTTTGACCCTCGCTGAGTGCTGGTTGGATTCCACCAATACTTTTCATCTTTCTTTTGGGGAAGCGATCCCCACCCTATATGATTTTGTACACATTACCGATAGTAGGGTGAGGTTTAGGCTGATACCATGGGCCTACGACTTGGACCAGGACCTCGAACTCATGTAGCAGTTATTAGGATTTATGCCAGCCTTTAAGAAAGGCGGCTCAATTTGGCTTGCTACGCTCTGATCACACTACCATAGTATGACATTGGAAGGTGCTGATACGGCTACGGTTAATGAATACGTGAGAGGTTTTTTTACTATACATATTAGGGGATACCCTCTTTAGCAACGAGGATGATTTCATGTAACTCTGGAGGACTATGTAGGACATTGAGCAGGTGGGAGAGTAGAATTGAGTATGCTGGCGCTAGCCTATCTTTACCACTCCATGAGATCCATCTTTTGACTTTTGGTGGCGAGCTTCATGGGTTACAATGACGTTTAGTGGTATGCTTTCCCTTTTTACTTTGTTTGTCTATCTTGGGTTTTGCTAGATTTTTTCTCACGAGTTGTTTCTTGTTGTCATAGATTTGGATTTTTGAGGTGCTACAGCTACATCCACAGCAATTGGCTGAGTGGAAGGAGGATGAGGCGAGGCCAAAAAAATTATAGATGGAACCTCGGGGCAGAATGGGCCGA
Source organism: Escallonia herrerae (assembly GCA_033070095.1). Lineage (NCBI taxonomy): Eukaryota > Viridiplantae > Streptophyta > Magnoliopsida > Escalloniales > Escalloniaceae > Escallonia > Escallonia herrerae. Next base: position 347,946 of record JAVXUP010000344.1, on the reverse strand, counting down.
TTTGACCATGGAGGTGTACCGAGAATGCTTTAACAATCTTATCGAGTAACCAATAAATCTCTTGCTTGCATATTTATCTACCTTTTACCAATTCTTTTGTGATGCCAGTTTTTCATTATTTTTTCCTCTTGTGCGTAGGACTCGCTCTCAAAGTGATGGACCAAGGACCTTAATGAAAAGTAGTTGAGACTCAACTAGAGTCACATTTTACTGGCGGGGCCTTCCTACAAGGAGTTTCATCGGTTGATCGGGTGCTTTTCCAACACCATTCAGACGCTGAGCCTAGGATTTTGGCTACCCTTCCCATGGAGATGTATAGGATGAGGACTCTAGATTGGGGCTTAAAATGGACTTTGCTAAAAGGGATAGCCATATCTTCCCTGAGATGAGGAGCTACCCTCGAACCTATGAGGCATTCACTCGAGAGGACTTGTCTCCTCCTCGGACTGCGGAATGGGCGAAGCAAATTCGAAGTTCATGGGTAGGAAAAGAGGAAAATAAAGAAGAGGATGAAGAAGATATGTGTGCTGAGGGTATCCCTTTCCCCTCCTGGACTGTGCCTATTTTAAAGTCTATGAGGACCCCTGAGTCGGAGGTGATCACTAGGCCAAAGAAGGATGATGATATGCTAGGGCTAAAGGTGTTAGCCCAAAGGAAGACGTAATTTCTCGATCCTTTTACTTCAATTTCCTTTCAATGTAAAACTTTAACTGCGTGATTTCCGTTTGCAGTGCCAACTAGGTTGCTGAAGGATGCATATAAGATGATTCATAGCCTGAAGACATGGTATCAAATCTTTACAATATTATGGTGGTCTACGGGCTAGTGAAGGAAACCACATATGCATCTATTCCTCCCTTCATACCACTATCAGGCGGAGGATCCGATGTCGGGCTGGGAAAGAGTCCTTTGGACTGCACGGATGTTACCCCACGGGCTCATGCAGATGAAGGACATACAACGAAGAAAGGTGGTAGGGTGAAGACACGGGCCACTAGAAGAATCATCCAAAACCTACCTGCAAGTCTGACACTGAGCTAACAAAAGAGAAAGAGGTCCCGAGTGCTGCTTAGGAGAAAGCCTGTGCTGTTAAGCCTTAGTTGTTATGAAGTCTAATGGAAAAGAAAAGCTGCTAGTCTGCCGATCTACCAGTGAACATAACCTGTGACTCGTAGTATTGACTAATCAGCCGGTTCATTAGGAAGCAGCCTTTTGGAAAATTTTGCTTTCGAGTCAAACCGACCGGTTAATCAGGAAGCGACCTTAAGTAATTTTCTTTTTGAGTAAAACCCGCTTGTTAATTAGCAAGTCTTCTTGGAAAAAATTTATTTTTTGAAGTAAAACTGGCGGGTTAACCAACAGGTCTTCATGGAAAATTTCTCTTTAACTTGGAATTAAAATTGAATAGTTAGTCAGTAGGTTTTCTTACAGGCAAAGCAGGGGAAATCGATTTGTCTTTTAAAAACCGTCTGGTGCTTCCAAGTAATTTTAATACGTATTCTAAATTCTATACAGTTTAGAGTTTCTTTTCTCTTGGTACCATGCCTGTGACCTTGATAAAGATCATATAAAATGAGTTCAATTTTCACAAGTGAATCCCCATGGCTAGTGATGGAGATGGTCCAACAGCTTCGAGATTCAGTTTCGATCCTTTGCCAATTCTTTCAAAAAAGTGGAGCTCATCCACCTAGATGGGCACTTTCGTTGGAAAACAATCATGAGTTTGCACACTATTAGCATTCATGAGGATATTCTCTGAGCTGCTTACAAATTCTGAGATCAACAAGATTACAACTTTCGGTTTAGTCTCGATGAACTTTACCCTACTTATGAGGAATTCTCAGCTTCGATGGATATCCTAACATAACTACCTATCGCTATGCCTATCATTCAAGAGGGATATCACCTGTCTCTTATGCACCTATTGGAGGTCACTGTGGAGCAGACAAAGTTTTTCATTGTGAGGTAAGCACATTCTCCAATCTTTCATCATGAAATACTTCTCTGATAAATAGGACAAACATGACAAACGTTATGCTAGTGGCCGAGTTACTGCTTTGGAATTATATCTGGTTGCTAAGTATCCCATTATCGTTGATGTGGAATTCGTTGATGTGAGGTTAGTGGCCCTCGTATCTCAGGTATTCCTTTAACGAAGGAATTTAGCTCTGGCAGTGGCTATCGAGAGTATTAATGCTATCATTGAAGTACATCAAGACCCTAGTGCTGAATTTAGAGGTAGCCCACTTACTTTTCTACATGTGGCTTTTAGATCATATGTATTTAATGGCTGAACTGATCGAGGTAAGATATCATCCTCACTCCTTTAGATCCAGACCTTTGGATCGTTCGAGGATTGATGCATGGACCTGGTTATTCTGTACTAAGGAGTCCAAAGATTGGTGGTATTGTAACTAGCAAGGACTCACGAACCTATTCTGCAGACCTCTGGATATCAATGTGTACATCTCCTTGGTCTGCGCCTATCATCTTTATTTTACTTGTCGGATTCTTTGGCAGTTTGGTTATGAGCAAATCGTCCTGATGTCTCACAGTAATTTCTTCTCTACGCACGAACTCACTCGCTATCAGGATTGGACCATTTCTCAAGAATGGGAAACCTATTCACACTGCCGTCGTTCCATTGACGCTGAGGTGAATAATAATGGTGTAACTCTGACCCACATGTATTTTTGAGTTCTTACATTGATTGGCTATGGCCCCGTATTCTGGAAGTAATTCTGGCTACCGAGAGCAAACTGCGTGTGAAACTAGACTGAGATTTTTCTAGCAGTAGAGAGATCAAATTTCTTGAGAACGCCAAAGAAAGGACCATTTGCAGGAAGGTTTGGGTTTTCAATTATATCATCCCCATAGGTTATCAAAAAATGATGTTCGAACCCTCCATCGACCTCAAAAAAAAGGAGGAGATTAAAGTCATTTGGATTCACCAATCCTAGATTGGTTCTCATATGTTTGAAGAGAAATTTGATGTTGACGAAAATCCAATTAGAAAATTATACTCGGATTGATCGGTCTTCCACTCTACCTCCTATTGAGCCCGAGGAGACCAGCTTAATATTCCCTAGAATCGGGTTGGAAGACAGGTTAGATGCTTATCCTCAGGGCAGGTCTGATCTGAGAAGAGGAAAATGGGCATCTAGGTAAGACAATCAGAAGGAAAAACTCTTAGCATATGAGCGTGGTTTCTGGTCGTGGTAGAATGGTATCTGAATTCAGGTTCATAACGGTGAATGATAAGAGAATTCCATGGCAACACCTCTTTCTATCAAAAGATTTAAAACGAGAGCAGTAACATTAATTAAAAGGCTTTGAAAGCGCTTAATTATAAAAATACACATGATAAATACATCCTTAGAACTGAGAATAGAATAATAAGCGGAGACATGGCAAGAGTACTTAGTTGAACTGTTAAACAAATCCACATTTTGCTTAATTTTCAGTCCTTATTCCTCCTCTCTCAAATCTAAAATGATGAACCGTATTAATATTATTTCTCGTATCGTAAAAAAATGCCTCCATTCCACCTCCCGATCGTGTCCAGGTCATAGGCTAATCTTCGTCCAAAACACACATGCACGCGCGTGCGGGCGCACACAGACACAATCTATCCTCACATTTAGCACACACTCTAAATAAACCGAATTCATAATTTACACGCTTGCGCGCGCACCCTCACACACACTTTATACCCACACACAGACACAATCGCCAACATACATAGAATTCACACACTTGCACATATCATAGCACACACACATCCCATACCAACACATCCACACACACAAACACATACCTCACACACACCGCCCAAACACATGCACACACCCTTCAATAAACACACTTTTGACACACAAATGCACATTTTGCACACGCACACACCCTTCACTGAACGCGTCCTTCACACACTATTTCATGCCAAAAAAATATCCGCGCACAAGCACAGATGCACATGCCTGTGCACACACACACACAAATAGCCACACGGCTATACACAAAATACACAATGGCAGACATACACCCACACATTTACAAGCATATATACATACACTGCACCCTCACGGCTGCTTTTGTAGCCCCTCTCCCTTCCCTCTTACACACACACACACACTCCATTATACATGGTGCACACACTTCACACAGTCATTAGCACCCTACACACACTGTAGTCCCACAACAATTCACTCACACACACACACACACACACACACACACACACACATAGTCAGAATCTCAACCCGCATAGTACAAAAACACAGATTTATTTTTTGCAAATTTGATCGAGCGAAAAATGGTAGAATCTTACCAAAAATTTGTTTTGTTCTCGCCATATGCCGCGCTTTGACTGCCAGAATTCTCTACCCCATTTTAGCCCCATGTTGCCTGTTTCTTTCTCATGTTCACTCTTCTTTTTAGCCCTCTATATGGTTGTTAATCACCCATCTGTATTTTTGTTTTCATCCCTTTCGATTTCATTTTTTGTTTTAAATTTATTGTTATGATTCACGCTCTGATACCATTCTGTCATGACCCAAAGCCGTGGTTAGGCCTGTGTGCCAGGTCTGTGAGCGGCATTAGGACTATTGAACTCTCACCAAGGGCTCTGTTAGGCCTTACTAAAACTTGTACGTAAAATCTATTAAAAATTACTATGTTCTAAACCATTAACAAGGCTACTAAGAGCCGCACTTAAAGATTTTCAAAACATCTTTGATAACATCCTTAAAATAACTGACAAATAGACTTGAGATTCGTGGAGATGTAAGCTCGTGACACCATTCGAAACAAACTAGCCATGATACCATATGAATTATTCAAGAAATAAGCAAACTCCATTCCTCTAAATGACCGTCTCCACTAGTCTCAACCTCATGATTCTTACAAGTGCCGGATTTGCCTAGGTAATCACCTGATAAATGAGAAGTGAGCTAGAGCCAAGCAAGAACACTTACCATATCCCAAAATAAACGTAAATTTAATCAACATGCCATGGATTTTCAACTCCAAAACTAATAATCAATTTAGAACAAGTACAGTACATATTATTTGTAAAGGACATATCAGTGTTTAAGTAAAGTAGTTCTCGGGGATAGAAAGCAATAACACGACTAACCATTAAGTAACCGTCGATCAAATAACTATTTACATGGTATGCTACGGTCAGTGTTTGGTCCTACTGACTTGGACCTGGAATTCCACCTCAGGATAATCATTATTGTGGACTTAGAGGCGACCACTAGCAACGATACTGCTTGTCAACATTTCGTCTAGTTTAATGGGACCCAAAATCAGACATTTTTTCGTTAGGTCTAGGGCATAGCAACCACTAGCCAAAAGTTTTCATTTCGTGCACCATAACCAGGTTCATAATAGTGAATCATAAAAGCATTACATGGCAACACCTCTTTTTATCAAAAGATTTAATATGAGAGCGGTAGCGCTACTTAAATGGCTTTGAGAATGCTTAATTTTACAAATACACGTGATATATTAATCCTTAGAACTGAAAATAGAATAATAAGCGGAGACATGACAAGAGTACTTACTTGAACCATTAAACAAATCCATATTTTACTTAATTCTTTGTCCCTAGTCATCCTCTCTCGAATCTAAAATAATGAATCGTAACAGTATTAATTCTCATAGAATAAAGAAAAATGCCACGATTACTTGGACTCGGAGTCCCACCTCGGGATAATCACTATTATGGACCCAAGGGCGACCACTGGCAATGGTATTGCTTGTCAACTTTCCGTCTAGTTAAGTAGGACCCAAAATCAAACTTTTTCCCGTTAGATGTGGAACATAGCAACCACTAACCAAAAGTTTCCATTTCGTGCACTATAATCGTGTTCATAATAGTGAATCATAAAAGCGTTACATGGCAACACCTCTTTTTATCAAAAGATTCAATACGAGAGCTGTAACATTACTTAAATGGCTTTGACAATGCTTAATTTTACAAATACACGTGATATATACATGAGTAGAACTGAAAATATAATAATGAGTGAAGATATGACAAGAGTACTTACTTGAACCGTTAAACAAATCCAAAATTTATATAATTCTTTGGCCCTAGTCCTCCTCTCCCGAATCTAAAATAATGAAGTGTAACAATATTAATTCTCATAACGTAAAGAAAACATTCCAAGATCCCCCCCCCCCCGATCGCATCCCCTTCCCACGCTAATCTTTATCCAGCCTGATCGCATCCCTTTCACACTCTAATCTTCATCTAAAATACTCACACACGATATAAGCTACAACTACAATTAAAACAATTAAGCTGTCAACCATACTATATCAACATTAGGGGCAATAGAGAAATAAATGTTACAAATGAGGGACTTTTGGAAATACATTGAAAATGGGGTTAAGTTGTGATTATTTTTTTATAAATCTTGGGACTTTAGAAAACAAGAAGAAGAGAGGGAGAAGGGGGAGCAATTAAGGGTAGCCGTAGAGAGACAAAGAGAGGAGAAGAGAACAAACTCTGGAAATTAGGAAGGCAAAAGGCTGACTTTTTAGGAGAATTTGTAGTGATTGAAGGTGGGCGTTCTTCAAAATAGCAGATGGGTGACTAACAATCATAGTGAGAACTAAAAGAGGAGTAAACACAAGAGAGAAATGGGCAACGTGGGGCTGAAATTGGCAGTAGAATTCCCGTGCTCGAAGCGTGGCATACAATGAGAAGGGTGCAACTTTTCAGTGACATTATACCCTTTTCACTCGATCGAATTTGCAAAAAAATAACTCTGCCTTTTTGTGTTGTGAGAGGCTAAAAATTTGACTCTGTGTGTGTGAGAGAGAGAATTGGTGTGGGATTACAGTGTGTACTAGAATGGGGGCTGTCGTGGGATGTTTGTTATTGTGTGAAGTGTGCACACTGTGTATAGTGGAGAGTGTGTGTGAGAGAGAGAAGGAAGGGAAGGGAGAGGGGCTGTAAAAGTAACCGTGAGGATATTCTCTCTCTCTCTCTCTATGTGTGTGTGTGTATGTGTGTGTGTGTGAGGGAAGGAAGGGAGAGGGGCTGCAAAGCAACCGTGAGGGTATTGTATGTGTGTGGAGATTTTGTGAGCGTGAAATAGTTTGTGAAGGGTGTGTGTTGAATGTGTATGTGTGTGTGAAGACTATGTTCAGTAAAGGGTGCATGAATGTGTATGGCTGTGTGCGTGTGTGTGTGAAATGTTTATGTGTGCGTTGATGTGTCATTATGGGATGTATGTGTACTATGATATGTGCATGTGTGTGAATTCACTATATATAAGTGTGTGTTGGGGGGGGGGGGGTATTAAGTATGCATGTATGCACGCGCGCGTGTGTTTGTAATGTGTGAATTTGGTGTATTTTGAGTGTGTCTGTGTAATATGTGAGGATAGATTGTGTGTGTGTGTGTGCGTGCGTGTGCGTGTGTGTGCGGAGGTGTGTTGGTGTATACAACCTTAATAATTAGGTACACTGCCATCTCCATACTGTAGTTGGGAACTTATCCTGAAGTTGTTTATAAAGCCCTAATAGCTGAGGGGCACAACGAAGACCTATTCAAGATCTGCGATCAACTGAGGAAAAAGGCCATAAACAAAGCATTTTAAGGGAGCAACATGTCAAGTGACACCTCCAAGCATCCAAAACCTGAGGATGTCAGCAGAGGGCTGCCACCCCAAGAAAGGAATGAACAGAGACAAGGATCTGAGAGCTAAGTGCTATCTTAGAGATGGAATAATCAATGAAAAAACTTTCAGGGTTTTCCAACACCTAGAATGGGTGTACAAGCAGGTCCGCAGACATGCCTCAGGTGCAACCAGCTTCAACCTTGTCGAGCATCCAGGTTAGGAGCAAGGGCTTGTTTCACGTATGGACAAAAAGGTCATCTCACTAGGAATTGCCCCAGTGCAGACAACAAAACCAACCATGACAGGCTGCTGGAAAACCCAAGGCAATGGCGAGAGTTTTTACGATGACTCATTAGAACGTGCAGGCATCCGATTCATTGGTTATGGGTATACTTTCTATTTCTTCCATTTCTCATAAGGTGTTATCTGATTCCAATGCTACGCATTTTTGCATCTCCTACATTTATTAAATGTTTAGACAAGCGCTTAGAGCCTTTAGACATCCAGCTATGCTATATATATATATATATATATATATATATATATATATATATATATATATATATATATATATGTGTGTGTGTGTGTGTGCGCATGCGAATCAAGTAGTTAAGCGTTTATCAATCAATATTAATTGTATAGAGCTGGCGACAAACCTAATTTTCGTGGATACGTTGGAATTTAATGTCATACTGGGGCTGGATTGGTTGGCTTCGTTTCATACCTCTGTGGATTGTTTCCATAAGAGTGTGATCTTTAATATCCCAGACCAAACCCAGTTTACCTTTCATGGGTCTAGTATCACATCTTCTGCGCCCATGATTTCTATGCTGCAAGCTAAATGACTTGTTTGAAAAGGTTGTCACGGATATTTAGCTTATGTGATAGACACCCAGTGGGAGGAAGTAAGACTAGACGACATTGCTGTGGTGAAGGAGTTCTCTAGCGTATTCCAGGAGAACCTACCAGGACTACCGTAAGATAGGGAAATTGAATTTAGTATTGAGTTAATCTTGAGGGATGCCCCTAATCTCTAAACCGTCATACCGCGTGGCACTTATGGAGTTGAGGGAACTCAAGACACAATTACAGGATCTCTTTGATAAGGGATTTATTTTCCCTAGTGTTTTTCTTTTTGGTGCGCCGACATTGTTTGTGAAGCAAATGGATGGCCTGATGAGGCTGTGTATCGACTGTCAAGAACTGAACAAGGTGACGATAAGAAACCACTACCCTCTTCCCTATATAATTATCTGTTTGACCGGTTACAGGGAGCTCAATGAATTCTTGAAGATTGACCTTCATTCAGGATATCACCAATTAAAGGTTAAAGCAGATTATGTGCCAAGACGACCTTTCTAACTAAATACGAGCATTACGAGTTTTTAGTCACGTCCTTTGGACTGACTAGTGCCCTGACAACATTCATGGATCTTATGAATAAGGTGTTTAAGCCTTTTCTAGATTGGTTCGTAGTGGTGTTCATTGATGACATATTGGTATACTCTAAGACCAAGGAAGAGCATGAGCATCTGAAGATGGTATTGTTGATTGTGGCGAACCGCCTTGGAAAATTTCCCCTTGAGGATTTTAATTAGAGTCAGTATCTTATTTAATTAAAGGAAAATATGAAAAATCTGTAAATGAATCTAAAATGTTAAAAAGGACGACTAGTCTATCAAAACCAAGACAGGAGTTCGGGGACTAAGTTACGCAACAGAAAGGTGTTAGGCACCTGCTGCACCCTTTTGGTCTCTACTTCATTTTTATTGAATTTAGGCCTTAAGAACATGTAGTTTGCAAAACATGATAAAACTAACCCTAAGTTACTTTATGTTTTTGGCTTGAACTCGACATTAGGGATCGAATTGCCTAAGTATTAGATCGGGCTAATCGAAATCAAAACCGTCGTAGTTCGATTCTAATCTTACGGGAAAATCTATATTTCGAACTTAGACTTTAGACAACGAAATGTAAAAAAATCTTTGTTGTTGTTTTTGAATTGAAACATGATCACGGGATTGGGATACAATCTATATGATTTCCTAATCTAGAAAAGCTATTAAAGATCATCTCTCAAAGTAGGTTGCCTTTAAGACTCGGGGATTGTTTACATATGATCCACAATACAAAGAATATAAAATACTATATAATAGTGAATTTAAATGGTTAGGATTCTCGAGAGAGATAGTGTATCATTTAACAAAGAAATAGTACACAAACTCTACAAAGAATAAGCTCTCAAAGTTCAAGACTCCTGAAAATAAAGGCCAAGGGCCTTATCTGTAGTGCTCAGGATCATAGACTCTGATAAGATTGGCTATGCCAATCTGTAACATTGGAGATAAGTCATTACAAGTAATAAAATCACAGATTGACAAAAGTCAACTAACTGGTCGGTTAGTCAAAAACCGGTCTATTCATTTCAAACACTAAAAATAATTTTTCGAATTAAAAGGCATTATCTGACTCTGTTTTTTATAATTATCTCTGATATCGTAAATGTAATGTACTAGACTCGAGATAATTCATTTCCTTACCATAAAGTAGATTGATCTCATCTTTACATCAAGGATAATTAATGGATTATTTTTCCAAATTATCTAGACCAACTAAATTAATTATTTTGATTAAATCAAGACATTGAACTGGACTTGACACAATTGGACTGGACTATTACAATTAGACATGCATTAGACTGGACTGAATTAATTAATAAATCAAATTACTAAGCCTAGACTTAATAATGCACTTTAATTAATAATAAAGCCCATCATTTATTTAATTAAAAACACCTATAACAATGGGGTATCTACAGAGCGCCTCGGTGATGGAGCTCCCTTGCAGGCGAACGTCACCAAAAGAAGGACAACAGATTTTTGTAGTAGAAATACTAAAAGACCACAAGACTCAGAGAAAGACTTAAGGACCATGACACAGATAAGAGGTGAGACCTTTACAGGCTTCCTACTTATCTTTAATGAGGAATCAAACCAATGTAGTTCGTAGAGGATAAGGACATTGTGCAAAGCAGGAGCTAACAACAACAACGATTGGTCGTCGAATGATATTTTCATGGAAATAAAAAAGGTCATGCCTAAAATCTAGACTCAACAACGCGTTACTAAGTGGTTGGTCATCTGGGTAGATGAAGATAGCATGTTTAGAAGCTAGAGCCAACAACGCGCCACTAAGCGGCTGGTCACAATGAACTTATATCTAAGAGCCAGAGCCAGCAAAGCATTACCAGGTCGTTGATTGCTTAAACATAAAAAAGGTTGGTCCTAAGAGCCGGAGCCAACAAAGGGTCACCAGGCGATTGGTCACGTAGTATAAGAAAGGAGACGATCCTAAGAGCTGGAGACAAAAATTTGTCACCAGGCAGTTGGTTGCTTAGTAAAAGCAACATATGTCAAAGAGCTGGAGCCAACGACGTGATGCTGAGCGGTTGATTGTCTAGACATATAGAATTTCAAAAATTCTACTTGAAGCCGGAGCCAACAATGTTGGGAAGATTGTTGGTCAGTGAGTGCTGAAAATATCAATATAATTGATACGTAGGAAATGTTACTTCTGCTGGGCTTACACCGTAAAAAAGTCTCTGAACAGGGTAGCAGATTCAAAAAATTTGGGCCATGAAACAACCCAGAGATAAGATAGTTAACATATGCAGGCAAGCATGCAAGCACACAAAGTTGGGTAAAAACGTCCCTGGGCGAGTGAACATGTATCATGCGAAATGCACAAGCATGCAAACATACATAACTATACTGATGAAGCAGGTAAACAAACATGTATTAAAAAATTATTATTATTATTATTATTATTATTATTATTATTATTATTATTATTTGTGGTTTGAACACCGGCCGATTGGTCAGAACCTAAGAGAGTTTTTAAAATCTTAAAATTTTAATTGAAAACCCACAATTTAGTTGTTTGCTTTGGAAATTTTTTGGAAATTGAGATTTGAAAACCAGATGGTTGGTCAATCACGTTGATAAACTTAAATGAAAAAATTGGCCGGTTTAGCTACCCAGTTTTGTGTGAGATTTTAGGATTTTTGCCAATCACTTTTAACTTTATCCAACCCTAATATCTCTCAAATTTCATCTTTCTAGGATTTCCAGAACGTGTGATGTTACCCTAATCACACATTCACACCCCTAGCCTATAAATTCAACCAATCTCTCTCCGATCTCTCTTAATTTGTGGAAACATGGATGGATAAGTGAGGTCCTGAAAATGAACTCACGAATAATTAGGCTGACGAACGGTTCTTACTGACTCTGGAACAATGAACTCACCTAAGCAAGCGCTTTTTTGTGGAGGAGGCAAGTCTTGCTCAAAATTCTCCTTTCTACTCATATTATTACACCTTTCTTCACACATTCCCCCCCCCCCCAATGCCCATGCAATGTGGGACCCATGTGTAAGACTTTTCATGCAATCTGCCCACAAACTAGGAAGTTTCCTGAGTTTTCTTCCTCGTTTTTTTTCAATTTTACAGCCACTCCCTACGAACTTGTGCTGTAAAGGCTCCCCCAATCTCGTTAGAGAATGGTTCCCTGGACCAATCAAGGCTAGAGTAACGGCTCCAAGTTTTGGTTCTTTCTTGAATTGGTTAAACGTCTTGACCCAGAGCAAAAGACACCTTTCGTGTCTAGCCGCGCATTGGTGGGATTCCACTAACATCTTTCACATGTCGTTCGAAGAGGCAATAGTCACCCTATTTGACTTCATGAACTTCACAGGTGTTTGTGCTCAAGAGAGGCCCTACCTTAGGCCTATGATATCAAAAAAGACCGGGACCTCGTAGTCTAGTTGCTCTGCTATGACCCGTCCTACAAAAAGGGCATTTCAGTCCTGTTGGGTACCTCCGTGTGACGACCCAAGTCGTCAATCACCCAATTCAATATTTTCAAACAAAATCACAAAGCAATCCCAATCAGATTACAAGACCCAAGCGGCTGATATTATAGCTTCAACACAAGTATAAATAATCCCAAGCACATTACAAGACCTACAAATAAGTTCCAAGATTTCTAAAACTCCAAAATTGCAAATAATCATCTGCACTGGAAAGGTAAATGGTGGGGGGGGGGGGTGAGCCGGGTAACCCAGTAAGTGGAATAATCATAGCACCATAGGATCAGAATCAAACACGGTAAACAATTTCAGGATCAGTCAAAATATTCGACGCCTAAACCGTTAAAGCAACAGTCGCTTAGTACCTTGAACAATTAGTAAACCAATTCACTATCCAACTTGCACATCAAACATAACACTTCAGCATCTTGCCTCTGGTATCCTCAAGGGGATCTGCCAAAGCTCAACTGTATCATAATCATAACGTATCATGCATGTAGACAAATCACTGGAGTACTATCATTGATCAAAAGTACTTAAGTCACGTCCCGCAAACATATTTCAAAAACAAGATATTTACCAATATTCAAAACAAAGCATTTGAGCAAGCTTTAGAACAATAGTGTTTAGGAGTACAATGAATGTTGAGAAATAAATAACCGCGTGGCATAAAAGAATAGTGATATGGAATTCCCCTTACCTAAAGTCACGAAGAATCCACTTATACAATTGCTCCCAATTAGGCCCTATGATTCATTTTTCATGACCGTGGCTAATCGTCTTCTCTCACTTTTTAGTTGCTAATCTGCTGATGAAAGTCAAAGATAACTTAAATTAATTTAGAAAGAGATCAAGGCCTATTTATAGTATTTTGTAGGAAGCACGAGGTGGATACAAACACGACGTGGCGAGACAAGGCTACGCCACCTAGCAAGCACGACAAGGTCGAAGCACAAGGTGGCAAGACAAGATTGTGCCACCTAGCAAGCACGACGATGCTAACCAAAGCACAATAAGGCTCAAAGCACGAGATGGCGAGAAAAGGTTGTGTCACCTAGCAAGTACGACGGTGCTAACCAAAGCACGATAAGGCTTGAAGCACGAGGTGGCAAGACAAGATTGTGCCACCTAGCAAGTATGACAAGTCTAAGAAAATCCCGACAAGGCTTGAAGCACGATGTGTCGCAATAGTATGTTGACACGTGACAAGCACGACACTGATAAGTAGCAGGAGGTGTCGATCAAAGAAGTAATCAATACTGACTCCTCAATAAGCACGAGGTGTCACGATTGCGTGAAGACACCCAACAAACACGACAATGCAAGTCCAAACTGTCACTAAAAATCATCATAATCATTACTTTTCTCTCAACCAACGAGTAATATTTTGAGCACCTCTAAAATTTTGGGGTGTTACGTCCGTGCTATTTACGAGAACATGAATTTGGAAGGGGTGGAGCTTGCGATGGTTAACCAATTTATCAAGGGATTTTTGTTGTATGCTCTGGGGAGAACCTTTTTAGAAGTGGAGATGATTTTATTAAACTTTGGTGCCTGCAGACTTTTGAGACTATATAGGAGGTCGGGGAGTACGAGTAGGGTACTCCCACTCTGGCTTATTTGTTTCAATTCATGGGTGTAGTGTCCAAAGAGAAATGCCTTAGTTCATGGGATATTGTGATGTTTGTGAGGTATGTCTATGCATCTCAGGTTATTTTCTAATTATTCCATACATGTTCTAGGAATTTTTCTCACATATGGTATGTGTTCACAATAATTGGGCCTTCGAGGTCCTTGGTTCTCGTGCTCTTCAACTGGGGGAGTGGCACACTGGTGAGACTACACCGACAATGTACCAGTGGAATTTTAGGGATAAAAAGTTTGAGTCTCAGAGTTGGTGCGCTGGGACAGCTTCAATGGACTGAGAGAACGCATGGTAAGTAATTCATTGAATTTTGTAATTTTCCCTTAGGCATGCTCATTAAATTCTTACTCCTTTCTCTCTACCTTTTTAGGCTTTCTTGTTGAGGAGCTAACTCGCACCAGGTGCCAATTATTGTTAGTGGGACCCTCGCAAGAGGAGTTCTACTAGGAGACATAGTCCTTCCCCAGCACCATCAGGATGTTAACGTTCAAATTCTGGCTACCTCTCCCAAGGAGATGTACCATACAACGGAGCTGGATGGGAGCTTGAGACAGAGTCTCATGAGAGGGATCAACGAGTCTTCCCTTCGATGGCCGAACGACCTACGAGGCATTTGTGAGGAAAGATTTGGCTCTTCCTCTAACTTTGGAGTGGCTAAAGAAGATACAGAAAGGGAGGCAGCTTGAGAAAAAAAGAGAAGGGCAAAAAGAAACCAAGCTAGCTGAGGACATCTTGTTCCCTCCATGGATAGTAATAGTCTTCTTGAGGGGGAAGAGTAAGGAGCATGAGCCAATCCCCCGGCCGGAGAAGGACTCTGAGGTATATGGCCTCAAGAAGTTGGCTAGGATCCACACGGTTACCTCTAAACTCAAATTTATTGTTTTCAATATTAATTATTCCTGCTAGATTTTAACTCTATGTATTTTCTCAATATAGGTCTCCTGTTTAGTGCTTAGAGATACTTACCAGATGGTTCATAGCCTTAAGGTCATGGTGTTCGGCTATAGGGACATACTATCCGTGTATGGACCCTAGGAGAAGGCTACGAAGACACCTACTCCTACACCATCGGTGCTACCTTTGGGAGGTGAATCAAGTGGTCGACGAAGCTCCACGGAGCCCCCAACCCCTGTTACTGCTATTGTTACTGCTACTACGGAGACTCCCGTGGTTTCGAAGGGTAAACGTGTCAAGAGTAAGGCAACGACTCACACTTGGGAGAAGAAGACTAAACTGGAACGGACCTTGTCTAAGGGTAAAGAAGTGGCCCCTGAGAATAAGAGGAAGGCTTTAGCCCCTTCACTGCAACAAAGGAGAAAGTCATCCTAGATTGCAGAGGAAGAAGAATATGCAGGTGATGAATAAGAAACATAAACTGAGGAAGCCAGAGAGGAGGCTGAAGAGGAGCCAAGTGAAGAAGCCGAGGAGGAAACAAAACTGAGGAGGCTTTGGAGTCTAGCAGCAAAAAGGAGCCCAGTCCCAGGAGATCCCGGAGGAAGCTCTGATGATGCTACTGAGCTTAGGTCTAGAGTAATTCTAGATGTTAGAGTCCATTAAGGACTTTTATTTCACACGTTTGATCTAACTAAACCCTTATTTTTCTGTCTTTTGAGTTAGAACTACTTTTTTTAATTCTATTTTGATGTGTACTCTACTTTTATGCTCATAAACATGCACAGAAAAGAAAAGATGATAGGCTTAAAATGGCTGAAAGAATTGAGTTTGAGTTGGGTGATTGACAGTTACAATGTTTGGCCTAAAAGTAGGTAGACCGTGTAAATTTTCACAGAAATTGACTAATTGGCCGGTTAGTTAGTGACTAGAAGAATTTTTGTAGAAGAACCGGCCGGTTAGTCAGAACCCAACTATAATTTTACGGCAAAACCAAATGGTTGGTCAGTGACAGAATCAATTTTTCAAGTAAAACGGGCCAGTTGGTCAGAAGAAAATTAATTTTTTCTTGGTAAAATTGGACGGTTGGTCAGAAAGATGAACCATCATCAAATATGCAAATCAAACTGGAAAACCGTCCAATTTTTTCAACAAAATTTTTTGATTTCTTAAATTTTTGATTCCTAACCATATACATTAGGGCTATCTCAATATATATTCAGGACTCATTGCTTCAGAAAGATATTCAACCTTCATCCTCTCCTCAAACTCCCAATGGCTTGTGAAGACGATCCCACAACATTCGATCTCCAATTCCTTACTTTCGCAAACTATTTTAATAAGATTAAAATAATACATCTAGATAGGCAGTTCAATTTGAAATCTGTTATGAGTTTGAGGAGTGTGACTGTTCATGAAGACATTCTCCATGCAACATGCAATTACTAGGATGTGGACGATCATGTCTTTCATTTCAGTTACGATGAGCTCTACCCTACTTTTGAAGAATTCACTGCCCTGGTAGGCATTTTGGTCAACTTGCCAATTACTGTTTCAGTCATCCAAGATGGTTATGCTAAAGCTCTCAGACTTTGCTAAAGATAAAAAATGAGCATATGAGATATTTCATCCGGGCTGCAGGTGTCATGTTCTCTTTAGTGATAGAACACTTTTCTGCTAAATTGACTGGTTGTGATCAATGGTATGCCCATGATCGGGTAGCTTCCCTGGCTCTATGCTTGGTGGCCAAATATCTTACCTTTTCTGGCCCTGAGGTTACTAACGTGAGGCAAGCAAACATGTCGATTCAGGTGTCTCCCAAAGGTAAAACCTTAATCCCTTAGTGGTAGCTGAAACTCTACATGGTATTACCGATGTGTATAAGGATCTAAATGCCTTTTAGGGGTAGCCCCTTGCTGCTGAAGACGTGGTTACTGGATCACATGCGTTTGATAGCCAAACCAATCGAGGTAGGGTATAGCCCCAGTGCCTTCCGTTCTTGGCCTCTGCTTCTTGAAGTTCATTCTCGTATAGATGAATGGACTCGTTTCTTTGCATGTGATAATATAAAGATATCCACTGGTACTACAAATGGTGGAGAGCCCATGGACCTACTCTGAGAACTGCTAAATATCATTGTGTTTGTCTTTTTAAGACTGCGTTTTACATTATTCTACTTTGCTCACCGAATCCTAGGGTATCCCTTCCATAATCAAGGCCGTTTTGCAAGGTTAAGGATCTTGGTCTTATACCCACAGTTCTATTGAAGTTAGACATTTTCTCACTGGTACATATTATGTTGCTCCCTTGTTGTCTGAGGCTAATACCTATTGGCTTTGGACTCTTGTTCGAGGAAAGTGCTAGTTTTGGAGAACAAGCTGAGGGCATAGCTGAACTAGGATTTCTCGTGTGCTTGTGAAATAAAACCTCTGGAGCAAGCCAAAGAGGAAGCTCGCGCCACTATCAGGTTAGGACCGGAGGTATCTGAGTCTGGCAAGTCTTCTTAGAGTATAGTGCAAAGTTTTCGTCGCCTCTAGGCTGAAGGCAAAGTTCATGTTACTTGAATTAGGCAGTCTTAGATTGGTTCCTGATTGTTTGAAGAAAAATTCGATGTGGACGGGAATCTGATACGATCTGTGCATATGGATGGGGCCAGGCAACATCCTTTTTTGGTGACGAAGGAGAAGTCCTAGAAAAGGTCCCCGTCTATCAAAACTACTTAAAACAGGAAGCAAGTGTGGATGCTTACCTCAAGGGTCAGTTTGATCGGAAGAGTAATAAATGTAAAGAGAAATAGGATTGAAAACTGGCATTCCAAGTAATGTGATCCCACTGTCTCAGAGATTGATTTACAAGAAAAGTATGGAAATGTGGAAGTCAATCATAGGTGGGGAGGATACTCCGACTTCAAAAAAGATGAAACAAATTTTGATGGATATCCCATACGTTGCTGATAGGACCTAGAATTTTCTTTGTGCCCTAACCATTTCCTAGGCCGCCCTTTGCAGGGTTTTTGTCTTAGCGGGCATTTTTCATTTTTCAAGTGTTTTCTTATTTTTATTTTCCCTTGCCCTAACTTTTGCCTTGGTCATCTTTTACAGGGTTTTTATCCTAGCGGGCATTGTTATTTTTCTCAGGAATGTAGTCAATATCTTAGCCAGTGGAATAAAAGACTTTTATTAAAATTTGACAGCACCCGAGGTAGCTTTACAAATTGCCTACGTGCCTCCATCTATATGTTACGTCAATTCATGTGTGCTGAAATGTTCTTGAGGATCAAGTCATTCGTAATTCAATTAAGAATTTCGGCCAAGCATAATGTTTCTTTAGTCGGTCTAGATTGACTAATTCTGTTAATTCAATTCCATATAAGTCGACTAACAGTGCTTATAGGATATGAGGAGAATGAACATTGATGTCAAGATTCAAGGCATGGATAATGACAGCTCTCTTAGAAGTCTTGTGGAAGCTCATAATAGTGATGACCATCTACGCAAGATCATGGATGATGTAGAAAATTATAATGAACCAAAATGCACGTTCTAAGGTGGAATACTTTGATTTGGTGCTAGGATCTATGTATTAGGTGATCTTAACAAAAGGGTGATTTTTTAAAGAGGCACACAAGTCAGGCTATTTAATTCAGCGCGAGAGCACAGAGTTGTACAGAGACCTTCACAAGATTTTTTGGTGAAGCAACAAGAAGAGAGAAATTGCCGAGTTCGTGTCCAGGTGTTTAGTATGTCAGCAAGTGAAAGGAGAGTATTAAAGAGCTACTGGTTTACTATAACACTTACAATTACCAGAATAGAAGTGGGAACACATAATCATGGAATTTTTTTGTGGTCTACCTAAGACACGCTCTGCTCATGACACCATTTGGTTGATTGTGGATCGACTGACAAAGTGCGTACATTTCTTGCCCATCCGGATGACCTCTTCAATAAAAAAAGTTGGCCACCACCTATATACAGGAGATACTGCACCTTCATGGAGTACCAGTCTCCATTGTTTCTAATAGGGACCTTATTTGTGTCCAAGTTATGGGAAAGTTTGCAACATGCATCTGGTACTAACTTAGAGCTTAGCATTGCATTTCATCCTCAAACAATGGTCAGTCAGAGAGGACTATTCAAACCTTGGAGGATTTATTATGGCATGTTTACTTGATTTTAAGGGTAGCTGGAATGATCATCTACCATTGATAGAATTTTCTTATAATAAGAGTTACCAGAGTACTATAATGGCCCCTTTTGAGGCTTTGTATGGGAAAAAGTACACGTCTCCTCTTTGCCGGGCCAAAGTTGGAGAAAGAAAGTTATTAGGACCAGAACTGGTGCAACTGACGTCCGAGAAAGTCAAGCAGATTAAAGAGGGACCAAGTGGTGCTCAAAGAAGACAAAAGAGCTATGTTAATAAACGCAAGCATACCCTGTGCTTGTGCAGGTGTACCATGTGCTTGTGCAGGTATACCTCGTGCTGGTATAGTCGTACCTTATACCGTGTGTGTGTGTGTGCGTGCGTGCGTGTTGTGGACAAAGATTAGCATGTGAGGGGGATGAGCTCCGAAGGGAGAAATCAAGGCATTTTTCTTTATGCTACAAGAATTAATATTCTTACGGTTCATCATTTTAGGTTCGAAGAGGAGGACTAGGGCCATATTATTCAAGTAAACTCCGGAATTATGTAACGGTTCAAGTATTTACTCTTGCCATGTCTCCGCTTATTATTTTATTTTCAGTTGTAAGGATGTATACATCACGTGTATTTGTACAATTAAGCATTTTCATAGCCTTTTAAGTAGTGTTACCGCTCTCGTTTCAAATCTTCTAATAAAAAGAGGTGTTGCCGTGGGACACTTTTAAGATTCACTGTTATGAACTTGGTTTTGATGCATGAATTGGAATTTTTTGATTAATTGTTGCTATGCCCCACATCTGACGGGGGGAAGTTACATTTTGAGTCCTTGTCAACTAGACGGAATGTTGACTTGCAATACTGTTGCTAGTGGTCGCCCCTACGTCCACATTAATGGTTATCCCGAAGTGGGATTTTGGGTCTAAGTCAGTGGGACCAAACGCTGACTGTAGTATACCATGTAAACAGTTATTTGATTGGCAGTTACTTGATGGTTATCACGCTACTACTTTCTATCTCTGAGAATTGTTTTACTTAAACATTGAACATTTATATGTCCTTACAACTTATATGTACAATATTTCTTCTGAATTGATTATCATTTTTGAATTGAAAATCCATGGCATTTTGATAAATTGAAGTTTCTTTTTGAGATATGCTAAGTGTGCTTGTTGGGCTCTAACTCACTCATTATTTTTCAGGCAATTACCTAGGCGGATCTGGCACGTATGTGAATCATGAGGTTGAGACTAGCGGAGAAGGTCATTGGAGGAATGGAGTTTACTTAGTTCTTTAATAATTCCTATGTATGATGGCTAGTAGTTTTGTTTCGAATGTTATAAGGAGCTTATGTCTCCACGAATCACGATTTGATCTGTCAGCTGAGTAATTCTGAGAATGTTATTAGCAAAGTTTTGAAAATCTCTAAGTGCGGCTCTTAGTAGCCTTATTAAGGTTTAGAACTTAGTTGTTTCTTATAAATTGTACTAACAGCTTATAGTAAGGCCTGGCAAAGCCCTTGGTGAGAGTTCAATTGGCCTTCGGTTGGTCATAAACCTAGCACATGGGCCCATCCGTCAGTTTGGGTCGTGACAGTATCCTTTCGCAACGGCTACTTGAACACCATGGGCAGTAGAGCATTCAGTGGTATAAGTTTTCTTCTTGGTTCAATACTGGTTTCCTTGGACACCACATATTGTGCTCGGACATTATTGACACTGGCTGGCTTCGATTGAGCATTGAAGTTCCTTGTGCCAGCTTGATAGACTCTGGGCTTCGTTTCTCGAGAGATAGTCCCTTTGTTGATGGCATTTTCAATTTACACTTGGGATCCCATCAAAAACTTTGACGTATGGTAGTGTGCAAAGATGTATTCGTGGTATACTAGCAACATGTTGTTCCTCACTATGTTAACTTGCTCTTCTACTATGGGGAGATTTACCATCTGAGCAACATTGTTTCTCCATCTCATTATATAAACGGACACTGGCTCCCTCAGCTCTTGCTTGGTGGTCCCTAAATCTCTCCGGGTGATGTCCAAATCTGCGTTGTACTGATATTGATTCATAAATTCCCGTAGTATATCCTCTCGAGCATCTTAAACTTAGGTGACAGTCGATCTTCAGGGTTCTAAGTAAGTGCACTGAGGTCTAGTGGGTCATCTGCCCTTTTCCTCTGTGCAATATGGAATTCGAGTGCAGCCAACTTATTCTTCCGATCTGAGGGTACGAGTTTTCTCTCCTCACCATCTGACTCATGCTACCATTTAAACTCGATTTTCCTCTTATCTTCTTTCTTCTCTACATTGGACTTGTCCTTTTACGCCTTTTTACCCTTCTTCCTAATGTTATTGTTCTCCTCAGAGGTCCTTGCCAGCTGATCTGCTAAGGCGACGAAACCGGCCTAAAAGTCCTTATGTAGTTCACTAATGATGGGGACTAAATTTGTCAATTGAGGGTATTCTTCAGCAATTGGCTTTGTGTGAGCTTTTTGCCCGATACCAGCCTCTTTTGGCCTTAACTGTATAGAGAATTTGAAAAGTTTAGCACATAGACTACACATAGAACTAGCAGGTTTACACCTAATACGGATAGAAAAATGATTAATTGTAGGGTTCCGCCTAACGTCTGGTAACCTGGTGGACTAATTGGTCAATTTAGTATAGTTATTTTGGATTTTCGAACAATTTTGGAAAAGACAGGGCTTGACTAACCATCTAGTAACCCTGAAGGTAAACTAGCCAGTTGGTTAGTTGGTTAAACTAGGGTTTTAAAAAACTGCGGATGGGTAGTGTTCTGATCAACCGTCTAGTACCTTCGTGGGTAACTGGTCGGTTGGTTAGTAGGGTTAAAGGTTTGGAATTCTGAAAACTCTGGAAGGCTAGGGTTCTGACTAACCATCTAGTATCCTAAATGGGTTAACTGGCCAGTTGGTCAGTGGGTTGGATGTTTTGGACTTGAAAATACTAACCATCCGGTAACCTGGTAGATTAACTGGCCTATGGGTTGGAGGGTCTAAGGTACAAACCAGACAGTTCGAATTTAAAAGGATAGAACTTAATGACCAACCCTCGGTTGGTTGCTCAGAAAACTGGCCAGCTAGTCAAAGTCTTCCTTTTTTACAAGACTAATGTTAGCTTATAGAATATTGGTTGGTTTTCCTGGGGCAATATGCCATGGGCCAAAAAGATTATAACGACCCAGAAATTCTAAGCTATGTCGGCCCGAACTCCCGAAGCGTTAACCTACCACGTCACATCTGACCTGCTCACTGATAGATTCAATCTTTGCTCAAATGCAACTTCCAAAATATACCAATGCTTCTAAATGGACACTAAGCCAAATTCTTCAAAAATATACAGTTAAAAAAAACTTTAACTTGAGCTAGTTTTACAACTTAAAACTTCCAAAACTCAAACTTTGGTTCTTTACAAGCAAGCAACTAATAGTACCGACCCGCGTAGAGGTCTTATGACACAAATTAATGGTGGGCACTCCAGAATCTCACACAGACTCTAAACTCATTCCCGAGCATTCTACAATTGATCATTACCCTGCATAAGGGAATCAAACGAATGATGAGCTTTTGAAAGTTTAGTAAAGCCATTCTAGGAACAACCGAAAGAATACAAAATGATTCAAAAGTCCATTCAATGATATTTTTTCAAAAAAATCATAAACAGATTGAGGATTTTCCAAAACGATCATAACAATCATAAACGGATACCAAAACAATCGTAAACAATCATAAACATATATCATAACAATTGTTTGAAGATCATTTTCAAATCCATCATTTAAAATACAATGATGAATTTTCAAATAATTTTGAAATGAACATAGTCAATATGGGGAGGGGTTTCAAATAATCACAAACAGTTTGATCACAATATGGGAAAGAGATTCAACTCAATCCCCTTCAATCAGATCAAGACGTTCATTTCCAATCATTTTCAAAAATCATCATAAGACAATGTCAACAAATTTAGAGTACATTGACCATGGGCAGAGGCAATGCACAGAAGGAGTACACATGCATGATATACAATAACTGGGCCTTTCCATCGATCAAGGAACTAGCTTGCATTCCTCGTAGACGCAGGAACAAACCATCCTTATAACACCTCCCTCAGAACAGATTCTCAGGTCAATATATAGAAGAAAACAGTCGTAGAATTAACAAGAAATTAATACTTGACATGCAGTAGAAATGAGGATCAACATGAATTCAAATAACTGCTATCAATTAGGGTTTAAAAGATAATTAAACATACTGATATGAATTCATCTTTCAGAATTCAATAGTAGCCACAAACAAATAGCAACAATAAATACAAACAGTACTAGTTATCGAATTCAGGCACAATAATTTAGAAAAAGAATGCAAATAGTTATCGAATTTGCTCAGCATGCCATAAAGGCGAGCATCGATAAGATTTCCAAATAACCGGTTCAGGTTCAATGTTAGGGTTACGCCTTGGCAATAACATGCTAATATTATTGCATATATCAATGCTCGACAATAGCCATAATTAAATCTTAAGAATACTTGCGAACACAAGTTATCAAAATTAGGGTTCGGATATGATTCCTTACCCCGGGTTCGGATATGATTCCTTACCCCAGGTTCAAATAGAAACCCTTACCTAGATCCGAAACTAAATTATCCTAACCGAAAAGTCTGTTTACTTTAACCTAAACGGAATAATCAAATTATCATAATACAGTCTACACTATGAAATTATAAACTCAATATTGATTCACGCGTACTCCCGGAATGAACCCCCCTCACTGGGTAAGTAAAATTACCAAATACCCATAAGTGTAAAATTATCAAAAACACTCCTCTCATATTTAAATCACCAAAACAGCCTTTCTATAAATAAAATAACTAAAGTATCCCTACCATAAGTGAATTTACCCAAAAGTACCTTTTATATGTATAATTACCAAAATACCCATTTTGGGTGGCAACTTATCAGAACACTCCCTGGTGATTCCCGCACCGAAAAAATCTCAAAAGCACGTTAAATCACTATTTTAAGTACATTGAATATATTTTTGGGCTAAAAAGTAATTTAAAAAAATTTTGCTTGAAAATCTCGAACCAAGCGCTCAAAAGCTGATTCTACTAAAAATAGCTATCGACCTTGAAATGACACAAAATTTAAGAAAGTAAAACATATCAGTGAGATAAGGTTTTACTATAATTTTTAGATTAAAATAACTTGATTTGCTATAATAAATAATTCGAGAATTCCTTTTAATCAATACTCTAATTTAGTGTCCTTCGCAGACATTGAAAAATCATAAAGTTTCCACGTGTAGATCACATAAAAATATCGAGGTCATGTTTTGAACTTTATCAGATTCTGATCCGAATTATTACTAAAAAGTCGCACAAAATTGTCTAACCTCGCCCCTCTCCCCTTTTAGTGATAATTACACATTTATGTTTCATCAAATCAAACATACTTCTACAACCTCACTTGACTGCTAAAACCACACACACTATTCTCACACACACTGCTATGCATCTAAACAACCACTAAAACACCTAAATACACCATACCCCACCCAAAACACACACAATTACACACACTATTGCACACATACTCACACCCCCAAAGCACACACACACACACACACACACACACACACACACACACACCAGAACACACGCTCTGCACACACAGCAAAACACACAAAGCACCCCAGGATTACACACTGAAAACACACATTACACCTATTACTACCCTTCTTCTCTACCCCTGTACACACACAAATAGCCCATCACTGATCCTTTTCCCCTGTCTTACTCAAGCACACGCGCATAGAGCAAACACACACTAACACATTGAACACAGCCATGGTCATTCTCCCTTACCCCTACACATGCTTACACAAACTGAACCCACACATACTTGCCCAAAACAAATAAAATTACACCCGCTAACCCAGGCCCGAAGCACCCAAACACACACAAAATACACCTCTTGCACAGCCATGTTCATGGCTCACACTCACACCACATAGTGCTTAAACACACACAAAAACACGAACGCTAAAAAGGTTGAGAGATTACCCTGAACAGATTCCTCTCTCTCTCTCTCTCTCTCTCTAATTTTCTACTTGAGCTCCCTCTCTCTATTTTTTCTTCTATATTTTGTTGTTCTTGCTTCTCTCTCTCTCTCTCTCTCTCTCTCTCTCTCTTTTTTTGCTTTTCTTTCACCCGAGTTTTCCTTACATGAATTTCCCATTAATTTATTATTGAATTGATTAGTCATCTCATTGAATAAGAAGAGGGTGGCATCTACTAAAAGATTTTTCTTTAAAATTTTGATACCTAAGTACCAAAATTTTTAAATTGCAAAATAGCCCCCAAAATTTTTTCCATATGTACCAAAATGACCCCCAAAAGTTTTCAAAATTACATTTTGATTCAAAATCATTTTAAGCTTTATACTCTACTAATACACAAGTATGGCTCAAAATTATTGCTCGTTTATTTTTCAGAGCATAAATGATTATTTTAAACAACTCGAAAAGTACCAGATATTACACATATGTTCTCCCAAAAAAAAGATATAAATGGTCGGATTGTGTGGTTTCCCTCTCCACGCCAATGTAAGGTCACTCACTCCATACGCTTGACTTGTATGATATACCTTCTACCCGTAACTTAACTGATTAATATGGGTGATCACCTGTTTGTGTACACAAGTCATTTCATATGCCAACAAAGCATGAGACTTTTGGTACTAGGCCTTGGAGGTGAGAGTACAACCGAATTCGCCCCAAAAGTTAGGAAGCCTCTGGGATTTCGACCACTGCCCTCGAGTGGATGGGTTAGAGAGTATCGTGCATGTGTGCGCGACAAAAAATAAGAGAAAAATTGTTACAGTTATAGCACATTATACGTGTTATACAACACCGAAAAAGGACAAAAGGCCAAAAAGCAATAAAAATTTTAAAGTCTAGTCCTCTTAGTTTTTTGTTTCCCAACAAAGTTGCCACCGTAACAAACTACCTTGAAAAAAAATCCTAGACTCAGGAAACTTCTAAAACTAGGAGTCACCGTCTTATTTTATTAAACAAAAGGAAAATTAAAAAAAACCCTTAAAATGACTCTAACATGCCAAAAGATTAACTAGTCTATTGAAAACAGAAAAATGGATTCAGGGACTAAATTATTCATTGGGAAGGTGTTAGACACCCTTAACTGATGATAAAAGCCCAATAATCGCTAAATATATAAAAAGAGAACAAAAATAAATATATAAAAAGAGAACAAAGATAACTTTTAATCTTTAAAATAAAGGATAATCATATTAAAATATTTCTAAAAATGCCATTATATTTCACATTTGTATATTAGGGTTTCATTTTGAAAAAGTGCTTTTGACTTTTTATGCCACTGGCCATCGTAATATTTATCTTACTCGTTGTCTTGCTCCATCTTCATTATTCCAAATTTTAAGTTATAGATCTCCAGATTACAAATAAAGATGAATAGATCAAGATTACTTCTTTTTTTTTTTTATAATTCTTATAGTATGTTAATTTATCATGACTATTGTCCTCATACCATTAGTAATTAATCACATTAGAAATACATATTAAAGTAAGATCGAGTTAAGCTTCTTTCATGCAACATTAATTTGTTGACTAAATTACCAAATTAGATAAACCTATATGAATAGTGAAATAATACAATTAGTAGTCAAATTAAATTGAGCAATCTATATTTTGCATTTAATGTAATTAATATTGATGTGAATTTTTTTGTATTAGCCATTAATTTGTGATGCCAAGGAAGTGGGTTCGCAGTCGACGTGGAGGTGCCACAAGGAATGCAGTCCGAGTCAGATGCCAAGTAGAGTGATGTGGGACACAGGAAGAACGGAGCAATGGCAGAGACCAAGAGCTTTCTAGACAGAGCCTAAGGGTGGCTATGCTGCGAGGGCAATGGCGCGACGTGAATATAAGACGACAGTCACATTCCGATACTTAGGTCCAAAGTCGAGGTCCTGTATGTTTCTCTCTCTAGAATTCTAGAGTGAGAAAGTGAAAATATTAAGAATGAAGAAGTGTCCAAAATAAATTCTCAAGACCCCTTTATAGAGATTGAGATGATGATGTCATCAACTGACACGTGGCACTCTCTGGGAGTGACACGTCACCGAGGGCGTCCACAAGTGTCGGTGCTCCATGGAGTATCAGATCGGATATTCACCCAGCCTGTCCCGCACAACGTCGCTCTGTATGTCTGGAAAGATTGGCTCCCACGGCGCTGGTGTAGCCAAAGAATCCCCTTGATCTAGCCACCAGTCCAAGGCCCTTGTAGAGTCCCACAGGCTTGGCAGCGGTAAGGAAGACCCCTCGCACAACTGCCAGGCGGACTAGGCGCCACTCCCTCTGAAGAACTGTTCCCATCTCAGAGTGACTCGGGGGGTCATAGTCTTTAGGGGTGCCGATGAAAGCCCCCAGTGCCGGAGCACGTAGGTTAGTCCGCGGTCACCATGGCAGAGATAGTGTCCCGGAGGAATCGGCTATCTCGCGGATGAGCCCTTATGCCAGAGCACTCGGAGCGCGCCAAGGTAGCATTCTGAAGGAGCCGTCTACCCAACGGGCTGAGGTAGCATCCCAGAGGAGCCGTCTACCCAGCATAACTCAAAAGGGGAGTTAAAAAGCTCCCTGGCATAGATAGTGTCTTAGAGAGCGAGCCTATCCTGTAGGTGATTCTTTGTGCCGGAGCACTCAGAGCACGTCAAGATATTATCCCGGAGGAGCCGTCTACCCGACGGGCCGAGGTAGCATCTCGGAGGAGCCGTCTACGTGGTAGAATTAGAGTTAAAAAGTTCTCTGGCAGAGATAGTGTCCCGGAGGAGTCGCTTATCCCCGCGGGTGAGTCCTGGTGTCGGAGCACTAGAAGCGCATCAAGGAAGCATCCCGGAGGAGCCGTCTACCCGACGGGCAGAGGTAACATCCTGGAGGAGCCTTCTACCTGGCAAAGGGGGAGTTGAAAAACTCCTTGGCAGAGATAGTATCCCGGAGGAATCACCTATCCCCACGAAATACTGCACACTCTAGAGAGTGGGTCGAAGCATGTTCTATGACCAAGGTAAGGTTCGCATGGTGTGGTGATAGGATAGACCAATGCAAGGCGTATGGTAGTGTGACAGAGAGTCGGGGGACGCAACTGTATAAGCAGCACGGCGCATGGGCGTGGCAGAGTGTGTGAAGTGGCGAGGCATGGTATTGTGACAGAGAGCCTGGGGGTGTGGCTATATCAGAGAGCCAGGGGACACGGTAGTGTGATAGAGAGCTAGGGGAAAAGGTTGTATGTGCGGCGCGGTGCATGGGTGCGACAGAGTGTTAAAGAAGGAGCCCTGGCGTAGGCGACGGGAGTCGTGGAGACGGTGCTCGGGGGACTGGCGTCGCAAAGACGAAGCGCGATTGCTGGAGACGGTTGTCACAGAGACGGCATTCCTGGCTACAGGCGTTGCAGAGCTGGCACGAGGACGCGGGTGACAGATGTCACAAACGATCCATGGTCCCTTGAAGGCAAGTGAAGGTGCTAAGGGGGGAGGCCAAAGGCCAATCCTTGGGGGAAGGTCGAGGCCCCCTCTTGGGGGAAGGCCAAGGCCAACCCTTAGGGGGAGGCCAAGGCCAACCCTAGGGGAAGGCCGGGGCTTGGAGTTGGCCAAGGCCGACCCTAAGGGGAGGCCGAGGCCGACCTCTTTGGGCAACTGCCAAGGCGCACCGACGGTCAAAGCGTGATGAGGCGTCACACAAAAATAAATTTCTTAGTAACGAAGTAACATAGAAAAAGTGAAAAATGCACGTGACAGAGTGTGCACGTTTTGACATGTCAGAAGCGTTGAAGATTGGTTGTTGACTTTGTCAACCTGTTTTGTAAAAATAGGACCCGTAATGGGCCTTTAGGTGCGACCATAGCGGGTTAGGAACCATTTGTTTTATAACTTTTTGATCCCTGATTAGAATTTATGCGTCTGTCCCGTGCGGTGGTGGAAGGGAGAAAGAAATTGTTCAACCGTTGCCACTACATTTTTTCCTTATTAGTGCAGTCTAGAAGACACTTTTCAAGAAAGGCTGCCAAAGACCAATAACTCCAATCCGAGGAATACAACAAATTTAGTCATCGTCTTGACGCCTTAACTGTCTTCTGGAAGTTCTTCACGCTACACATGTTAATAAAGTTCACCCCATGAAGTGTTTGGCAAGGGTGATCACCGCCGTCCAAGTCAAAACTGCTGAAATCAAGGCCGCCCATATTGAGAAATGGTGCTTGAAAGTGACTGTAGAAGACCATAGTTGACATCGACGTACTGACATGCATTGTATTTTCTCATAAGAAACTGAAACAGCCATTGATCTAATGAATCATGAACGCTTCACCCACTTTGATGGGGATGTGCCGGCTGCTTTATTATGATGTATGTTAAAGAAAGAGGATATTTTTATTGAGTTGTATACTGACATTTGGATCACAAAATTATAGTATAAAAGTGGTAAATGAGTTACAAACTAAGGCTTTGATCAACGGAATTATAGAACAGCCAGTTTGCATGTCGTAATCTTCCCCAAAAAGAAAAAGAAAAATATGAGCACCCAGTTTGCAGGTCCTAATCGTCCTTCCATATGCAGATCATTTGGTTATGTAACATGAAGCTTGGACCGCAACAAACCGACGCGCACGCAACGGAGGGCGTGGGAGGATAACGGAGGGCGTGGGAGAAACTATCCTCACATCGGTAATGATATACGATGTAATTCAACGCAATAATACGATTGGAGAAATTCAGAAGGTTAGACCCCCATTGGTTGAAACAGTCGTGATGAAGTCATTATTGCACCCGCCCATCCGTTGAACAAAGTCGTCTCCACGACTGTTGGTGCGAAAAATGAGCCAACAGCAATGGTATCCCATATATTACTCCAGTTGCCAAACATCAGTGCTGTTTGGGAGAGACCTGTATCTTCGGCTTCGCTATATGATTGAGACATTGTAGGCTGCGCTTGGTTGTCCAAGCAACGCGGTCTGCTATTGGAGAGAAGCAAGGCGCAAATCTAATGACAATCAATCACAAGAGGCAAATCCAAAAGTGATGATGCCTTTGAGGATTCACACAGAGTGGGTTATGGATGTGGGTCAAATTTAGGTCTCCGTGATCAGCATTGTTGTGTTCAGCACAGTTTCCTACTGTATTTCATAGGTTAGTTCTGCAGCCATGCAACCACGATTATGCACGCAACGACAACGTTATAATCACCATCAAGGTGCTCCATGTTTGTGATGCCACCCTCAAGTTAACAGCGCTATTTGAAGAAGTAACAGACTCGGACTAAAACTCAAACCTAAAATTAGGGTTTGAACCATATAGAGCTTGGTTTCAAGCTAGGGTACATAACTGCTTCTTTCACAGAACTATGTGCCAACCCTAACACGTGTCCGATTTCATGTGTAGCCACAGATTCCAGATCAACGGCCACGCTCGATTTCTCCGATCGAAAATCAACGGCCCACGTCTCCTTTGCGTCGAGATGAAACCTCCCACTCTCAGGTGCAAATGCATGTGCTAACACCCAAAGCACCCCATCAAATGGCTCTCCGTCGCCGTGATCACCGCTATAAAACCCTATCTTAATATCTGCAAATCCATAATCCTCAGTTTTCGTAAAATTTACTGGAATAACTGACAACCAACGTGCGAAAGCACGTTGAAAAACAATTTCAATATCCGAAAAGTTCAAGGATTTAACCATGTTCTATGCGGAGAATGCGTACGTGAGAGTCATCGGGATGTCACGTGCCCATCTCAGCCGGCCTGTAAAATATGCGTACTTTCTCGTAGAATGCAAAGCCGTCCTTGTTGATGTGTCTGGTACGCCACACCTTGGTGACATGACTTGAAAGATCGTATCAGAATTAGGGCTGTAAATGAACCAAGCTGTTCACGAACAGCTCGATGTTCGTTCTCTTTAAAACTCGTTCATGTTCGTTCATGTAATAAGTGAACCGAACACGAACACAATTTTAGGGCTCGTTTAATAAACGAGCCTAGTTTGAACATAACGTTGTTTGTTTATTAATGTTCGTGAATAAGGGGGCTCATTTATTTAACGAACCGAACACGAGCCGAGTCTTAAACAAACATCAGTTCGTTTATACTCATTAAAAATTACAATATGTTAGACCTTCTAAAAATATCTGTGAGTGTATTGGGAGGTGTGTTGGATGTGGAAGCTCGTGGATCACTTATCCTCACCAAACTCATTTCCCTTCTCAGAGTTCAGAGATTCAAATCAAGTCTCAAACCTACATACCCGTGCCCGCTCTCTCATCACTACACAGACGGGCGGCGACGACCAGACCACACCCCACGCCTCCGGCAGACCACCGTTCATACCGTCTCCTTCTCTCTGATTCTTGAACAATCAAGCGCCCTGTGCCCCCTCTCTCTCATCACATAAGATCACCACCGGCCAGATCACACCTTACGCCGCCGCCAGGCCACCGCTCATACCGCTTCCTTCTCTCTGTTTCTCGAATAGTCAAGCACACTTAGTCCCCTCTCTCTCATCACACAAGATGACCACCGCCAGACCACCGCCCACATCGCCGGCCAGACCACCGCCCACACAGCAGGCCAGACCACTGCCAAGTCAGGCCAGAGGCTCACAAACAACAGCTTCTCCTCCACAAAAGCCAAGTTGTCTGATCTCTAAAGGCTCTCTAATCAGTATCTTCTCATTCACAGTCACGGACAAGCTAATTAGAGCTTATTGCTCTAAAGTGATCAGATTAGATCTCTTTCTCTGGTATGTTTTCAACTCTCAGAAGTATGATTTGAATGTTTTCTAGTTTCTACTCTTTCTTTAGCTGGTCATGGGCATGTATTCTCATAGAAAAATTATATGTACCTTTTCACATTGTTGTATATAACAAAACTACCAGAATACTAATAGAAAGGAGAAGATGGGAGTGTTGATTGAACCAGTGCTTGTTATTTGTAGTTTCTCTTTGAACCAGTGCTAGTTATTGCATTACTTTGATAATCGATTCTCACTTTTGCTTCTGTCGGAGACCCTGCTAGTTATTTCTAGTTTCTCTTTCTCGTTTACACTGCCAATGTAGGAATTTGAAGGGATAGTTAGCCACACCTGCAGTTGAGACTAGAATTTAGCTTAGATTTTAGCTGAGTTTCAGGCTGAAATTGAAAATGGTATTCCCCAGGCTGAAAGATGATGAGTTTAATTCTTTACGTCAATGACCCTTTTTTCTTTGTTTTGCCCAATTTTGGGTTGTAGTGTAATTTATTTAGAATTTTTGTTTTAGATATGTCTAGTGAAGAGATAGAATTATCATCAGCTTCTTCTATATCTGATAACTCATCTCGACCGGGACTTTCGAAGTCAAAGGGCAAGGCTATAATTATGAGTGAACCAGTTGGGGAGGCTATTGTTGGTGAGGTAGAAGTTAACAACATGTTTAAAAGGCGGGAAAGAAAGAAAACTTATCCGGGGTGGGACTTCTTTGTTGACGTGACTCTAGCAAATGGTACGACGAAAGTCAAGTGTAAGCTTTGCAATGCTATCCACAATAAGACAAAAGGTGGCACTACAACTCAGCTTCTAAGACACCGAGATACCTATTGTCCTAAACGTGGACTAGCTGCTACAAATCAATCTGTGATAAATGTTGAGCTTGGAAAGATGGAGTATGAAGTCAGCAAAAAGGACTTCAAGTACAATCATGCTAAGGTTAGGGAGGCTGCTACACAAATGATTCTTGTCCATGAGTACCCATTTAACATGATGGAGCATGAATTCTTTAAACCATTCATGAGGACAGCCACCCCCTACTATGAAAGTATTTCCCGAGCAACCGCTAAGAGTGATGTAATGGCAACCTATGAGAAGGAGAAAAAGAGCTTGAAGGCAACTTTCTTAAGTGTTAGCAAAGTTAGCCTTACTTCAGATTTTTGGAAGTCCGGCCAAAAGATTGGGTACATGGTTCTTACAGTACACTTCATTGATTCCGATTGGAAATTGCAGAAAAAAAATATTGAACTTTTGTGATGTGCCACCTCCTCACATTGGCCTAGTAATATGTGAGGCCATTACTAAGGCTTCGTTTGACAAATTTTTTTTTTTGGTTTTCAGTTTTTAAAGAGCAGTTTTTTAAAGAGCAGCTTAAATTTTTTTTTTTATAAAAACAAGTGGGTGTTTGATAACCCCTTTTTTTTTGAGGTTTTTTTTTTTGGTGTTTGGTAACCCTTTTTATTTTGACTTTTTTTTTTGGTGGTTTGCGGTGGCGGTGGTGGGGCGTAGCGGTGGTCGACGGTGGTGGTGGTGGTGGCCGGCGGCCGGAGGTGGCTGCCGGCAGTCACCGGCGGTGGTGGCCGGCGGCCGGAGGTGGCTGCCGGCCGTCTCCGGCGGTGGTGGCCGGCGGCCGGAGGTGGCTGCCGGCAGTCTCCGGCGGTGGCTGCCGGTGGTCGCCGACGGTCGCCAGCGGCCGGAGGTGGTTGTCGGCAGTCTTCGGCGGTGGTCGCCCGAGGTGGCTGCCGGCGGTGGGAGGGTGGTGGTGGTGGTCGGAAAAAAAAAACCAAAAGTGAAAAAAAAAACCAGTTTTTGGAGTTTTTTTTTTTACTCTGCAGTTTAAAAACTGGTTTTTTAAATTGAAAAAAAAATGGTTACCAAACGCTCTTTTTTTTCAGTTTTTAAAACTGAAAAAAAAAAGAGGAAAATAAATTTTGTCAAACGGGCCTTAAGTGTTTACATGATTGGGGAATTGGCAACAAGGTGTCAACTGTGACTTTTGACAATGCATCCAACAATGATGCAGCAATTAAGTATTTGAAAGAAGATTTCTCGTTGAAAAGAAGTCTTTTCTTTGAGGGGAAGATATTTCACGTGCGATGTTGTGCCCATATCATAAATCTTATGGTGCAAGACGGGCTTAGTGAGGTCAAGCATGTCATTGAAAATGTTCGTGAGAGCGTGAAGTATATTAATGCTGCAGAATCTCGAATTATCATGTTCAGTGACATTGCTAAATCACTAGAGTTGCCTCAAAAGAAGCTCATTTTAGATGTGGCCACACGTTGGAACTCAACACACGCTATGTTGACTGCAGCACTAGAGTTTAGGCAAGTGTTTCCGCAGTTTTCTGCCCGTGATGCAAATTATTTATGGCTGCCTGAAGTAGAAGATTGGAGAAGAGCTGAAGAAGTGTGCAGGTTCCTAGAGATCTTTCGTGAGATCACTGATAGCATATCGGGGACCAAGTACCCTACTGCAAATATGTTTCTTCCGGAGGTGTGGAAGATCAAGGAAGCCTTAAATGAGAAGAGCAGAGATGAAAACAGTTACATGCAATCTATGGCGATGAAAATGAAGGAAAAGTTTGAAAAATACTGGGGTGAATGCAATCTGTTGATGGCCATTGCTGCTGTTTTGGACCCAAGGTATGTCTTTTCTCTACATTTTCTCCCTCATTGCAGCATATAATAAATACTCTTCACCTTTTCAGCCTTAATATCTGTATAGAACTTGGTCCTCACTAGCTGAAATGCTGGGTCGAGTGAGAGAGAGAGCTGCCGCACAAACCATCTCTTCATGCATCCTAATAGTTTGTTCTTTATTCTTTTGTGTTCTTTCCATTTCCACTAGGAGTGGGTCTAAGTAGGCAGATTCAAGCACCTCAGCTCTTATGGAAAGAGCTTGTTGAGGGTTGATGTTCTTAGAATTTGCAGCAATATATGTGTTCCTGTTTGGTTGAAGAGTTTGATTCATTCACATGCAAAGGTAGCTACCATGGCTAGCTACTAGAGAAAATAGCATGAAAGAGCTTCAAGTGAACA
This sequence comes from Escallonia herrerae, assembly GCA_033070095.1. Classification (NCBI taxonomy): domain Eukaryota; kingdom Viridiplantae; phylum Streptophyta; class Magnoliopsida; order Escalloniales; family Escalloniaceae; genus Escallonia; species Escallonia herrerae. The sequence continues at coordinate 312,878 of JAVXUP010000344.1, read as the reverse complement.
GTTAGCAAAAATCTAAGTACTGGTTTACAATTAGCATGAATGAGCCCTATCATGTACTCTTTTGCTAATAATTGTTAAATCAACTTTTCATTAAGGACATTACATTGATTGTTGGTTAATTTTGTCTACTTTTTGATGAATCCAAGTACTGCTTTACATGGTTCTTTGCTAGGTACAAAATGACATTCATTAAATTTTGTTTTCCTAAGATCTACAATGAGGTTGAGTTGGAAAAGAACATTGAGTTGGTGTCAGTTTGCTTGCTTGAGGTGTATAAGGAATATGTCTTGAATCATGCTTTGCATTGCTCGAATGTAACCAAGGAAAGTAGTGTTGTGGGAGGTTCTAGTAGTACTACTTCTACCTACAAAGCTAAAGGGAAGACATAATATGATATTTATGTGAGAAGCATGGAAAATGTAATGCCTATTAAGTCTGACTTGGAAACATACCTTGAAGAAGGAGTGTACATCTGTGAGGTGAATTTAGAGTCTCGGGTTGATGTTATTGGGTGGTGGAAAGCGAACAATCTTAAGTATAAAATATTGTCAAAGATGGCAGTTGATATACTTTCAATTCCAATCACCACAGTTGCTTCAGAGGCTGCCTTTAGCACCGGTGGTAGGGTTATAGACCCTTATCGTGCATCATTATCAACCAAGACTGTGGAAGCTTTGATATATGGAGGAGATTGGATACGTTCCTTGTACGGAGTAAATGAAGTTTATCCTGTACGTTATTCACTCACTTATATTTTTGCTAAAATTAACAACGTTACTTCATTGTGTTCGAGTATATTATACACAACGTTTCTTGCTAACTTCTGTCTTTTTATTTTTTATTTTTGTAGCGCACAACAAAGGAAGTGAGAGAGATTGAACTACCTCAATAGTAGTTTATGTAATACGGTATTTGATCCATTGAGTAACGTCACACTTGAATGTTATTTATCCTTATGAAGTCAAATAGTGTGTATGATTATTGTTTGTTTAAACTCATAAATCTTTTATCGGTTATGCAGGACAAAATCAAGGAGGAAATTGTGACTTTTGTTATGATTGCATGGGAGATACCTCTGTCTAGATTGTTTTTGGGAGTATAGCCACATATTTTGTACAAGAATTTTGCATGACCTTTAATTTGCTACTTTGAATGTTGTAAACTTGTAATTAAGGTATTCAAGCATTTTGCATCAAGTCAATTGGTGCATATATATGGAAAATTGTTTAAACTCCTAATTGTTGGTTTTGTTTTTTGCAGGACTAATTAAAGGAAAAGCTGCACTTATTTTATGGACTGCATGCTTGATACGCTACTTGGACTATGTTGGAAGTATAACTGCAGATTTTGTACATGCTTAGTTACGTCTTTTGTACAAGGCATTATTTTGTAAATTCTTGTCTAATGCAGCAGTAGTAATTAGTAATTGACATTATATTTGTGGCTAGAGTAATGTATGTATGGAAGAACATTATTGTTAATTACCAATGGGTTTCCAGGTTGTTTCTAAGTTAGTTTAGTTAGTTTGTAGCAATAAGTTGATACGAACACAAACACGAACTCAAGCTCGAGCTCGGTTCGTGAAGCTTAAACGAACGAGCCGAGTCGAGTTCAATCTTTTGATTATTTTCACGAACCGAACACGAACACAAAACTATATATGCTTAACGAACACGAGCCGAGTTCAAACACAACTTTAGAATAAACGCACGAGTTCGAACATGGTCATGTTCGGCTCGAACTCGGTTCGTATACAGCCCTAATCAGAATTGAGCTTCCTGGTGACTGATAGGCCGAGTTTTGCTTGGTATCGGGCTATCGCGTACTCAAACCGCGCATCGAACGTATCGGTAAAGTTCATGTCTTGCGCCACAAGATAACCGAATCTATGGAAGTACTTTTTAAGGTCCGACATGCCGGCGACATGGCTGCCTCTCGAGACATTAAGGAACCGATTGAACTCGTGCCACGTGTAACTGTTGTTTCTTCCGGTTACGATGTTTACCGGAGTGGTGGTAAATGTCGGCGTGGTTCTGGCGGGAATGCATGGTGGAGAGAAGAGGAAGAGAAGGGAGAAGCAACTGAAAAATGGGAACATGGTAGTCTTAGGGTTGGAATTCACATAAGGAGTGAAGCTTTGTTATAAAGGAAAGGTCAAATTGATGAACATATATATGCCGTTAGATAAAGAAATGATTATGACTTTGGAAGTTTGATAGATACAAAATCAACGTAAGACTTGTGTGTTATACTGCAGATAATGGGAACTTAGGATGAATCTTCCTGATTTTGAATATCTTGAGGATTCAATTTTGGTTAACCAAGTAGTTAACTAAAAAATCTAGTGCCACTTAATATTATGATTATGATTATGATTATGATGTTCAAGCTTAGATGTTCTACCAACTGCATTAACAGTTGTACGTTGTCATGCACTTGTAGGATTTGTTTGGGTTTGGTGGTGTCAGGACGAAAGGTGTGTATCTGTTTGTTTGCTTCATTTTCCAAGTTAAGGTGGTTAGAGATATGGGTGGTTAGAGGTATCATTGCTGAGCTTACTTACAGTTCGTTATAGACGTGTCGAAGACTCAATGTGGTGCATCTTTGGAAGTTCTTTTCTTACAACACCAGGACGTGCAAAAGACTCAACTTTCAACTTCAACACTTGAAAAAATTCATGAAGCAACTGCGTACTCCAAATAGAATTCATCTTGTACCCAGAATTGGAGGACTCGTCGACAGAGTTCCAGCTTAATACTGGAAGTATGCAATTGTGCTTTGAATTTTCTTCTGAAAGATCTCCCCCACTCAACGATTCAAGCGTATGTGTTAGTCCCCAATATGGGTCTCTCAGAAACACTGGTCTGTATGGTCAATAAGAACGCACTTTAACGTTTGGCTCACCAATATTGTTGCAGCGCTTCTGCTTGACAAGTCAAATGACTGCAAAATAAGTTAAAGCTTTGCATCAAAGTAACTGTTTCTAAACTTTGTTGACAAGGAAGACGGGAAGTTATACTATGCTTGGCGCATCTGCAAACAGCTAAACTTCTATAAAGATGTGCACAATTGAACACAAGGCAAAACTTAGACGATGAAACATCTTAAGATCAGCAAAAACAGTTACAGAATTTTTCACAAATAAGCAAAACAGAAAATGCTGGAAAAATAAGCAGTGAATGAAAAAGTGTCTGAGTCATATGCTGAGCATTCTTTTCTTATGACAATATTTGCTCCTTTTGATCTGTTGTTGATACGGAAAAGGGGTTCGCTGTTACGTGGAGATGCCACAAAGGATGCAGTCTAAGTCAGCTTCCAGGTAGACAAAGTAGGAGATAGCAAGGATGGAGTAAGGGTTGAGAGCAAGGCTTCCCAGACAGGTCGCGAGGGCTGGCAGAGTCGCGTAGGCAGGGCGGCGACGAACAAGGCCGACGGTCGACAGTCCGTGTCAAGGGTGCAGCGTCAAAGGTCTGGTGACCAAGGTTCAAATGTGTTTCTTTCACTAGAATTTCAAAGAGAATGTCTTTTTAGAGAGAGAAAGTGAAAAGTCCAAATGAGAAAAAGATCCTTGAATAAGCTCCAAAGTCCACTATTTATAGGCAAAAATGTGGATGTGTCATAAGTTGACGTGTGTCATCTCCTATGAGCGACACACTGCCAGGGGGTCCAAAGTATTGATTCTTCGTTGGACTGCCGGTCCCCAAGTTCGTGCTGCCCTGTCCTTGCAACATCTCTCTGCCTGTCTGAGGAGACTGATCATGTCGGGCAGTATGGTCAGAGTAGAACGTTGCCCCAGCCACCAGTCCAAGCCCTTACTGAATCCCACGAGGTGCGTCAAGAGACGCGCAGAGAACCTGACAGCGGTGAGGGTTGCCCCTATAGCCAACTGCCAGGCGAACTAGGCGCAGTACCCTCCGAAGACCTGCTCCCGTCCCGGAGTGACCCGGGGGTCATTGCCTTGGTGGTGTCGACGATCAACGACAATATGAGTAACATGAGTGGCCATGGTCGCCACTTGGTGCTTGGAGTCCGTTACGGTGAAGTCTTCATGTCGGAGCCCCCTGCAAGTGTGATGTCGATGGCTTTAAGGTTGTGCCGACGATGTCTTCAGGGGAGCGAGCCCATCCTGCTGCGAGGGCAGGAGCACCCGGTGATTGTGTCGACGATGGCTTTAAGGTTGTGAGCCCATCCCGCAATTTGATTGAGCCGGCGATGGCACTAAGCCCATCCCGTAGTTTGATTGAGCCGGCGATGGCATACAGCCTATCCCGTAGTTTGATTGAGCTGGCGATGGCGCGATGCCCGTGATGACGCTAAGCCCATCCTGCAGTTTGATTGAGCCGGCGATTGCATACAACCCATCCTGTAGTTTGATTGAGCCGACGATGGCGCGAAGCCCGTGATGGCGCTAAGCCCATCCCGCAGTTGGATTGAGCCGACGATGACATACAGCCCATCTCGTAGTTTGATTGAGTCGGTGATGGCGCGAAGCCCGTGATGGCGCTAAGCCCATCCCACAGTTTGATTGAGCTGGCCATGGCATACAGCCCCTCCCGTAGTTTGATTGAGCTGGCGATGGCACGAAGCCCATGATGGAGCTAAGCCCATCCTGCAGTTTGATTGAGCCGGCGATGGCGCGAAGCCTACGATGGCATATAGCCCATCCCGTAGTTTGATTGAGCCGGCGATGGCATACAGCCCATCCCGTAGTTTGATTGAGCCGGCGATGGCGCGAAGCCCGTGATGGCGCTTAGCCCATCCCGCAGTTTGATTGAGCCGGCGATGGCATACAGCCCATCCCGTAGTTTGATTGAGCCGGCAATGGCACGAAGCCCGTGATAGCGCTAAGCCCATCCCGTAGTTTGATTGAGTCGGCGATGATGCGAAGCCCGTGATGGCGCTAAGCCCATCCCTCAGTTTGATTGAGCCGACGATGGCATACAGCCTATCTCGTAGTGAGGGCCAGAGCCCCTGGTGATGCTGCACACTCCGAAGAGTGGGTCGAAGCATGTTCCACAACCAAGGCAAGATGCGCATGGTTTGGTGAAACGATGGACCGATGCAAGGAGCATGGTAGTGTGCCAGAGAGCCAAGAGGCATGACTGTGTTAGTGGTGTGGCGCATGGGCGCGACGGAATGAGTAAGGTGGCTGGGGCACGTCTGTGTTTGTGGCGCACAAGAACAGCGACGAACGTCACAGAGACAACACTTGGTGCCGGGGCACGTGTCATGAAAGTGGCGCACAGACGTGGCGAAGAACATCGCAGAGACAATACTTGGTGCCGAGGCATATGTTATAAGAATGGCTCATTGGCGCAACGACGAACGTCACGGAGACAATACTTGGTGAAGGGGGCACGCATCATGAGAATGGCATAAGGGCGTAGCGACGAACATCGCGAGAACAATACTTGGTGCCAAGGTGTCACGGGCTGCCCCTTGCACCCGCCTAGCACTGCGCCCCCGCGCCCATCCAGCTCAGCGCCCCCGCGCCCTTCTAACAGGCGCCCATGCGCCCTCACAAGTTCATCAAGTCTCGCGCCCATGCGCCCGTCAAGCACAGCGCCCGCGCGCCCAATTGCAGTGCCCGCGCACGTCAAAAGCCAACAGTGAAGATCTAAAGATCCAGGCGTGCGTTTTTGCTCAATTTTGGTGGAGACCACCGTTGTATATATTTAAGTTTCCCTGTAAAATTTCAAGTCATTTGGAGTTGTATTTCTCTAAAAAGGGGCACTATGACTCCTCGCACATAGTTACGTCTACTACTGTCACTTTAGTTTTACCTCCTAATGGTACTATATGGGAGTCATGCACACCCATACCCGAGAGTCCCTTGCTTTGTTTTAGCTTGCCGTTCTAGCTAGATTGCACACTGTGGATGCAAACAAAGCCTTTTGTAAGTTGTAATGATGCTATTGAAGTAATGAAGATATTTGTGACCGTTTTGCCCTCGTGTTGAAATTTACTCTTTGTGCACTGTTTTATGCGATGTTGATGCACTGCTTGCTATAAATTGTTGAGATTGGTTGGCGGACTCTTCTTGCGAGCGGCAAGTCGAGTGCCACACACGGTTTCCTTGTGCCATCAAGGGCCACCGTGTGTCAGGTGGTATCAGAGCCGCGGTTGTCCAAGAGACCGTGGCTTCAGCTAAGAAAATATTGTGGGATAGTTTGTTGAGAAAAACTATGGCCAACACGAAAGAGAGAATCGATGCTTTGGAAGCACAGATACATGACATGATCAAGAGTGACCAGGATGCTCCAGGCATCCTGAAGCAATTCTCCCTTCGCCTTGACGCGTTGGAAGTGAATCTTGAAGCCACTGATAATACCCGATATGCTGAGAGCATGGAATGGGAGGGAAAGTTTCAGGAGCTTCAAGATCGAGTGGAACACCATGCACGGCACAGTGGAGGTATAGACTGGGAGTCTAAATTTCAAGAACTCCAGGATCGAGTGGAGCTTCTTAGTCGTGCAGTGGTTAACACACCCGCTGGGGGTGCGGAGCACTCGTCGAGGCCCCGAGTGCCAGAGCCCAAGAGTTACGGGGGAGCCCGTGACGCCAAGGAATTAGAAAATTTCCTTTTCGATATAGAACAATACTTTCGAGCCATCAGAGTAGACTCGGAAGCGACAAAGGTGTCGATGGCTGCCATGTACTTGGTTGGAGATGCCAAGTTATGGTGGCGTAAGAAGTACGCAGAGATCGAAGATGGGTCTTGCGTCATAAACACATGGGAGATACTCAAACGTGAGCTAAAGAGTCAATTTTTCCCAGAAAACACCGCATTCAACGCGAGAAAAGCGTTGCTGGAATGCAAGCACACCGGATCGGTCCGGGAGTATTGCCAGGCATTTTCTGCCTTGATGTTGGACATCAGTGACATGTCCGCAGTCGACAGACTCTTCTTCTTCATGGAAGGGTTAAAACCATGGGCTCGTACCGAGCTTAATAGACGTCGGGTGAACAACCTTAATGAAGCCATCATCGCTGCCGAGAGCCTTTCAGATTACAACTCTGAGCCACAGAGACCCCCTCAGAGAGGAAATCCAAGCAGAGGTATTGGTGGCAAGAAGCCAGGGGGTCCAATGCCAAACCAAAGTTGGGGCAGTAAAAGCAGTTGGGCGTCAAACTCTTCTACCCAACAGAAGAGTGGAGTTGGGTTCAAAGCCAAGCCTGACGCTAGCACCAGTGGAGAAGTGAAGAAACCTCCTTTCAGGGGTTGCTTCTTGTGCCAAGGACCGCACGTGATCGCTAACTGTCCGCAGCGACAGATGATGAATGCCTTCTTTGACAACATTGGGCAGGTGCAACGTGGGGAACAATCTGGCTCTCGACCAAGGCACCCACCAACAGATGAGCAAACAGACACACAAGATTATGAAGAGGAAGATGCCGTCGGGGCCTTTCCTCAGTGGTGCAATGCGGTGACAACACAGGTTGGGAACCCCAAAAAGAGCTCGACTGGAGAAGAGCCTAAAGACATGCCGCCAAAGAAAAAGGGTGATGTACCAGGAAAAGGCTTGATGTATGTGGACATCAAGGTTAACGGGAAGGCCATCAGGGCCATGGTGGACACAGGAGCTACCCATAATTACATTTCTAGCACCGAAGTGGAAAGACTGGGTCTAACTCTAGAAAAAGGGTGCGGACGGGTGAAGGCTATCAACTCCGCCGCACAGCCAGTAGCGGGGATAGCGAGATCTGTTTTGATCAAGATTGGCCCATACGAAGGAAGGACCAACTTTTCAGTAGTCATCATGGATGACTTTAAACTGATCCTTGGGTTGGAGTTTCTGCGTGACACGAAGACCACAGTGATGCCATGTTCCAACTCGCTAGTCATGCTTGGGAATAAACCATGCGTCATCCCAACTATATCTTCTAGGGCGGGAGAGCGTTCTATCTCAGCCCTCCAGTTGAAAAGGGGATTAAAACGGGATGAAACAACCTACCTTGCCATGCTACGGTGGGACGAAATTGAAGAAGTATCGGGACCACTACCGAAAGAAGTTAAAGTGATATTAAACGACTTTGAAGATGTGATGCCTGATGAATTGCCGAAGAAATTGCCACCTAGAAGGGCAATTGACCATGAGATCGAGCTCGTCCCAGGCACGAAGCCACCCGCCCGAGCTCCGTATCGGATGTCACAACCAGAACTTGCTGAACTCAGAAAACAATTGACGGAGTTGCTAGATGCGGGTTTGATCACTCCCGCGAAGTCGCCTTATGGTGCACCAGTCCTCTTCCAGAAGAAACAAGATGGTTCTTTGCGGATGTGTGTGGACTACAGGGCGCTAAACAAGGTGACTATTCGGAACAAGTATCCTATTCCCTTAGTCGCCGACTGTTTTGATCAGCTTAGTAGGGCGAGAGTGTTTACCAAGTTGGACTTGAAGTCTGGGTATTGGCAGGTCCGAATTGCCGAAGGTGACGAGGCGAAGACAACTTGTGTCACCAGATACGGGGCGTATGAGTTCATGGTCATGCCGTTCGGCTTGACCAACGCCCCGGCCACATTTTGCACCTTGATGAATCAAGTTTTGCGGGACTACATTGACGATTTTGTAGTGGTGTATCTCGATGATATTGTGATCTACAGTTCCAGCTTGGACGAGCATCTGAAGCACTTGAGGAAGGTGCTTGCCCGACTGAGGGAGCACGAGCTATACGTGAAGCTGTCGAAATGCACTTTTGCCCAGACCAAGATTAAATTCTTGGGCCATGTGATAGAACAGGGTCAGATAAGGATGGACTCAGGTAAAGTTCAAGTGATACAGGAGTGGCAGCCGCCAACGAATGTTTCAGAACTGAGATCTTTCCTTGGATTGACCAACTATTATAGGAAGTTTGTCCGAGATTATTCGAGAATGGCCCATCCCCTAACCGAACTTTTGAAGAAGAGCAATGTTTGGGAATGGTCCAAGGAGTGTCAATCGGCCTTCTCGGCTATGAAGCAGGCTATGTCTGAAGATCCGGTACTTGCTCTCCCTGATGTGTCGAAGTCCTTTGAAGTTCATACAGATGCTTCTGACTTTGCACTAGGAGGGGTTCTAATGCAAGAAGGCCACCCGGTGGCATATGAGAGTAGGAAGCTCAACGAAGCAGAACGTCGCTACACCACTCATGAGAAAGAGTTGCTCGCGGTAGTACACTGTCTCAGAATTTGGAGGCACTACCTGCTTGGTTCTAGTTTCATAGTGCGGACGGACAACACTGCAGTGAGCCACTTCTTGAGTCAATCTAAGCTCACTTCGAAACAGGCCAGGTGGCAGGAACTTTTGGCAGAATTCAACTTCATGCTCGAGTACAGGACAGGCTCAACCAACAGCGTAGCAGACGCCCTCAGCAGGAGAGCCGAACTAGATCAGGTAGCATTGATGGCCATGAATGCTATTGTTAGAGCAGATAGCCGAGTTGCCATCAACATCGGAAAGAAGATCAAGAAGGCCCTTACCAGGGATCCGGTTGCCCAACAACTACTGAAACTGATCGAGAGCGGTAAAACTCGACAGTTTTGGCAAGAAGATGGTTTGCTGATGACCAAAGGAAGACGGGTATACGTTCCCCGAGTTGATGATCTGAGACGAACATTGATTCGAGAATGTCATGACACCCTTTGGGCAGGCCATGCCGGAGGAGAAAGAACATTAGCTCTCCTTCAACAAGGTTACTACTGGCCCCAAATGGGGGATGAAGTGCAAGAGTATGTGAAAACATGCCTTACTTGTCAGCAGGACAAGGTGGAGCGTAAGAAGAAGGCAGGGTTACTACAGCCGCTGCCGGTCCCCAAGAGACCGTGGGAGAGTGTGTCATTGGATTTCATCACTGGTCTGCCGAAGGTTGAAGACTTAGGCACAATTCTTGTTGTCGTTGATCGGTTTAGCAAGTATGCGAGCTTTATCACAACACCTAAGTATTGCTCAGCCGAAGACACAGCGCAACTTTTCTTTAAGTATGTGGTGAAGTATTGGGGAATGCCTCAAGACATTGTCAGTGATCGGGACTCCCGCTTCACTGGAAACTTTTGGACTGAACTCTTTAAGTTATTCGGATCCCAACTTTCGATGAGTTCAAGTTATCATCCAGAATCAGACGGTCAGACGGAGCGGTTCAATTCCATGTTAGAAGAGTACCTCCGCCATTTTGTCAGTGCAACACAGAAAAATTGGGTCAAGCTACTGGATGTTGCCCAGCTGTGTTTCAACTCACGCAAAAGCTCTTCGACAGGGAAGAGTGCTTTTGAGATTGTAAATGGACAACAACCGTTACTACCCCACACGGTAAACGTCCCCAATGCCGGGAAATCCCCAAGGGCCATAAGCTTCAGTGAAGAATGGAGGCAGAATATAGATCTAGCTCACTCCTACCTTGAGAAAGCAGCCAGAAGAATGAAGAAACACGCTGACAAGAACAGGAGATCTCAAGAGTTTAACGTGGGCGACAAAGTTATGGTTAAGCTACTGCAACAGGATCGCAAATTTCTAAGGGGAAGAGACTCTCGTCTTTTGCAGAAATATGAGGGACCCCTGACTATAGTGAAGAAGATAGGCAAGATGGCTTACAAAGTTGATCCGCCTCATTGGTGGAGCCGCCAGCTCCATCCCGTCTTTCACGTCAGCATGTTGAAGCCATTCTATGAAGACACAGCCGACCCCTCCAGGGGCCAAATCAAGAGACAAGGACTCAAACCCAAAGCAGCAGGAAAACGAGTTGCCGAAGCTATTTTGAATGATAGAGTGATTATAGCTTCCCGCAAACGCCATCAGGAGTACCTAGTCAAGTGGCAGGGACAAATGGATGAAGAAAACACTTGGGAACGAGCAGCAGACTTATCAGCCTACGCCGACAAGATTGAAGCCTACCACATGCAGAAGTTGACGAGGGCGTCAACAGCTCTAGTGGGGGAGAATGTCACGGGCTGACCCTTGCACCCGCCTAGCACTGCGCCCCCGCGCCCATCCAGCTCAGCGCCCCCGCGCCCTTCCAACAGGCGCCCATGCGCCCTCACAAGTTCATCAAGTCTCGCGCCCATGCGCCCGTCAAGCACAGCGCCCACGCGCCCAATTGCAGTGCCCGCGCACGTCAAAAGCCAACAGTGAAGATCTAAAGATCCAGGCGTGCGTTTTTGCTCAATTTTGGTGGAGACCACCGTTGTATATATTTAAGTTTCCCTGTAAAATTTCAAGTCATTTGGAGTTGTATTTCTCTAAAAAGGGGCACTATGACTCCTCGCACATAGTTACGTCTACTACTGTCACTTTAGTTTTACCTCCTAATGGTACTATATGGGAGTCATGCACACCCATACCCGAGAGTCCCTTGCTTTGTTTTAGCTTGCCATTCTAGCTAGATTGCACACTGTGGATGCAAACAAAGCCTTTTGTAAGTTGTAATGATGCTATTGAAGTAATGAAGATATTTGTGACCGTTTTACCCTCGTGTTGAAATTTACTCTTTGTGCACTGTTTTATGCGATGTTGATGCACTGCTTGCTATAAATTGTTGAGATTGGTTGGCGGACTCTTCTTGCGAGCGGCAAGTCGAGTGCCACACACGGTTTCCTTGTGCCATCAAGGGCCACCGTGTGTCACAAGGGCACGTATTATGACAATGGCGCACTGGCGCGGTGACGACCATCGCGGGGATACACTTGGTGCCGGGGGCATATGTCATGGAAATAGCGCATGGGCGCGGCGATGAAAGTCGCGAGGCAATACTTGGTGCCGGTGGCACGCATTACGAGAATGGCATAAGGGCACAGCGAGGAACGTCGCAGAACACTACTTGGTGCCGGGGGCACGTATCATGATAATGGCGTAAGGGGGGCAGCGACAAACGTCGCAGAACAGTACTTGGTGCTGGGGTGCATGTTATGGAAATGGCGCATTGGTGCGGCGACGAACGTCGCAGAGAAATACTTGTGATAGTATGCCGCCATTGTGACGATTGCGCACGGTCGGTGACGAGCGTCATGTGACCAATGTTGTTGAGCGCGCATTGTAGAGAGCGCGATGAGTGAGGTCTGGGTTTAGGAGTGACCCTTGCAAGACAAAAGGGTGGCCGACCCCCTTAAGGAAGCGGTGGCCGACACCTTTAAGAAAGGGGTGGCCAACCCCTCCTCAAGAAGGGGTGGCCGACCCCCTGCAAGAGGGGGTGGCCGACCCTCTTAAGGGGTCGAGCCCTTTTTTCAATGATTTGACCGTGTTGATGTCGCTGCATATTGGTGATGCCTGTGGATGCTAGAAAGAAGACGCACTTTGACCGGGTGATGGCATTGAATAATTGACCGTTGACTGGGTGATGTGTCGCGCAAAGTGGGTCCCTTAGCGGGCCCTGGGGTGCGACCAGAATAGGGTATGAACTGTTAAGAGTGACAACAAATTTGTTTCCCAAGATAAAACAAGCGAAAAAAAACTTTGATGATTTACGCAGACTAATTACCAGACAAAAATTTAAGAGAGAGAGAATGGAAAACTTAGTGTGAAATCTATTACCATCTGACCCTTATATAGTGTATCAACATGTGTAAACAGTTACGACGGTTAATAATTCTGTAGGTGTCATTTAATAGCCATAAGTTTGAGAGGCACCATGGAAAGATGCCAGTTCAAATTAAACAGAACTAAAAAAATATGTTCAATTCTCACAGTCACACGCTTTCAGTTTGAACCAATCTGAAATTGTCACAAAAAGAAAGGTTGAGGTCGGGGCGAAGGCTCCTACGGACGATGCAAAGTGTGCCTAAAAGCGTTAATAGCGTCATTATGCCGCCGCAACAGGAGCAGGCGCGCCCCGCATGTGCAAATACATGGCCATACACACTTTGTGTTTCTAGAAAAATAAAGCATTTCACATGACCACTAATCTGCCCTTAGCCTTTTCATTTTCCAAACAATGTGGGAATCCTTATTTCTACATGACCCTTTTAAATTCTTATTAAATACTCAACTTTGATATATTATATCTCCCTAACCAATCAATAAAACTGAATGATTCTTTTTGGACATTGCAGCTTGATGTGAAAACATTGGATTCAAGGTCCAATTATTGGACAATTTTCAACAATTTTTCCAAACTTCAAAATTAGATTTTTACCATTTTTCTTATTTAGAAAATGCACATCTCTCTGTCCTTTGGTAGGTCATACTGAAGTAAATGTGTCTTTTGACTTGAACCTTTATAATATTGGAATGAAGTCTATTAGGATTCAGAGTAACCTTAGCCTTGAAGTAAGAAGCGTTGGTGATTGATCATCACTAACATGTGTAGGGCTTTCCAACCAAATTTTCAAATACATGCACATTTACAACCATGTTCTACATCTTAGGATTTGCATAAGTGTCATAAAAACAAGCTCAAATCTCATAGAAGGTACCCCACTTCCCACACTTATATAGGTAAATCTAGTAAGGAAGACGTGTACAACCTACATCCTACTTTAAGGACACAGATTCATTAACGGAATTATTTTCACCCTCCTTTTGTTCTTCATAAAAGTATGCACTACCTTGAGATGGCATGAAGATCAAGATCTTCATTCTTCAATGCATCCTTGGTCATAAATATAATGTGTTTTTCTATTAAGTTAGAAGACTAGAAGTTACTCTAGTGTCTAGTCGGTTTTCACGTGCATGTTACCTCTCTCATTTCAAGAGTTTCAACCCTTCTCCTTGGAAGCCTTCCATATTATATCACTTCCTAGGCCTTTCCTGAAGGGATCTGCCAAATTACCTTCGAACTTCACGTGTCTAATAGGCCAATTCCTTTTCTTAGTTTCTCTCTCACATATCCATGTCTAAGACTTATATATGTAGACTTCCCATTATACACCTTAATGTATGCCTGTGAAAATGCTGCCTCATCATAGAATACAGAAATAGCAGACATTGGCTTAGATTCCTTTATCAATAGGTCTCCAAGTCATTCTGCCTACTTAATTTCCATTGTCAAAGCAATAAATTTTGGCTCCGTATTAGAACATGAAATCAAAGTTTGCTTCTTAGAACCTCAAGAAATAGCACCTCCACCCATGTTAAAAATCCAACCATTTGTGGACTTAGTTTCATCAGAGTCTATGATCCAGTTTGCATCCATGTACCCTTTTAACAGGGCAGGAAATTCTTTGTAAATTAATGCAAATTCAATTGTGCCTTTAGGGTACTTAAGCACCTAAATATCGTATTCCAATGGACTTACGCGGGGTTATGAGTAAACCTACTCAAAACACCAACTGTCAAGACTATGTCTGGTCGAGTATGTTGTATGACATACATCAAACAGTCAATGACACTAGAATACTCTAGTTGTGAAACACATTTCCCTTCATTTTCCCTTAACTAGATAGAAGGGTCGTATAGGGTAATAATTGGGCATAGTCCTTGTGATTAAATTTCTTTATTACTTTGTCAATATAATGAGACTTTGATAAAGAAATCGTATCCAAAGATCTAATGTTTTTTATGCCTAAAATAACATTGGCCTCCTCTATATCCTTCATATCAAACGATGAAGCTAGCAATGATTTGGTTTCAAACACAATATGCAAATCAATACCAAAGATTAGCACATCATCAAAATAAAAACATATTATAACATTGTGTCCAATATCAAACTTTGAATAAAGCACTTATCAATTTCTTTACTCTAAATCGACGAGATATAAGGACTGGTCAAATCATTTATGACACTGCTTAGGAACTTGTTTTAGGTTATACAAAGATTTGATAAGCTTACAAACCTTAGGCCATTAATGCAAAACCTTCCGATTGTTTCATGTACACCTCATCCGCTAAAATACCTCATAAAAGCAGCTTTGACATCAATTTTGTGTATAACCAATTTGTTAGTGGATGATAAACCTGCTAAATCTAGCTACTGGAACATATCTTTCAAAATAGTCAAATTCCTTCCCTTTATTTATTACCCTTAGTTACAAGTCTTGTTTTACATTTATCTTCGATTCCCAGGCTTAAGTTTTTTCTTGAAGATCCATTTCAGTCTATTGGTTTAAACCCTGGCAACAATCAGTCAAAAACGAAGTTTGGTTTGACAATATCAAATCTATTTCATCATTTATAGCTTCTTACCATAATAAGGCATAATCTCGAGAAGTTTTAGCTTTTCGATACGTCAAAGGTTATTCTCTATGTCATATATGCAAGGGGAATCGTCTATATTTCCACCTCCCTTAGCTATATATTGGTAACCATAGGACTTTTTGCTCTTGCTCTCTTACTTCTCCTTAGTTCTCCACCTTCCCCTATTTCTTAAGTAGGGTGAACTTGATCTTCATTGATTGTCTTTACTTTTTTCGTTTTGTAGAGAAAGAATTCTGCATCTCTACATTCCAATATAATATATTGACTAACCAATACCAGTAAATTATATGGTTAGAATGTTTACTCCTTGCTATGTTGAGCATAGCCTATGAAGACATACTCAATTGTCATTTCCTTCAACTTAGGTCTTTTAGGATAAGTTAGCCTACTAATGCTCTAAAAACCCACACCTTAAGGCGTCCAAGACAAGGTTTTCCTTTTCTCCAAAGCTCATTGGGTATGAAATTATTAAATTTTTTAGGGGTATATGGTTAAGTATATATGTAAAAGTCATAAGTGCTTTCTCGGCAAATAATTAGGCGATTCAGAAGTGTGCAATAATGTATTTATCATCTCTTGTAAAGTCCTATTTTTCCTCTCGGCCACACTATTTTGTTGGAGACTGTAAGGAGCTATAACTTTGTGAATGATGCCCTAAGTTTCAAATAGATTATCAAAGGAAAAGTATTCACTCATATCCTATCACTAGATTTTAATCTTATGATTGATTAGCTACTTCCTCTTTGTAAATTTTAAGTTTATCCACAACCTCATCTTTAATCCGTAAGAGGTATGTGTATGCATACGTGAACAATCATCTAGAAATGTTACACCCTCCATCCCGAAAAAAAAAAAGGGTCAAATTTTTTTGTGGCCTGTCCTAAAACAATTGCTCACTTTTCAAATTAAGAAAGATTCTGTAAGTATTTGTCCAGGTTTACCCTTTTTACACATTTTTATTCTATTTTCTCTCTAAATTTAATCATCCATCGAACTATTTTCTCTCTCCTCAGCCACTTTCTTCCGTAGTGAAAGGCAATTTCGCGACACTTGTTGACACTTGAAAAGAATCATAGAGGGAGTGGCCCTCAGATCTGATCAAAGTCATAATTATTTGCAATTCGTGAATTTGGATAATAACAAACTTGGTTATTTATCATGTAAAAATCAAACAACTTACTTATTAGGAACTTTTTGTACCCGGCGTCCTTTGTCTTATAATTGCTGTCAAGTTCCTCCCACAATTCCTTTGTCATAATATTTCCATACTTATATCGTACACGTCGTATAATGTATCAAACACCCTTCCAAAATATAACCCTTGAAGTAGAGATCATCCTCTTCCCTTCTTTAATTTGTTTTCTAGTAGTATGCTTGGTTGCTTCATTTGCACTTTCCTCCACAATTGGCTTTAGATATGTTAGGACATATATAGGCAATCTTCAAGGTTGAAAAGAAGAAGTAAATCTTGCTCTTTCAATGCCTGAAGGAGCCGTCGAACTTCAGATGTCATTGATCATAGGCATCTCAGTAGTACTTTCCAATATATGCAGATATTGTCTTAAGATTGTTGGAAAAGTAAGAAGTAAATGAAAAAATGCCTAAGTCAAATGCTGAGCACTCTTTCCTTAAGATAGTAGTTGCTCCATTTGATCTGCTAAAATGACAACAAATCTACCTCTAAAGATAAAACAGGCAAAATTTTTTGATGATTATAGCAGACTAATCACGAGATAGAAATTTGAGAGAGTGAGTGAGTGAGTGAATATGAAAAATTGAGTGTGAAATTTGTTACCATCATACACTTTGTACAGTAAACCAACAAGTGTTTTGAACTAGTGCAAACAGTTATCGCAATTAAATGACTCCACAGGTTTCATTTAACAGTCATAAATCTAAAGGGCACCATGAAAAGGGGTCATTTAATTACAAGAATTAAAAATTGTGTTTAATTCCAACAGTCACTCTCTATCAGTTCAAACCAGCCTGAAATTGTCAAGAAAAGAAAGCTTGGGTGGGGGACTTACACCTAAAACCACCTTTACGCCCTGGCACGGCCACACGCGTCACACATGTGCGGTGCATCGCACATGTGTGAATACATGGCCATGCATACTCTATGTTTTTAGACCAATTACACATGTCACATGACCACTAATATACCACTAGCCTTTTAGTTTTCCGAGCAATGTAGGAATCTTCATTTATTACCTTTTTCAATCCTTCTTAAATGCCCGACTTTGGGATATTATATCTCACTAACCAATCAATAAGATTGAATTATTCTTTTTGGACATTGCACCCAAACTTTAGATTCCAAATATCCAATTATTGAAAAAATTCTAGAAGAGAAGTACTAAAAGTGTGTTGGTGGGAAAGTAGAAGTTTTCGATTCAGATGTGATGTATAGTGAACTCACACCTGAATGTGAAGAGAAAACTATATGAGATTACACGTATAATAGAGTCCCACATCCACATTGGAAAAAGCGATCTCGTGTTGCAAGCATAGTGACAAATTTGGTGTTCAAAAATTATTTGGCATGGTCAATAATATGGAATATCGAAATTATTCGGAGAACTTTGTCAGTGAATCTAAAATAATTTGGTATAATAACAAAGTTCATATTGTAATCAAGAACAATTTAGCAATCAATCGTTCAGGTTACAATAGATATACATATACGAAATTTGTAAACTTTATAATTAAAATGACAAAAATGTAGCAATTTTTTCGCTCTTTAAAGTGATAGGTAAAAAAAATTGAAGAGAATTTATGGGTAGTGCTATGTAATTATGTGTGGCTAAATGATATATAGTTACTTTTGCTCAAAATTAAACAAGAGTTGGTGGTGTGATGACACAAAACTAAGCTAGTAACTAAGATCACCAGCGGGAGTGTCTTACTTCTTTCATTCGCAATAAATTCGTAAATACCACAATATTTGTAAGTTATTCGCGAAATTTTCAAGTAATATCGATAAATTCGTGTTTTAAATTATCTGTTAATTTATCGCGATAAATTTACAAATATAGGCAATATCTCGCAAGTATGTTACTATTGTTGCAAGGATCAGTGTGTACATGGTTGGCCCAGCACTCCGTGACTTAAGCCTTTCCAAGTTGGGTTCTAAAGAGTATGCGGAGTTTCTCGCTAATTTTTACTCCCCAACCCAGTTGGACTTGAAATATAAGGATGCCTGGACCTGTATAAGGTCTCAATCCAAGCTCACCTTGTCCCAAAGATAGCAAACTAAGGCCCAAGAAATTTCAGTGTTCTAAGACTTGAGGTTGCAGATTTACTCATCCCTCTGCTGCTATCCTAACAACATTGTGGTATTCGATCTTCATCTAAGTTCTTCTCCATATCTTATTCTGCTAGCTAGCTAAATGGTACTGTTACCAGTTGACACACCAAAATTTGTTCCCCTCCAAACTTATTTTACAGGTAACTCGGGTTGCTTTTGCTCTACATTATTGGCACCTGAACACCAAAGTTGCTCACGATGTATTACATTATTGTGGTCTTTCAACACCTAATAACCTTAACATGCTATGTTTCCTTGTTTTTATCTTTTTTGCGTTCTCAACGTGGTTTCATCAGGCACCGTCTTCGTATACGTGAGATTATAAGGTCTTTGGGTGCCAACATCTTTGCTACCACTGGCTAGTTTTTGTGATATCGACTTTGAATGAAAACTTTCTTGCCGTCAACCAGATTGACCGTGTTTTTGAATTCTATAACACTAACGCACCAGCCGATCATGTTGGATCTTGTCATGATGTACTCTTTACAACACTAAAAAACGAACAAATTTCTGTCTTGATAGCACGTACTTCAGAGAAGAGAGACTACCAGAATAAACTTCAAAAGACAGCTCCATCCTTGTAATGGATTCAAACGCAATGTGTACGTCATCCTTTGAGTGAATAGATTTGCATGTATTTATACAGAAGATGAATCTTGAGTTGAATAGGAACATTTCCTTCATGGGAGGCGACAAAAGAAGTTGGATGGAGCCAGAGAAAGGGCCATACACCCACATGCACTCATAAGTTAGGACACCCGGATCCTTTAGAAATTTCAGAGGGCTGAAAGGCCTGCAACGATTGGGGCCCCTCCTGAGTCAGCATTGATTGACCATTCTGAGTCCCCATTGATTCCACAAATCTTCTGACATGAAAGCGGATGTGAGGTGGTTGTCCAGCATACATGATTTAGGTTAATCTTAAGTAACTTCTAATTTTTTGAAGCAGATGATATAACTATTTGAAAGTATGAAATATTGTGCCGAGGGCATGTCAGTAGGGTTGTTTATTTGACTGCATATTACTTGAGTACAAGTTTTATATATATATATATATATATATATATATATATATATGGGGGCCGATCCACACCCACCGGTGGAGAAATAATAATTTCTCCACCGAACCGCGGGTAAGAGTAGCGGTTGGGAAAAAGTTGCACTGACACTGCATTAATGGCAAAAAAGGCACGAGAAAATGGCGAGAAAATGGCGAGAAAATGGGGAAAAGGAGAAAAAGGACACCAACCGCATGAAGAAGCAGCGGTTAGCATTAATACCCTGCCACGTGGCGTCCCCCCACCCCTGCCACGTGGCCCAACCCCATGGGCCCTGCCACGTGGCGTCCCCCACCCTTGCCACGTGGCCCAACCGCTTATACAACCCGCGGTTGGGGCATGAACCCTGCCACGTGGCGTCCCCCACCCATGCCACGTGCCCCAACCGCGGGTTGTATACGCGGTTGGGGCGATGGCCCCTACCACGTGGCGTCCCCCACCCATGCCACGTGGCCCAACCGCGGGTTGTATATGCGGTTGGGGCGATGGCCCCTGCCACGTGGCGTCCCCCCACCCCTGCCACGTGGCCCAACCGCTTATACAACCCGCGGTTGGGGCACGTGGCGGCCCCTCCCCTTGCCACGTGGCCCAACCGCATAAACAACCCGCGGTTGGGGGCGATGGCCCTGCCACGTGGCGCCCCGGGTGATGCCCCCCTCCCCCATGATGCCCCACGTGTTGTCCTTCTGCCAATTTTTTTTTTTGCCGCAGCCTTTGACCGCTCAATCACGGGTTTTTTTCTGTCTTTTTTCTTCTCTCTTCCTCACTTTTTTCTGTCTTTTTTCTTCTCTCTTCCTCACTTTTCTCTCTTTATAATCCCCTCCCCCGAACCCTTCTTCTGCACTCTATCATCTTTACCAACTTCCTTCGTACTTCATATCTCACCTACATAATCTCCACAACAATACAAACCAAAAAATTTTACGCTAGAAGATCAGTGGATAACCACTAGAAGATCGGTAGATTTTTCTTTAAATACATCAAGTCACAACAAGTAAGTATTTTGAATTTCCTTATAATTCAATGTTAGGTTTATACAAATCAGCGTATTACATTTATAGATTCCAAAATAGCGATTTTTTAGGGCGCCAAATATAGACAGTTTTTCACGAATTTATAAAAAATAGCTAGAGCTAGATTTTGGCAAAATACAAAAAAGAGACCCTAGTTATTCTTAAAGGATCTGTCTCAGGTAAAAATTTTAGATTTTTCCAAAGACTGGAAAGGGGTTAACTGATACGGGGAACCTTGTAATTCTGCAGTGTATTTTAAAATATCAAGTTAGCGCGATTTCGCGCAAAAATTTTATGAGAACCCTAGGATGTTGGGAAGTTCCATTCCCCAGGAATTCGGGCCATTCCGAAGCCGTTACCTATTTTTTTGGCCGAACGGCCCTTTAAGCGCTTGATCCGGAACCGGTTCGGGATTTTTGGGTGAAACCTCCGTAAAATACTTTTTAGGTCAAGAATGAATTCAGGGAGCCTAAAATAGCATTTCGAAGCACTTTTGATATTTTTCGATGCCAGGGGGCATTTCGGTAATTCGTCGCCCCGAGAGGGGTATTTCGGTAATTTTATAGTGCTAAGTTTTTCGACGGACTTTTTAGTCCAGAAATGTAATTACAAAACTGAAATGTTGTTTTGAAGCTGATTTGGCGCGCGTAGGGGTGATAATGAATCTCCGGGGGCATTTCGATAATTTGTCGCTCAGCGAGGGTATTTTGGTAACTGAACGTTGTAACACAACTGGAGGAAATAATTTTCAACACTATGTGTATTCCTAGGGTGTAACACTATGACTATGTGTGTTTAATGTGAATACGAAACATAATTGTCGCTAAAGGTGAAAACTTAATTAGACAGTTTTTTCACGAATTTATAAAAAATAGCTAGAGCGTGATTTTGCCAAAGTACAAAACAGAGACCCTAGGTATTTTCAAAATATCTATATCAGGTAAAAATTTCAGATTTTTCCAAAGACTGTAAAGGGGCTAGCTGATATGGGGAACCGTGTAACTTCGCAGTCTAATTTAAAATACCAAGCTAGCGCGATTTCGTGTAAAACTTTTATGAGAACCCTAGGATGTTGGGAAGTTCCATTCCCCAGGAATTCGCGCCATTCTGAAGCCGTTAGCTATTTTTTTGGCCGAACGGGCCTTTAAGCGCTCGATCCGGACACCGGTTCGCGATTTTTGCGCAAAAGATCCGTAAAATACTTTTTAGATCAAGAATTAACTCAGGAGGCGTAAAATAGCATTTTAAGGCCATTTGATATTTTTCCTGATGCCAGGGGCATTTTGGTAATTTGCCACCCCGCGAGGGGTGTTTTGGTAATTTTTCCGCGCCAAGTTTTTCAAATGGGTTTTTAGTCCAGAAATGTAAGTAAACCACCTGAAATGTTGTTTTGAAGCTGGTTCGGGGGCGTTGGGGTGATAGTGAACCCCCAGGGGCATTTCGGTAATTTACCGCTCATCGGGGGCTATTTTGCTAGGAAGGATCCAGCTTAAAATTCATACCTTAAAATAACTTTTAGTTCAGGAAAGGGTGTGAGACACCCGAAAACTTATTTTGTTCCGGATGTTCTGAACCTTGTGACGCACCGGCGATGACTGCCAGGGGGTATTTTGCATAAGTAGCGGGTGTTTTGGTAACTTTCCCCCTTTAAAATTTTTCCTGATATATTTGGTATATAATTGACGTGACCCATTTAAAAACTTGACTTTAAAGCGGTTTTGAGGTGTTGGGGGTGTAGGGGCCATCGGGGGGTATATTGCTATATAACCACGTTGGCGCTAAATTCAGTGGGAACTAGCGTAATTAAGCGTTCGAAGTGGTGGGAAGTGAGGATTTATTTTAATACATTGAAATAATGACTATTGCTAATGTGTTGGTAAGCTAGGTTAAAGATCCAGTTATAGTTTTGGAATGTAAATATTATGGACGCTAAGTTGGTTTATAATTATATTTTGTTCTTAGAGGTATGAATTTCAGCCGTGGACCTCATGATACATCAATCCTATACGATGACGATGACCATGTCGCGAGGCACGTATTTGACGGTGTCGATAGGGGTGTTTTGGAAACAATTCAAAGCACAAGGCACCTTGAAGAGTGGGTACTAAACGAGGAACAAATACAGCTATTACACCGTCAAAATTTAACCATGTTCACCGATTGCGGGAAATGGTCTCGACACGACGATTGCCTTATATCCGCTCTAGTTGAACGATGGAGGAGCGAGACGAACTCATTTCACTTCCGGTTTGGTGAAATGACTGTTACGTTAGAGGACGTCAGATATATTTTAAGCTTAACATGTATCCCACTCATTTTGTGGAATTAACGGTGAGAGAATTCACATAATGGAGGCGAGGTGGCGGTAGGAGTAAGTGGAAACCAGGTCGAAACGTGATAGGCATGATGAACGCAGACTATCAATGTCCCGCTGCTGATGCGAACCTTATCATGATACCTTGTCATCATGCAAACCACTGGTTCCTATTAGTTCTCCATCTAGCGTTCAGAACAGTTCACATATACGATAGCCTAAGGGAGGACGAGCCTGGACAGCTGCTGGCACAGATGTACAACGAGTACATCACTTTAGTGGTTAGTTTTTATTTTTTGACCTTGGCTCATAGTATATTGTTCTTGTTTCATAGGCTTGATTCTCGTTTTTATTGTTGGATGCAGACTACTGTCCTCTCGCTAGCGTGCGAACGGCCACAGGGGGACCCTTGGACGGTCGTGATGATAAAGGACCGACCAAAGCAATATAACGGTCACGATTGCGGGATTTACGTCCTCAAGTACATGGACTACATTGCTCGCTCGGAAGTGCTCAAATACTCCTCGTGGACTAGGAAGGATGCCTTGACGTTTAGGTATAGGATAGCCTGGGAGCTGAAAAAGAATGAAGCTAGACGCCTTCATTACCATTATCCTGACGTGCGTGGCTAGCTGCTGTGATGTTACAAAAAACTGTACCAAAAAGAAATGTACATAATTTTTCGCATGCTATGAATTTGGCGCTAAAATGTGCACAAATATACCTTTCATATGACGCATTTGAAAAAATTACGCGTCTCGCTTTTCGCCGAAATTCATAGAAATTGGCTAACTAGCGTGCATGAGGTGCAATGAGAGAAAAAAAAGTGACAAAAAAAATTGTAACTTTTTTCGGAAGCTATCAATTGGGCCTTAAAGTGTGGCCGAATAGGCCCTTCCTAGGAAAACCCAAAAAATAATGTGTCCCGTTTTTCGCCGAAATTCTTACAAATGGGCTAACTAGCGTGCCTGAGGTGCAATGAGCGAAAAAAAAGTGACAAAAAAAATTACAACTTTTTTCAGAAACGGGATTTTAAGCTTTGAAACGGGATTTTAAGCTTCCTGAATTCACTCTTTAAAATAACTTTTCAGGTGTCTCACACCCTTTCATGAACTAAAATTTATTTTAAGCACAAATTTGTGTAATGTAAAATTAGCAAAATAGCCCCCGATGAGCGGCAAATTACCGAAATTCCCCCGGGGGTTCATTATCACCCCAACGCCCCATATGGCGGCTACACCACCGGCAGTCTCAAAACCGCTTTGCTTACTACTTTTTAAATGTATCACATCAATTATATACCAAATATTTCCTCCGAAGATTTTAAAGGGGATGCGTTAACAAAAATTACCCCGCTACATATGCAAAACACCCCCTGGCAGCCATCGCCCCAACAAACATCTCAGAACAACTGGAACAAAATAACTTTCCGGGTGTCTTACACCCTTATCCTATAACTAAAAATCATTCGGGAAAATTTTCAAGCTGGTTCAGTTAGCAAAATAGCCCCCGTCATTGCGGGCAAATTACCGAAATGCCCCCGGGGGTTCATTGTCACCCTAACGCCCATCAAACCAGCTTCAAAATAACCTTTTAGATGTTTTACTTACATTTCTGGACTGAAAAACTTGACACCGTAAAATTAGCAAAACACCCCTCGCGGGGTGGCAAATTACCAAAATGCCCCTGACATCAGAACGATCTCAAAAGTGCATTGAAATGTTATTTTAAGCTTCCCGAATTCATTCTTGATCTAAAAAGTATTCTACGGACTTTTCGCCCAAAAATCCCGAACCGGTGTCCGAATCGAGCGCTTAAAAGCCCGTTCGGCCAAAAAATTAGCTAACGGTTTCGGAATGGCCCGAATTCCTTGGGAATGGAACTTCCCAACACCCTAGGGTTCTCATAAAAGTTTCGCTCGAAATCGCGCTGGCTTGATATTTTAAATTATACTGCAAAGTTACAAGGATCCCCGTATCAGTTAACCCATTTGCCCCGCTACGTATGCAAAACACCTCCTGACAGCCATCGCCCCAACAAACATCTCAGAACAACTGGAACAAAATAACTTTCCGGGTGTCTTACACCCCTATCCTATAACTAAAAATCATTCGGGAAATTTTTCAAGCTGGTTCAGTTAGCAAAATAGCCCCCGATGAGCGGCAAATTACCGAAATGCCCCCGGGGGTTCATTGTCACCCTAACGCCCATCAAACCAGCTTCAAAACAACCTTTCAGATGTTTTACTTACATTTCTGGACTGAAAAACTTGACACCATAAAATTACCAAAACACCCCTCGCGGGGTGGCAAATTACCAAAATGCCCCCTGGCATGAGAAAATATCAAAAGTGATTTTAAAAGCTATTTTAAAGCTTCCTGAGTTCATTCTTGATCTAAAAAGTATTTTACGGATTTTTCGCCTAAAAATCCCGAACCGGTGTCCGGATCGAGCGCTTAAAAGCCCGTTCAGCCAAAAAATTAGCTAACGGCTTCGGAATGACCCGAATTCCTTGGGAATGGAACTTCTCAACATCCTAGGGTTCTCATAAAAGTTTTGCACGAAATCGCGCTGGCCTGATATTTTAAATTACACTGCAAAGTTACAAGGTTGCGCGTATCAGTTAACCCCTTTCCAGTCTTTGAAAAAATCTGAAAGTTTTACCTGATATAGATCTTTTGAAAATAACTAGGGTCTCTGTTTTGCACTTTGGCAAAATCTAGCTGTAGCTAGTTTTTATAAATTCATGAAAAATTCTATAATAATAATAAAAAGGACATGAAAGGATATTATAATAATAATAAAAAGGACATGAAGGAAAATGGAGAAAACCCAACCACCACACTTAGTGGCGGTTGGTATCATTGCAAATTTATTTTTTTTCTGTCGCTAAATGTGAAAATTTAATTAGATAGTTTTTAACGAATTTATAAAAAATAGCTAGAGCTAGATCTTGCCAAATTGCAAAAAAGAGACCGTAGTTATTTTTAAAAGATCTATATTAGGGAAAAATTTCAGATTTTTCCAAAAACTGGAAAGGGGTTAACTGAAATGGGGAACCTTGTAACTTTGCAGTATAATTTAAAATATCAAGCTAGCGCGATTTCGTGCGAAACTTTTATGAGAACCCTAGGACATTGGGAAGTTTCATTTTCCAGGATTTTGGGCCATTCTGAAATTGTTAGCTAATTTTTTGGCCGAACGGTGCAATTTTTTGGGAAATAGACCTAAAAAAATTAGCCCGTTCGGCCAAACAATTAGCTAACGACTTCGGAATGGCCCGAAGTCCTGGAAAATAGAACTTCCTAACATCCTAGGGTTCTCATAAAAGTTTCGCACGAAATCGCGCTAGCTTGATATTTTAAATTATACTGCAAAGTTACAAGGTTCCCCATTTCAGTTAACCTCTTTCCAGTTTTTGGAAAAATCTGAAATTTTTCCCTAATATAGATCTTTTAAAAATAACTACGGTCTCTTTTTTGCAATTTGGCAAGATCTAGCTCTAGCTATTTTTTATAAATTCGTGAAAAACTGTCTAATTAAGTTTTCACTTTTAGCGAAAGAAAAAAAAAATTTGCAATGATACCAACCGCCACTAAGTGTGGCGGTTGGGGTTTTCTCCATTGTCCTTCATGTCCTTTTTATTATTATTATAATATATATGTGTCCTTTAAATGTCCTTTTTATTATTATTATAATATATATGTGTCCTTTTTTAAAAAAAAATGCAACTTGGCAAATAATTCCCAACCGCATGTAGGGGTTGCGGTTGGGCATTAATGCCAACCGCAACTCCCACACGCGGTTGGGCATTATGCCCATTTTCTCGCGAGATTTTCATTTTCTCGCGATATTTTGATGAATTTCTCATGCCATTTTGGTCCTTTTTGGTCTTTTTCGTCCTTTTTTCCGTCCACGTGGCCAACCGCTGCTCTTACCTGCGGTTCGGTGGGAAAATTGTTATTTTTCCACCGGTAGATGTGGATCGGCCCCCTATATATATATATATATATGCTTAGACAACAGAGTTAACCCATAATGTTAACCATTACGCTTTGAATTATATGCACTACGGTTAAAGCACTTTTAATTTCAGTTTTTATTTTTTTTAAAATACAAAAAACTAAGATCTTGCAGAGCACAATAGTTCATAATTAGGGTGCGCGAATATGTTGCCCTATTCAAATCAACTAATTTTATATCCTTTCTGTGCCTGGGAGATAATTAGACAACGTTAAATATTCAAGGGAACGCCATGACTTGTGATTGTGCACACACGATTTTATTTGCTTTCGATTCCAACATCAGCAGAGAAAATCTATCTCATGCAAGTAGTGAACACAAGAATTTATTTTTTGTTAACGTGATCGGGTTGTAATGTTCACAAAAACCATATATATTTCCACATGACAATAGTGAACATAACACAAAAAACGTTCATGCCCCGATATTTACACAGCAAGCTCTAGAAAGGAAAAGTAACGTTGATTAACCACCACATTTAGAATATCTACATTTGCCGTTATTTGTTATACCTTATCGGTTTGTATTTTCGTGAGAGCATTTTGCTTATTTTTTATTGGGCACATTTTAAAAATACTTTTGCATATGTTTTTAGTCGTTTTAATTGCAAAATTCATGGCTTAGCACTTAAGAACAGAAAGACTATGAGCGCGCGTGCGTGTATTTGTTTGTGTTTATCAACGGTGAATTCAAGAAAATGAACAAAAGAAGGTACAATGGTCCCCTAAAAAAATCAAAGAAAAAAGTTACAAAGATAAAGGGGAAAAAAATGGTCCCCCGCGTTCCACAACCTTTCTTCCTTTTCGCCTTTCACTTGGGTGTTTGGATTCTCTTTTGTGTGTTTCATTAAAAGGAACAAATGGGTTTGTGCTAGTGAATCAGAGAACCCAACCCTCCCCCCCCCCCCCCCCCCCCTACCTAATGTCTCTCATCCCCTCGGTTAGTACGGGCTGGAGTTTGTAGTGAGTTTGTTGGGTTCCACGTGTAAGGTCCCGCCTTTGTGTTGTGGCGTGCGCTTTGTTTCACCGAAATTCCTGCTTTTGGGGAACTTGCATTCAAAATTTCCTGCAAGCCTATTCAATTCAATTCAATTCAATCAAAAGAGAGTCTCTGCCACAAATATAAATTTTACCACCCAAAGTACCCTGCAAGCCGGCCGTGAACTTGATGACCGTACACGTGGCCACATCATCTGCTCCAGACTTTAATTTCGTCGGCCCACCATATTTCTCCTTTCTGTAGTTTTACTTGCCGGATCCATTACTCCGGATACTATCCCGACTGATATAAATATATTTTTTTTGTTTTTATAATAATAATAATAATAATTAATAGTATGTAATTAAGAATAATAAAAATACGATCGAGTTACAACAAGTTCATAAGTCAAGT
The DNA here is from genome assembly GCA_033070095.1 of Escallonia herrerae. NCBI lineage: Eukaryota > Viridiplantae > Streptophyta > Magnoliopsida > Escalloniales > Escalloniaceae > Escallonia > Escallonia herrerae. The sequence continues at coordinate 284,667 of JAVXUP010000344.1, read as the reverse complement.
TCCAACAAATTCATTATTACTCGTGTGCATACCAAGATAAACATGAACCGAATTCCTATCCACAATGACAAACTAATGAATTGTGTTCCTGCAAAAATTTTGTGGGCACTAATTAAGTTAGAAATTCCATCTTCTTTAAAAAAAAAAAAAGTGGGGCCACAAAAGAAACAAAAGGAAGAAGAGACAAGAAAGTAAAGTGAAAAAGAAATAGGAGTTGGCGTTCAACCCAAAGAAAAGATGAAAAACTAGAAGGAAGAAGCAGAAGAAAGAAGACGGCGACGGTGGGCCAATAGGCGACAGTGCCAGCAGCTTGCTCTTGGGTCCGTTTCGAGGTGGTTACTCCGACGATGTTTGTATGCTCGCCGAATTTCAAGAGTGCACCGAGCTTGGCGACTACGAAGGCGGCGGTGTATCCGATGCCGAGGTCGAGGACCATGCCGGACTTGACGTACTTGACAGCGGCGAGTTTCTCGAAGTCGTCTTGGGACAAGGTGGGGGTAGGCGTGGAGGCCCAGATGGAGAAACGGGTGTGGGGGCAGAGGGAAGGGGTGCGTAAGAAGAGGCGGGTGGTGGGGTTGTGGTGGTGGAGGGAGGAAAAGAATGAGGCAGATTGAGAATTAGGGTTTCAACAAAACCCTAATTCACAAATTAGGCTTTCAAAACCTTAATTTGCATATTGAGAACCTTAGGGTTTTGAAGCAGATTGAGAAATTTTGATGAAATGACTACAAAGACAGTGAACAAATCAATTTTTGCGTTTTAAAACCCTAATCTTTAAATTGAGGCTTTAAATTAAGGCTTGATGAAATATACATCACAAGGGGTAGTAGCATCAATTTAAAAACACTTATTGATGACATAAAAAAAAAAGTATACTTTTTAGATGGAACCCTGACGGATGGATACGGCTGATACATCTTAAAAGTGTTAGGTCACGATATGTTACATTTTAAAATTTAATGTCATTTACTGTAATTATACGCTAACCTCAGGAACATAGGTGTAATTTGCCCTTAAAAATATGCAAACACTTGTTTGGATACATCTCTCGAAGGTTAGTAACATGTAAGATATCACTCTCAAGATATGAAAACACATTACGTTAATTGAATACCAACTATTTTTAGTTGTATAAAAACAAGTATCACTTCTGTCCTAAAAAAATTGATCATATTTTCTTTTTAGGCTATCTCAAAAAAATTGATCACTTCTCAAATTAAAAAATATTATATAGGTGTTTTTTTTATGTTTATCTTTTTTATACTTATTTTATTCTATTTTTTCTCTCCACATTTAATCATCTACCAACCAACTTTCTCTCTCCTAACCCACTTTTTTCCTCTCCTATCTCTCTCTCTCTTGGGATAGAATGAAAAATTCATAAAATATGATTCATATCCTAAATAAGCATGCAACTCAAGCACGATCAAATATTATGGGACAGAGGGAGTACTGTATTAGCAAGGAGTTTGTGAATTGTATTCACAGTTTGGTATTTGAAGAAGTAGAATTAAAAAATGGTAAACAAAAGTAAATTTTCTGAATGTACATAAACACAAACATTAAAATGGTATTTAAACGATGCAAGTTTTTTTCAAACCATGTTCAATTTTCTATCAACGCAAAAATGTATTAAATTCTCAGATTTTACAAGCCAAACAATGAATTAGTCTTAATATCAAACTACTTTGAATCCCGTGCATTGCACACGGGGGGAGGGTGTTGCGTTTACAACAATCAATAATTTATGATGCACGAGGAAGGCCTTTCCAAAGGAAATAAAATAGTATGGAACATTATAAAACATAAAGCTAGAATATAATAGAATAGAAAATTGCCAAACATTTGAAACAAAAGGGTTAAATACACGTTAGTATCCTGAAAGTACTTCGAAGTCTCACTTGAGAGTCCCAAAGTTTATTTTTTACACATAAGGGTCTGTAATTTCAAATTTCCGATAAATTAAGGACTTCCGTCCAAATTCCTAATGATCTAGCCCTTTCTGTCAGGGATAATTTTGTCAAGTCAGCTTAATTTTTTTTCAAAACCCTAGTTTAATCCAATTTACATCATAGCCAACCCTTATCCCAAGCCCCAGCCATGACCAAAAAACAAAGGTTCTAGTTATCGGCGACGAGCCGACAACGCCAAAAAATGTTAAAATCATCGTCACCCATTGTCGTCTCCAAATCCCAGCCCCGTCGCGACCTCGCCAACCCCCAACATCCCTAGATCCACCACCACCTTGCCAACTCCGTTGCAAACCAAGTCATAACGCCGACGACATCGCCAACCCCGTCGCAAACCAAATCACACCAATTCGATTGGCTGTACAGCAAACCAAATTGTGAACACCATTGTAAACCAAATGGCCAACACCATCGCAAACCAAATCACACCAATTTGATTGGTTGTACAACAAACCAAATCGCCAACACCATCGCAAACCAAATCACCAACCCCGGTATTCGATTGGCTGTACAGCATGCAGCGCTCCACCGGATTGGCTATGAAAAGCGGGGATCTGGACAGGATGGTGGCTTTGCCTTCGAGGTTGACTCTCTAGATGAGGTTGCCGACAGAGTTGGTAATGTAAGTGTTGCCGAATAAGTTGACAGCAATGTCGTTGGCACCTGCGGCGAAGTCGATTGCACCTGCGACAAAGTCAGTGGCATTGGGCTCGTGGAGGGGGTGAAGAAGAGGCGGTAGCAAGAGGGGAGGTCATAGGTAGCGAGGGCAGAGAAGGAGTAGGCGGCGAGGAGGCAGCGGTAGAAATGGTCGAGGGTGATGCCGACGAGGGATGAACTGGGGGATGAGGGGGAGGAGACAAGGGTGTCGACAATGGTGGCGTCAGAGAATGAGAGAAGGGTGCGGTGGTGGCGAATGATGGGCAGAAAAAGCATGGTACAGATGGTGATGAAAATTAAGGAGGCAGTGATGGTAGGGTTTTTGAATAAATAAAATTGACTTGACAAAATTACCCCTGATGGAAAAGGCTAGAACGTTAGGAATTTGGACGGAAGTCCTTATTTATCAAAAATTTAAAATTACAGACCCTTATGTGTAAAAAATAACTTTGAGACCCTCAAGTGAGATTTCGGGGTACTTTCAGGGTATTAACGTGTATTTAACCCAAACAAAAACATTACTCGAAACAAAATAGATTGTTGAATATTTACAAATGGATAGTATACCTGCAATGGTAGTAGCCATATGATAACCACTAAATGAGTTCTAAATTTTTGGGATTTTGACATGATAATCCATTTGTAAGAGAGCATAAATAGTAGAATTAAGAATTAATGTGGTAAATAATCAAAGAAAAGTTATATGCTAGATAATAATTTTTTGTAGTTTACATACCTTTCGGTGAAATAATGAGCCAATAAACTGGACAACTATATATACTAATTTATGAGCAAAATAAGAATAATTGCAATGCGAATAGCTTACATGGATGAATTAGGAGTAGATAAGTAATATAGTGTAACACACAAGTTCAGAGTTCATAAACTGCGATAATAGAGAGATTCAAATGATACATATAGAGTGGGTTAGAAGTAAAAGATAAACAGAAAACAAAAAGAAATTACAAGCATGGAGAAACAAAGTAACACTTGTTAATCATCTCGTTCCAATTTTCTACTACAGAAGTAAAAAATATTATAAAGGCCAACCAGCTGATATATAGAAAATAATCCAAAGACTACCTACCGCAATAAGTAATGGAAAGAAGTGGGCACCTTACAAGACTTATATATTGAAGTGTTTATTATCGTTTTTCCATTCTTGAATTTATACCTCAAAAAATATCTAAGTCATGTACAAAATTTTTTATAATTACTCAAGAATATTGGTCGAGTACTTCATCTTACATGACCATATAATTTTTTCATGCAACTCATTAACGAAAGAAGTAACATAGTTAACTTCTGGCTTTGTCACTGTTATTCACAAGATTTTGGTCCTGTGTAGGTTTTAAGATGTCGAATAGCAACAATAAGAACTAAAACCATATGGTTATATTATGATGAGAAAATATAGAAACCGTTAGTTATCATCTTAAAGATTAACTGAGTCCGAAAAAATAGAAGAGGAGAAATAGTTCCTCTATTGTCTAGCATAGAATGGTCACATTCAATTGATCTGGTAGTCATCTTGTGTAGGAAAATCCTGAAGTGGGGTTCGTCTTCGGGAATACGTTTAATTTGTTGATAATCTAATATAATACTGCTAAAAGGTGCTTTACAAACTTCGTTGCATTAAATGAGGATGGAGGAACATACTACAATATAGATGCAACACTAAAGACTTAACCACGTGTAAGTGTACTCCATCAGCTTCATCTGCATACTTGGTGGAAAACTTGATGTCCATGTTGTATGTAGTGTACACAAACAGCACAAATTTTGTGGCAAACCGGGTGGGCTGGGCGAGTCTCGGTCGGGTGCACCGCGTTGTGAGTCTAATAGGCCACAGGTGAGTCACCCGATTCTTAACGTATTAGTGTTCTACTAACCGAGGCCGAGTACATTTGGACTGGGTTAATTAATGGGTAACTCACTTAGAGTTTGAAAATTAAAAATTCCAATAACAAAGTCAAATGAACAGTGAATAATTTATAGCAACTGCCAACTAGATGCAAAATGAAAAATTCTAAACTATCTACTTTATGCTAAATAAAAAATGCAAGTCAATTTTTTATGAAGCAACAGACAATCACTGAAAATGGTTTCAAAGTTGATGTGAGTTGCAAATTGCGACCCTAATACAAAATCACAAGAGAAAGAGGGAGAATCATGAACTATTTTTAAAATTCTGAAGTTCACGGAAGGATTCCCACTGTTTGATCTCTTTATCACGATCGTTATACTTCTAGAATGTTCTCTTCAAACTCTTATTAGCCTCAGTCTACTTCTGTTCGGCCAACCGAAACTGCTTAACAACATTGATCACAGCCTCAAAAGCTTTTTACAATGCCGGCATTGTGGTGGACATCGTTGTCACCACACCTAGAAGGACAAAGAACCAGCGCAGCGACGACGACGACAAATGACGATGACGGCAGGATGTGCATCTGCTGATGTGTAGCGGCTGCGTGAGAAAGTCAGAAAAAGATGGACGAGAGAAGAAATTATTTTTAGGGTAAAAGGAAAAGGGGTAGCAAGATACTATTAAAGCAATAGAAATAGGTTGCTTTTACCAATTTGTTATTGGGCTAGCCCATGTAGAGAGTATTCTAACGGTCTAAGAACTTAGAGCGCAAACCTTGAAACTAGTGGCCGAGCGGGCTCGGTTAAGTGGTCGCAGACACAGTTTGCCAGCTAGGGCAGCAACACTTCATCTTGCGTTATCATAGTTCGCAATATTTGACGAATAAACTTGACAAGATACAAAAAAAATAATGTGGCCACGAGATACTTCTTTCTTAATTTTCTTTACATAATATGAGTTTTATATGAACTCAAAACTAGAGGTGTCAAATGGGCCGGGCTTGGGCCGGCCCAGCCTAAGCCCATCGGGCCTCCAACAAACCAGGCTAGGGCCGCTATCAAACGGGCAGGGCCAGAATGAGGGAAATCTGGGCCCAGTCCAAGCCCAGGCCCTAGGCCCAACATCTAGGGCCGGGCTTGGGCCGAGCCCGGGCCTAATTTTTTTTTTGTTATTCAAAATAATATTATTATTTTACTATCTATTTTGTTATTATTATTTAATAATATAAATACTAGCTTTTTATATGTATTTTAACAGGTATTTTTTTACCCACGGTACTAATACTAATTTATATGTAAGAGAGTAGAATTAGTCGGTTTAGTATTTATTGACAAATAAGTTCGGCTAATTATCAATTAGTACAAACTTTTTTACAACTCAACGCTTGCTTCCCCAATCACTCAGAACTTGGGCCAACTGATCAGGGGAAGTCAAAATCTAAAATTATGTACAATTTTAAACAAATGATTTTACCATCTTCCCTGGCCCTTGAAGCTGATAGTAAAGATTCAACATACATGACCATAGCCTCCCAGTTGCTGGCATGTTCCGCGAGTTACTCATCAATTGGAAGTTGACTCTTCCTTCTTTTTACACTTCTTACAAAGCAAGGTATGTTTGTGCCTTCTCAAAATGTTGTGTTGCTTAGCTCAAATCTAAAAGTAATAGATCTGTAGCCACGAATATTTGTTTATTTTCTCACTAATGATCTAAAATTAATAGATTTCTTCTACATTTTAGTCATAGAAGGCAAGCAAATACACCTTAGTTTAAAAAAACTGAAAAGGCTATTTTTTGGGCCAAAAGAGGGCCGGGCCGGGCCAAATCCAGGCCATTTTAGGGCCGGGCCGGGCCTGTTTCTCAAAAAGTTAGGCCTGGCCCTGGCCCAAGCCCTAAGGGTTAGGGCCAGTCTGGGCCCAAAAAAGGGCCGGGTTGGCCAGCCCACGGGCTGCCCGGCCCATTTGACACCTCTACTCAAAACAACTGACAAGGACTACTAGTATAAAAAATACAATGTGATAGAGTAAGTACAGAATTTTAGGTCAACATAATAAAAAATAGTCCATTATTAATCTGTTCTAACCAGTGATGTGGTAGTCACAATGAAATAGTAATAATTGCACATTTGGAGGGGACATTTTGTTACAACTTGCTTCAACTTCGTCAAATCTGGCATCATGGAATGTGTACTCGAATATGTTATAAAGTATAACACGAGAAAATGATGGCCTGACGGATTTAGATTCAATGGAGAAGATCTTTGAAGAAGTGAGGAATAGGTAAGAGTATATATGCATGAGAGTAAACGTTTCTTCCCTTGCAGTTGTGGGAATTAAAGAAATTACGATTTTGAGTCATCTACCTTAAAGTGAGTTACCTTAAGAGACATTGACGTATATAAAAGTATGTACAAGGGAGCCTTTATATTGGTATGATAGAAAATCTAAAAAAATATTCTAGACTATGAAAAATAACATAATAACCCCTTGACTATACAAAATCCTATATAATAACATTAACATCCCCCGCAAACTCAAGGTGGGAGAGAATGAGCCAACTGGAGTTTGAAAACTAACTCTTGAAGTCATCCTGGAGGATGTGATTTGGTGAAAATGTCTGCTATTTAATTGAGAGAAGTGACAGAATGTAAGCGAACAATGCCACGAGCAACATGCTGATGCACAAAATGACAATCAATCTCAATGTGTTTGGTGCGCTCATGAAACACATCATTGATTGTGAGAAATCTCAGTGGCACTTCGATTATCACAATATAAAGATGTAACAGTAGAATGTGTAACTCCCATGTCCTCAAGTAGCTAACGCAACCATAAAACCTCCTCAGTTGTATCAACCAATGCTCGATATTCAGTTTTTGTACTAGAACAAGCTATGATGGTTTGTTTCTTACTTCTCCAGAAAATAAGAGAGTACCAAGAAAAAAGCAAAAAACCAATAGTAGAGCGTCGATCGGTAGGATCCCCAGCCCAATCAGCATCAGAATATGCATGTAGCTCAAGAGAGGAATGAGGTGAAAAATGTTAGTCATGAAATAAGGTACCCTTGATGTATCAAAGAATATGAAGGACCAAGGCAAAATGAGTCGTACGTGGAGCAGAGAACAATACAAGAGCATGCGGAATCCTACATGAAAGGGTTAAAACGAGAAACCAAAACAAGAAAACACGAAAGCAGAACTAAATTTCTTCCTAAAACGGTATTTTCTTTTTCAATTGAGATGGGACGATGCTTTGAATGAAAAAATGATCAATGTTATCAAAATACATTGTCTCCTGCTTCAAGTAAGAAATGCAAGAAAATTTATTATATCGATTATTCAAATGAGAGAAATCAATATGAATATAATGATGGTTCAGAAGGATTTAAGTCTTACAGAATTGATGAAAAAAGGGATATTGATTATCGAACCCATTTGGTTATCTGTAAAAATTGATGAACATTAGTTCATAAGAGTAAATACCAAACTAATCAAAGATATTGAGAACAAAGATATGTTGATAAGAAGGTTTTTGATGAATCCATTCTAAGACATCAAAAAGTAACTGGAAACAGAAACAAAAATCATTATGATTTCCTTATTCTACGAGTGACGGTCAAGTACACAAGACTGCCGACCAATGTGCGATACAAAGTAAAATCACAATGAGGTGTACCATCAACTGGAGTAAATAGTACATTAGGTTCAAGAGGAATAAAAGTGGTTTTGCTATCAGTTAAACTAGCACGAGAAAGGAGATCAGAAACATATTTAGCTTGAGAAAAAAAGTATGCTTCAGGGGTAGTGAAAACTTCAAGTCCAAGAAAGTAACTAAGTGTACCAAGATCTTTCATCTCAAAGTGGTGATTAAGATCTTGCTTGAGAATAGAAATGCCATCAAGATCACTGCCTCTGATAATCATATCATCCATATAGAGGAGCACAAGTGTGATACCCTCAGCATATTTTTGAATAAAAAGAGCAAAATCATATGCACTTGATGCAAAACTAAATTGTTGCAAAGTGGAACTGAACTTTGTAAACCAGGCACGGAAAGCTTGTTTGAGACCACATAATGCACGAGAAAGCCGACAAACTTTGTTCGGAAGATGAGAGTATCCTGTACTAGTCCTCCAATAAAACTGCACTATGGGGGGCAATTTAAGAACATGCCACACAAGGTTTACACCTTTTGCAAAATAGACTACTTTGATTACTGTGACCTTGACATGTGTAAGTTTGATTGAGATTGATAACATGGCAAAGAGTGTAGGAGCTGTAGGATTTATGAACTATTACTATAAGAAGCCTGGGTTAAGCCTTGACAATGGACTAGTGCAGATGATTGTAGACTCAGACATTTTGGCATTGAAAGACTGCATAAATTCACAGAGCCAAGTAGAAATATATTTGGAAAGTTTGTCAAAGGATGAGATGATGGAATCAATTTCGACTTAGTTAGGGCTTAAAGAAACTGTGGGCTCTAGTGTGGTTATTGAAGAGCTTGATGATGTAGGCAACGTAGGAGAAAATGTGCCTGCAGGGACTACTGTGCCTGTTTGGAGCTTAGGAAAACAGGGGACAACAAGTACACCGGGGGTGAAAGGTGGTTCAAGGTTTAGGCTAAGTCTAGAAGGTCCAAGCAATGCTGGTGATGATGGGCTTGGTACACAAGCATCAGTAAATGTGGGCACTGGGGTGAAGGAAAACATAAACTAGAGCAGTAGGGCACTGAGGGCAGTAGAACCATACACCAAAGGACTAGGGCAGTAAGGGGCAGTGCTAATGAAGGGCCAAGGGGCAGTGCTACTGAGGGGCCAAGGGGTAGTGCTACTTGTGCTAATGAGGGGCCAAGTGGTGGTGCTTCTGAGGGGCCAAGGGGTAGTGCTACTGGTGCTAATGAGGGGCCAAGTGGTGGTGCTAATGAGGGGCCAAGTGGTGGTGCTTCTGAGGGGCCAAGGTGTAGTGATTCTGACACTGATTCCGATGATGAATCATACTGCTCAGATTTGTTTGATAGTGACTATGATGCCAATGAGGATGATAGATTGTATGAGAAGAATGTTGACATGAATGTAGTAGAACATAAAGTGGGTACTAGAAGCAAGGGTAATGGACAAATGGTGCCAAATTTTGAAGAGAAAGAATATGACTTTAATGAGTGGCAGGAACATCCACCATCAGATTCTGAGGGAGATATTGACAATGCAAGAAACAAGAAACTAACTGGGGAATTTAACCCTAAATCAGACATGAAAAAACCTGAGTTCAAGGTTGGTATGGTGTTTAAAGACAACAAGGTTTTCAAGGAAGCTGTTAGGCAACATTTTATTTTGGAAGGAAAACCAGTAGTCTTCCCCAAGAATGAATCAGGGAGAGTTAGGGCTAGGTGTGCTTCAGAAGGGTGTCAATGGCAGGTGTATGTGTTTAGGATGCAAGGAGACAATGAGGTTGATTTGGTTGTGAAGACTACAGTAACCCAGCACACCTGTACCGGGGTGCACAAGAATAAACATGTGACTAGTACTTGGCTAGCTGCTAGATATAGTAAAGATTTCAGATTAAATCCTAATATGAAGGTTGGTACATTGAGAAATACATTAATGAGTGATCACCAACTAGATGTGCCACTTTGGATAGTTTATAGAAGCAAGAGGAAGGCAACAATGATGGTTGAGGGCAATATAATGGAATAGTTTGGGCAATTGAACTCTTACATTGATGAACTTAAGAGAAGTAATCATGGCACCACTGTGGATCTACAGTATGAACCAGGGGGCATAGGACAGGGTGAGTACAGGTTTCAAAGGATTTATATATGCCTTGGTGCATTGAAGGAAGGGTTCAAAGTTGGGTGTAGGAGATTGATAGGGCTAGATGGATGCTTTTTGAAAGGTCCCACTGGTGGTTAGCTCTTGACTGCAGTGGGAATTGATCCCAACAACCAGATGTATCCAGTGGCATATGCTATTGTGGAGGCTGAAAACAGAGACTCTTGGGGTTGGTTTGTACAGTTGTTGGGTGATGACTTAGAGATAGAAGACAGTTTGAGTTGGACATTTTTGTTTAACAAACAAAAAGGGTTGGTTGGGAGCATAGAGTCATTGTATCCTCATACTGAGCACAGGTTTTGTGTCATGCACTTGCATGCAAACTTCAAGGTAGCAGGGTTTACTGGGATTGCTTTGAGAGATGCTCTGTTTGCTGTAGCCAAGGCAACCAATGTGGTGAGATGGGAGCACAAAATGCAAGAGATGGCTGACATAGACAAGGAGGCAGTGGCCTAGCTTGATGATAAGCAACCTACAGAGTGGTCTAGGTCACATTTTAGTACAAATGTTAAATGTGATGTTCTTTTGAACAATTATTGTGAGAGCTTCAATGCAATGATAAAGGAAGCAAGGGATAAATTGGTCATTACTTGTATTGAAACAATAAGAAATACCTTGATGGCAAGGATGAGATTTTCTAGGGAACAAGCTGAGGAATGGAATGGTGAGATTTGTCATGCAATACAGAGGATAACTGAAAGATTGAAGGTGTATGCTGGGGAAGGGATACCATCACACTCAGGGGAGTTAAGGTTTCAGGTAGCATGTCTATGGGGGGAGCAGTTCACTGTGGATCTCAAGCAGTACACATGTTCATGTAGGAGGTGGGACTTGAATGGGATTCCCTGTCCCCATGCCATTGCATGCATTTGGCACAAGAACTTGGTAGTAGAGAATTTCATCAATGAGTGCTACATTATTGACACATACAAGAAGGCTTATGCACCAATTATTAACCCAATGAATAGTCCAAGTATGTGGCCTAAAAGTAATTTACCCTTAATTCTACCCCCCACTTATAGAAGGCCAAGTGGCAGACCTAAGAAACTGAGGAGAAGAGGCAAATATGAAGCTGAGGATAACATAGGCACTGGCAAGATGTCAAGGAAAGGAACAACAACTAGATGCAGCATATGCCATCAGCTTGGGCACAACAAGAGGAAATGTCAGAGCAGTAGACAAAATACTTCCTCGGTAAGTACATGTTGATTTTATTTAGTTGGCCTAGTTGTTATTTATGTTTGAGATTAATGTATTATAACCTCTCTAATAGGGAAACATGCCAACTGAGCAAGGCACAGTCTCACAACAGGGAGATAATGCAACTAAGCAAGGCAGAGCCTCACAACAGGGAGATATGGCAACAAGGGGGGGCAGAACCCCAAGAAGGCAAAAGTTACCAGTATGTAAATAACAAAGTTATATATTTGAATTGTATTTATAAATAGTTGTTTTTACTGAAAATGTCTTTTTGCAGCCAAGAAGGCAACAAATTGCATCTCAACCAAGCCAAGGTGCTCCACAAAGCTCAGTTGTTACAGAGCAGATACCAGCAGGGTTTATGCCAACTCCACAGGCAACATCAGCCCAAAGACCATCATGGCCAATACCAAGCATGGTAGAGCCACCACCAACTTCAGCTATTAGAGGTGGCCAAAGCCAAGGTGGCCAGAGCAGAGGGAAAGGGAAGACTGCCAAAGGAGGTCCAAGCCAAGGGAAGGAGAAGTCAAAAGACAAGGGTGGTCCAAATCCAACAGGAGGACAAATAAGCACAAGATCAAGAACAGCTGCAAAGAGTCAAGGTGAAGGACAACCACCAGCTGGTGTAAAGGGCAAGGGAAAGCAAAAGTGATAGAATGTCAGTGTAGCTTAGTTTTGTGAATGTAGGGAACTCACTGTTAGTTTTTGTTCAAAGTATAGGAAGGTTGGATGGTTTTTGGAGAATAGTAGATAAATTTGTAGGTGGCTGGTTTTTGGAAGCCTAGTACATACACTATAAGATAGTGCCAGTGTACATGTTTTTGGATGTTGGCTGTAATTAGAATTGGGAAGGATGATATTGTTTATGTGTTGGATCTAATTTAATTGGAAGATTGATGACAAAACCATTGGTTGTGAGTCTGTATGTTGGATGTAATGTAACTTGATTACTTGTCTTGAGATTTGGTTATGAATCCTACATGAAAGAGATATTTTAGCACTTGTGATGATGCAAATGTGATGAATCTGCAAGTGAGATGATGCAATTTTATTGTGCTATATTGCAATTGGAATATAGCACAATGCAGTGTTTAAGGACAGGTTCATTTGAGTATTTAGGTACATGTTTGTCAACATGTAACAATGTATGGAGGACACATTTGTCTTGAAAAAGTAAACCACATGGGACACTTTTGTCTATTATTGTAAATGACAGGGAACATAATTGCAATACACATGGGACATTTTTGCTCGGTATGTGAAAAGTACGGAGGACACTTTTGCCATTAACATTAAAAGTACAGGGAATAGAAATGCAAAAACATCAAATTGAAATTATCTTCATTACATTGCTTGAGTACACAGCTTGGAAATAGGGGATGTTAACTTTTTTTAGGGCAATTCCTAATTCAGTACATTCCACGGCTTAAAACATTACAAAAAGCCCTAATTCCCTAATTCAGTACATCCCTAGCAATTTCTACAAGTTGTTGCCCACATCTTCGCCTTCAATGTTGCTCAATTCCTATGTCCCGTCGCCAAAATCAGACAATAATGCAATCACAATCAGTAGAAGCAACACCCAACTAATAATTGCAACAATCTTCCAAAATCTCTCCTTTGACCTGTTAATCGTAATTGGAGGGTCACGCCAAGCAATAAACACACACCTACCAACCTGTGAGAACAAGGAGATTGTTCATTCAGGTCACGAAATTGAAGAAGAAAATGGGTTAAACACAAAACTCACCTGGCTGCTGCAAGCCCAAAATCTTCGGCCGGGATTTAGATCTATCCACAAAGTCTTAGCCACGGCTCTCTGACCACACTGGCAGTATATATGAGCCATGAGATGGGTTATTCGAAATCTCTCTCTCTCTCCCTCCTCCACTGAAGTCTCTCTTTCCTTTCTTGAAACCCCTGAAGAAATATTGAAGCGGGACATAGATTTTAGAGGGAAATAGGAGTGAGTCACTTTTGGAGGGAACATGGGGTAGGCAAATGACCGATATACTGATGAGAAAACCAGGTGTGCTGTGCACGTGGGGTCTTAATGATTGAATTTGAACGACTATTCATTTTTGGAGCTGTTTACAATGGTTTTGCCAACCTCGAGGGACATTATTGCAAAAGTTGTAAACACGAGGGGTAAAGTGCAAAAACATGTAAACCAAAGGGGATAGTTTTGTAATTAACCCTAATTTTATAGACCTATTTGCATCCAACGGCTATTTTTCTAGGAGGAAGATCACCAGATCTCAAGTATGGGTTTTGGCCAGTGCTTGTAACTCATCGTGCATCGCTTGGTGCCAAGCAAGATCAGAACTAGCCTCGTGGTAAGACTGAGGCTCGTGTATAGAAATAATAGTAGAAAAACAATGAAAGTCCAGAAGATATGCTGGAGGTTTTCGTGCCTGGTATGGACGAGCATGAAGGGAATGTGGAGATTCAGTAAGCTCAGAGATAGATGGTGGACCTTGATCAGGTGAGTAGGATCAACATTGTGGGCAAACATCTCAGGATGGGCTGTAAAGTTCATCAGGAGGTGGCATGTTGGTTTCATCAGAGTCATAAAATAACAGAACAGATGAATTGGTAAAAAATGAAACACTAGATGAAGGAGATAAATGAAAATAAGAGATGGAGGAGAACATCTTATGTTCCCAGAAAATAACATGGTGAGAATTACGTAAATGACTAGACATGGGATCCCAACACCGATACCCTTTATGTTCAATACCATACCTTATGAAACAGCAAAGACGTGCACGAGGTTCCAATTTTGTACACTCGTGGGGATGGAGAAGAACGAAACAAGCACAACCAAAGACTTTAAGCATATTATAGTCGGGAGATGACCCAGATAGACGATCATAGCGAGCTTGATTGCCAATTGTGGGAGATGAAACACGATTGATAGTATGACAGCCGTAAGAACAGCTTCCCCCCCTCTCCCAAAAAAAAATTCAAGACACAAGGCAAAAATAAGCAAAGCACGAACAGTTCTAGAATATGTCGATGTTTGCATTCAGCACGCTCATCCTGTTGGGAAGTGTTGGGACATGATCTACAAGTAATGGTTCCATCCTTTTGAAAAATTTGGAGAAACTCTTCTGATTTGTATTCCATGGCATTATTAGTACGGTAAAGCTTAATATTGCAAGAGAATTGAGTTTTGACCATAATAACATAAGTATGATATATTTGAGATAATTCACAGCGATTTTGCATCAAATATAACCATGTAAAACGAGAATAATCATTAACAAAAATAACAAAATATTTGGATCCTCCCATAGTAGTGTTTGGAGAAGGCCCCCAAATATCAGAGTGAATGGGATCAAATGGAGCAGAAGAATAAAATGGAAATGCAATTTGTTTAACAAGCTGGCATGGTAAACAATAAAAAATTTTAAAACTAATGACACCTAACAAACCACTAGATACTAGAGGATGTAGCTGAGAAAATGAAACATAACCTAAACAAGAGTGCCACAACACAAGAGAATTTTGTGAAGCAACAGAGGTAGCAGACTGATGCGGAATGGTAGGATGATGAAGGATAGATAAATTGATGAGCTCAAACAATCGTCTAACTTTAAGGCCGATCCCAATAATTTGGCCGGTCTCTGAATCCTGCATATGATAATCCGTATGTGAAAAGTTTAAGTCAAAACCAAAATCACAGAGTTGACCAATAGAGATAAAGGTTTAACTTAAGAGAATGGATAAAGTAAGTATCAAGAAGAGACAAGGTAGATGTAGAACACGACTAACATGATTAATAGGTATGTGAGAACCATCGGTAGTATGAACGAGTAAATAGTGGGACATAGGTTGCTTAGACACAAAAGAAAAAGGATCAGATGTCATATGATTGCAGCACCCAGAATCAAAATACAAGAGGAGTTACCTAAAGTAACTGAAAGAGCAGAGGAAGATAGATTACCAAAATTAGACATGATTTGTTTTACTATTTTTGAAACATCACTAACCGCGAGAGCGGAATATGAAGAATCGTTTAGGACATCATTATCATCAGCAACAGGGTGAGAAAGAGGCTTGAACCTATACTGAATCTTCAATTTTGGTAGAGCACTAGTTGAGCTGGTATTCTTGGGCCATTTTTTGGGGTTACGAGGACAGTCTTATGAGAATTAATCAGTGCCAATCTTACGGCATAGTCTGCAAGGCATACAGGGCAATCAAGAACCATATGACCAAACTCATGGCAGCAGCAGCAATCCTGCTGAAAGGAAGAAGATCACGAACTTCTTGAAGCTGATGAGGGTGAAGAAATGTGGGAAGGTCAGGAAGGAGCAACAAGAATAGTATAAGGATGACGGGTCTGTAGAAGGCCTCGACTAGTTTCTTCAAAAAGAAGTTCAGCAACAACATTTTCTAGGGTAGGTAATGTATTCTGATGCAAAAGGGAGCTTCAAACAAATTCATAAGCATCAGTAAGAGATATAAGAAACTGAATAAGGCGCAGGGGGTCACGGTGAACAATAAAGTGAGCTGAATCCTCAAAACAAGTCCATGATGGTTCTGAAAGTTCCAGTTGATCCTAAATCACTTGCATCTAAGAAAGGAAGTTATTTATAGACTGACCATGCTCTTGTTTTATCCAGTGAAGTGAATCATGAAGCTAGTACTGATGAGCAAGATCTGCAAGAGTATATGGCTGAGCCAAAAGATCCCAAATTTCTTTGGCAGTATTATAGTGACCAAACTGTTGACAGACAGATGAAACAAAGGTATTGCGGAACCAGGTAATTATCTGATAATTTTTGCTATCCCAATCCTCAAGTCGTTCAACGAATTTTGGTTGAGTTTCACCTAAAGTTTAGACGGGTATAGTAATATCCTCAGTAAGGTAGCGCCACAATTTCTTACATTTGATGAAACTCCGCAAAGCTTGGGCCCACAAAATATAATTAGAACCATCAAGGATAATAAAAATAGGCTGAGCAGGATCTATTGCAGTCACCAAGCAAAAAGATAAGCAAGAGATAATAAAGGAATCACAAGAGAGGCTTAAAAAATAAAAGATATGAATGGAATTTGAGCAAACGGATGATATGAATGAGTTCAGAATGAAAAAAAAATGGTGGGAACCGGATGGAATGTGAGAAAAATGGGTCAAAAAGCAAGTGAACCAATTAAAAGAACATAAACCGATCTAAGTGAACAGAAAATAGCAAACCAGGTAAAACACAAGGTCAGATAGGGCCAAGTTGGGGCAGACAGGCTGTGGGTCAGCCCAGAATCTTTCTAGAGACCCAGATGTGTGACAGGCGAGTGAGGGTGCATGGAAGCGCATGAAGATGAGTGGAACTGTGGTGGTGCGTGGATCTGACGGCAGAAACTTAGGGTGGCGAGTAGGGGCAAGTGGAGAAGAATTTGGTGGCGTGGTTAGCGGCACTGTGATCGGTAAAGAAAATGGAATCTTGTGGTGGTGTTGGATTAGGAATTGGCTTAAAAAATTCGACAGAGGTATCAAAAAGGAATAAAAAAAATTAGCAAAAGAGATAGGGTAACATTAATGAACAATAACGATGGGCGGTGGCTAGGACGGCAGAGGAGGTGCTTGGGTCGTTACAGCTCTGGTACAAGAGGGAAGATAATAATATTGATGTATATAAAAGTATGTACAAGAGAGCCTTTATATAGGCATGATAGAAAACCCAAAGAATATTCAAGACTATGAAAAATAACATAATAACCCACTGATTATCAAAACCTTATACAATAACATTAGCATTCATCAAGTAAAGGTGTTTGATATCGCAAGGGTTCCAAAAATACGAATGAGGCCTTTGCATTTAAAATATCAACATATGAGGCCCTCGGCAACATCTTGACCAGTTGATTATAGTGGAACACATGCCGCTTGTTTATTCCTCGAATGCTTTCATACATGTACATGTCTAGGTACATACTATTCACATGAATGTCGTGATGAAAGATCTTGCAATACCTCGAATTGTTATGTTCTTATTTGATAATTACTAGCCACGTACTTGTGCCAAGCATGAGATGGTCAAGATAATAATATCCACTATAAGAGCACTAAACTTCAAGACAAAATCCATTTCATTTGGTTAGTTACCTATGTAAGGACAGTTTAAGCAATATTTGCTTTTATGGTTTTCTCATGAAAGAAGATCATAACTATTCTTAATTCGAGGAACTTGCATTCAAAATATCAAAACTAAATAACCCTAATAGTGAAGTATCGTTTTTAAACATATTTTAGTATTTAGCTAATACAAATCTGGTAAAGTACTCCAAAACAAAATTAGTTATAGTTATGTGAGTAAAACTTATGCATGCCGACAAGGATAAAATTAGCACTTAATCTAGTGTACAGATAGAAAAGGATTTTGGGGATAAAATTAGAGTATTAAACTCAAATAAATTTAGATGATCGAAAAACCATCAATTACTAAAAAAATTTATTCATTTTGCTTACTCATCATCTCTTGTTCGTTAAAAAGTACATTTATTCAATATCAACAATAAGGGGCTATAAGAGTTTTTCTTCGAATGCAACTAGAGATTTATAGTCATCAACATAAAGTCTCTTGGCTCACAATGTAAACACCAAAAGTGTTGTTTATCAAATGTGGATTACTACAATAGAAGTAGAGAAAAACTCACTGAATCATCATTATAAAATGGGTTAATGAACGATCTTTCAAGTATTAAAATTGATCTTGACAGCTTACAATTAAAGTCCTGAGCTCAACAAGTTTAACTTAATCGAACCATGTTTGACCGGTGGATGAAGTTTTTTTTATCAAGCCTATCAATTTTGAACCCTACCAAATTTTTTGAACAACTTTTTCTCTTTTATATTAAACTGATATAAGTTTCCCTAATTAAATGTTTTAACCCGGTCATTCCTTGACAAATATAAGGAAGGGACTATAAAGTTTGTTGTTTTAAATATTTTTTTTGGTCGAACGGAAATTATATTACTAAGATAATAAATTACAAACTAAAAGAGCACAAATTATTATTTGGCTCTTGAAACAGAGTGCAATAAGGTACAGCTAAAAAAGCACATGTGTAGCCAACATGGCTTTGGAGGAAAAGCATAAAACATAATATTCCCATTGTTGGATTTTGAAAATCCATATCAAATGGTAACAAGGTGGAGAAGATGCAATGGGGCATCAGTTCCAGGGACCTCTTAAATTGGCCGTTTACATTACTACTGCGGTTATCATCGAATCCAACAGAGCTGGAGAGGGATCCCAAGGTCGGATCTGAATGATCAGTAGCTCGAAAGGAAAGAACATCATCCTGCTCAGCTAGATCCGTCAAATTTGAACCACAATCTCGCCATTTCGGATCCGCATCGGAGATCTCAACCAAAACCAACTGGATCGGAGGTCCGGTGACCGCGATAGATAGCGAGTAGGAGGGAGTACTTTTGCAGTTGAAGGACTTCTAATATAAGGGTGGAAGTGGGGATCGGAGGGTGGAGGTGGGTGGAAGCGGATAGAGGCTAAGGTTGGGGTGCCCGGGATGAGAGACCAAAAGACACAAAAGACAAAAGGAAAAAGAAGAGGAGAAGGAATATGGGAGGGGCCTTTCCTTCCATCCTTTCAGCCATGGAAGCTGAAGGAGGAAGGGGCGGCATTTGGGTTTGCTTTGGGGAGAAGATGGGGCGGCAGCTTTTTTGGGAAGAATTGGGATAGTATAAGATGATGGAGAGATGAAACACTACAAGAAAAAAGGCTTTTAGCGACGGGCAAATCCGTCACTAAAGCCTAAATCCGTCGCTAAATGTTTTAGCGACGGATTTACCATGGCTAAAGGTCCCTCGTATAAAAGCCCATTACTAATAGTTTGGCGATGGAATTTTCAAATCCGTCGTGTAATATTAAAGTTTTTGCGACGGATTTATTTATTAATTAGTGACGGAATATCCATCTCTAATTATATTTTAAGTATTTTAATTTAATTTCTTTTTTGTTAAATTAGCGACGGAATAAATGTTTTAGCGACAGAATATTCCGTCGCTAAATGTCTTATTTAGCGACAGAATAATCCGTCGCTAAAAAACCGATAGTAATAAAAAAAATTAGCGACGGATATAATCCATCACCAAAAGTAAAAAAATTTTAAATTTTTTTTTATTTTTCTATTGCCCAAACTTGTAATAAAAAAATCAATCATCAACAACAACGCGCAATAATCAATACACAAAGAAATATGTATAATTAATCATAAAAAAGACTCATTATGTACAAGCTGGGAACCAGATACAGCCAGTTAGGGGAGGGGAGAAGAGTACAAGCCCGGTGCGGGGGACGGGGGGAAGCTGGGATCGGGCACGAGAAGGGGCTCATCAAGGGTTGCCGAGTCCCAGATCTGGATCCTGCTGATTCGGGGCCGGCTCGGCATGTCCAGCTGCGGTACCTTGCTGATACTGCTCCTTGATCATCCTCAACACCACCGTAGCAATGTGCGCGATCTCCTCGTCGTCCAACGGATGCCGAGGAGCCGGTGTCTGTGGAGGGGCAGCGAGGGGTGAGGACGCTCCTATCACGGCACGAGCAGTCCGACTAGGCAGGCCATGTATGCGGCCTTTCGGCCGATTGACGACCTCTAGTGTATCCAGCCATCACTTCAATGGCCCAGTACTCGCACCCGTACTAGTGGACGTCGATGGCTGTCCGGACTGCTCCTCGGACCCCCTAAGCTGTTCATACGAGGCCTGCAAAAACAGTGATATAAAGATATGTTAGGGCATTAATTAACGCAACAGACATTGAGGATAGAAAGACAAAAAATTAACAACTTAAACAAATTGACTCACATCGATCCGCCGGGCAATATCTGAAATATAGTCGCCCGCCCGGTGCGCCTCGTCCTTGTCCTTCTTCCGCACGTGCGTCTGATTATACGTCAGAGCTACGACCTCATCATCCTCCAGATCCGGGTGCTCGACCGCATTCTTGTGTCGGACGATGTCGTGTGGCACCGACTCCCCCGTGTGCGTCGGATCTTTGTTCTGTCTGTTCTCAGCCCCTCTCTTACTCTTGGCGTCCCAACCTGGATCCGTAGCCCACCGATCTATCATCGCCGTCCATACAGTCAGAGATATCCAATGTGGGGGATATCTCGTCATCTCCGTCATCGGGGCACCCTCGGGCAGCATCTTCTTCGCCCGGTCCCTTGCGTCGTGGAGCCATCGGCGGTAATTCTTGCCGATGTAAGCAAAGAAGGCCTGCTGCCCCAGTGCCTGCTGCTCAGGCGAGTCAAACGTGAACCCCTCCTGTAAGGCATTCAATAACACAAATTAACTACAAAAAACAAACTCTAATTAAACAAATACTATCGCTGAAAAAAATACTTCACCGTACCAGCCACTCCTCCCATAGGGACTCCCTCGCAGCGACATCCCAGTCCTTCCAGTACAGGCGTGGCTCGAAGAATCGGCCCTTCACAAGAACGCCGATCTTCGTCCTCGCCTGATTCTCCAGGATCCTGCCAAAGAAGTAAATAAATAAATTAATACAGTTCAAATATAAATTAACACCCCAAAATTTTAAATATAAGGCATGATCCCTTTTTTTTTTACTTACAGGCCCTCCTGGGTGAGCGTGCCCTCCTGGGTGAGCGTAACTCTCTGTTTACGCTGGGGGTCGATGCGTACCCCGCGTGTCGGACCACGGCCTCGTCGAGATCCTACAAAACACAGACATTAATACAGTTCAAATATACTTTAAATATAAGGCTAGCAAAAATGTACTAAACACCGTTATCAACTATACCTGTGGTAGAACCCACGAAAGAAGGAGAATAACGCGCGTGTGGGATGAATCTGTGTCGGGCTGGGGCGACGGCGACGGCTGGGGCTGGGGCTGGAGATGGGGCGACGGCTGGGGCTGGAGCTGGGGCCCCATCTGCTGTACGTAATCACTCTGTGCCTCGTCATCAGTGGACAATGACGAGGTGGGACCCACCGGAGAGGAAGCAGCTCGGCGTCCAACCCGGCCACGAATAGCCCGTATCCTATCCATATCTGACTTTGTATAGATAAATTACAAAGACATTAACACGTTAAAAACAATAATTTGGCAGAAATCATCATCGACACTATATATATATATATATATATATATATATATATATATATATATATATGAACGGAGGTGCAAAAACACATCAATATGAACCAAGTTCTAAAATGTTACTACATTTTTTCCCTGATGTTACAACATTACAAGTCAATCATTTTCAGTTTGAGAATCATCATCATCTTCATCACTTTCCTCGTCGTCCTCTTCTTCGTGGGACTCGTCGTCCTCTTCATCTTCTAATTCATCCTCTTCATCAGTAGACTCGGTCACATCATCTCCAACACTTTCCACGTCTTCCGCGTCATCATCTACGACTTCTTCTCCTACATGAAGTGTTGTTGGAAGAGGAAGATCGTCCTCCTCGTTGTTGACCTCAACAGGGAACAAGACACGTGGTTGGTCGGCTTGAAAGGAGTCTAGCTCACTGTCATATGTCACGGGCAATTTCTTGGACTTGATAATTGTATACCAATGAGATTTGGGATTGGCGACGTCCTCCGCGTAAAAGACTTGTACAGCTTGACTAGCAAACACAAAGGGCTCGTCTGATGCAAGTCTTGACTTGACATTGACATCTACAATCCCTTGAGAGCTAACACGGATTCCTCTACTGCATGTGACATCGAACCACGTACACTTGAACATTACCAGGCAGTTTTGGGAACCCAGATATGTTAGCTCAACAATCTCATCTAGCTCTCCGTAAAAGTCCATGCAATTCTCGGCATAACAGTCGCCGTTGACCAAGACTCCACTGTTTTGGGTTTGTTTTGTTCGGTCATCATCTTTTACGTTAAACCTAAACTCGTTGATGATATAGCCTCCGTAACAGGATGTTTGTTTGTTAGGGCCTTCAGCTAGTAATTTCAAGCAGGAGGCCACTGGTCTATCCATTGACTGAACCTATTGTAGATGACGGTAAAAATTAAGGATAAATCAGTATACTAATTGGCCACAGAACTGTATATAACACATAATATAATGTTAACAATCTTACACGCCTTTTGAACCACTGTACAAATTGTGATTTTCGATGAGATTCAAGTCCAGCGGGATCAGTGATTAAAGATTCCGCATCGAACTCACTGCAAACCAATATAATTGACTCGCTTAACACACACTTTCAATTATGTACAACAATGTAAGTGAATTAAGACTTTAACTTACTCAACGAATGCCGAAACTTCATCACAATTTAGAAGGGCATATATTGTTGCAGCACTGTATTCTTCATCCGTTAGCCATCGAGTATACGTTCGGCCGAACGGACTACCTGACTGCTTGAATATTGACAATTGCCTGAATATTGACAATTGTCTTTCCAAATTTGTGCTTGATCCGGGGTCATTTTGGCCTAGTTGATTTAACCTTGTACCAACATCAGGCCCGAAATATTGACTACAAAAGTTTACAAGTTCTTCCATTACGTAAGCCTCCGCAATTGAGCCCTCAACCCGAGCCTTATTACGGACTTTTTTCTTTAAATGAAACATGAACCTAGAAGTTTAGCGAATCGAGTTAGGTGGAATATCAATGATAACAGGTGTCGCATTAAGTGTAAACGAACAACTGTAACAATTTAAAGATTACCTCTCGAAGGGATACATCCACCGATATTGCACGGGTCCACCCATCTTAGCTTCATATGCCAAGTGAACAGGCAGATGCTCCATTGAATCAAAGAACGAAGGTGGGAAGATTTTCTCCAGCTTGCAAATCGTCACCACAATGTTCTTCTCAAGCACTTCCATGTTACTCACCCGGATCGTAGAAGAACATATATCTCGAAAGAAATGAGATAATTCAGTCAAAGTCTCGCAAACAACCCATGGCAACAGTCCCCGGAAGGCAATAGGAATGAATCTCTCCATGAATACGTGGCAGTCGTGACTCTTCATCCCTTGGAACTTGCATTCTGATACATTGCAACAACGAGATATGTTGGACGCAAACCCATCCGGAAGCTTCAAATTCTTAACCCACTGACAGACCTTCTCCACTTGTTTCTTGTCTAGACAGTAAGGTGCTTTCGGAAGTATCGTCCTCCCACTGACTGTCCGAGGATGCAATTCACGGCGTACACCCAACTGTTGTAGATCCCTTCTCGCTTTAAGGTGATCTTTCGATTTGCCCTTGACATTCATCACTGTGTTGAACACATTATCAAAAACGTTCTTCTCAATATGCATCACATCCATGTTGTTTCGGATAACGAGCGTCCTCCAGTAGGCTAACTCCCAGAAGATACAAAATTTTCTCCAGTTGTGCTCTTTCCCGTACCCTGGAATCTTCTGATCTGGCACACCCTTGCCGTGTGGTATGTCAGTATCAAGTGCCTCCAGGTGTGAGAGCACTTCTTCACCAGATGGGTAGTCCAGTGTGACAACCTCACGCTCGATTGTCCCGTCAAATTTATCCTTCTGCCTACGAAACTGATGGCCCGGTGGCAAAAGCTTACGGTGACATCCGAACCACGAGGGCTTTCCGCCGTGCTTTAACGTATGACCGGGGTTCACGCCCATACAAGCAGGGCATGCTAGCTTCCCATGTGTGCTCCAGCCACACGTCATTCCCAATGCGGGAAAATCATGTATAGTCCACATCAAAGCAGCCCTCATCTGAAAATTTTGTTTAAGGGATGCATCATATGTTTCGACTCCATGTTTGAACTCATCAATCAACGGCCTTAAATACACATCTATGTCCTTGCCGGGACTCTTCGGCCTCGGAATAAGCAACGACAAGAACATGTACGGCTTCTTCATGCACATGCCTGGTGGAAGGTTGTACGGGACAATAATAACAGGCCAACAGGAGTAAGGCGTGGTAGACTGACCGAAAGGGTTGAACCCATCGGTTGCCAGACCAAGTCTAACATTCCAAACTTCCTGAGCAAAGACTGGATGCCTGCGGTCAAACTCCTTCCACGCCTCTCCATCAGCTGGGTGTGTCAGCACATCGGCATCGTTGCTACGAGTCTCACGGTGAGCCCTCATATGTTCAGCTGTATTGGAGGAGTAGTACATTCTCTGAAGCCGTGGTGTGACCGGGAAATATCACAATATCTTCCATGCAATGTTTTTCTTCTTCCCTTTGTCCGGTTTGTACCTCGAATGATCACATACTGGACACCGTGACAAATCCTTATTCTCTTTCCAGAATAATACACAATCGTTATTGCACGCATCTATCCGCTCATAGCTCAACCCAAGTTTCCTCATCATCTTCTTCGCGTCATAGTACGACGGCGGTAGCTTTTCACTTTCGGGCAGAATTTCTTTGATTAAGGTAACAAACTCGTTAAAACCTTTCTCACTCAGCCCGTGGTCTGATTTCAACTGTAATAACCTACTAACCGCAGACAGCCGTGTGTGTTTCGGAGCTCCATCCCACAACGGCTCTTCCGCAGCTCTCAACAACTCATAAAACTGATGAGCCCCCTCGTTCGGCTGTTGTGGACTGTCGTCACCACCGTCGTTACCCCAGTCAACATTAGCATGCCCAGCATCCATAATCATATCTCGATAATCATACCGTGCCTCCTCCCTAACTTCAGTTTGACTAGCCGGGTTGGACGACAATACTATCGTTTCCCCGTGCTGCGTCCACCTTGTGTATCCACCCATAAAACCGTACCGACGAAGATGCCATTTTACTTCAATTCTTTTTCTCCAATGCAACAACTCACATCTACCGCACGGACACCTTATCTTATCAAAGTCAACATGTGCAGGATGCGCGTAAGCGAAGTCGAGAAATTCGTCAACGCGATCTCAAAATCGTCAGCATTCTTCCTTTTCATCCAACTTCGATCGACCGACATGACGACTGAATTATCGTACTGTATACCACCTTCAATTATGACCAATCATTAGGCAAGGTCGATGTAAATATGAATGCATGAATGTGACAACATGTCTATGTATTTCCCCTCCATTCTCTAATAGGTAGTGGTCCTATCCCATTCAGAAAAGCACATGTTTATAAAACAGTGAATAACTCATGCTTAGTCCTATGTCTGCGAAAAATTCGGCAGCACCTCCCCGCATTTCTCCAAGTACACGACATCGATTAGGTGTTCTAACATTCATCTAACCTTGCTTTGCAAGGTTTGACGGATGTTAGAACACCATATCTATATGCACCCGGAGAAACACTTGAGAACGTGTACCAAATATCCACGACATAGAACACAGAGCATGAGTTGAAACACTGTTTTATAAACACGTAACTTTTCCAAATTGTCCAAACTGGACATCCAAAGGCTCATTACGAAGCATTACTTTGTAATGAGTACCTTTGAACGGGAACTAAGGGTTTTTATGCATGCATGCGTTCAGAAATTGATAATATATGCAAGAATCTTTCTGAAATATCAAAACTGCAGAAAGATCGTTGCATATGTTACCAATTCCACTTTAAATAGAATTCGTTGGCAACGAGTTGAACCATCTCGTTGCCAATGGACTTTGCAAAACAACAACGAATATAAAGAATGCAGGTTTTATAAGAAACGAGTAATTGAACAATCTCTGGGCTAATTAGTGCTGATGAGGATTACCTTGGGCAAATTATAGCTAATTAGGGTAGATTATGAGTAATTAAGGTTATTTTGAGCTAATAGCCAGGTTTTATTGTGCGGAGTCGTGTTGATTAGTCCTAATTAGGACTAATTAGGCTTAATTGGGTTATGTTAGGGCTAATTAGTGTTAATGAGGACTACCTTGGACTAATTATAGCTAATTAGGGTTGATTATGACTAATTAGGGTTATTTTGAGCTAATTAGGGTTTAATTGTGCGAAGTAGTGTTGATTAGTCCTAATTAGGCTTAATTGGGTTATTAGGCTTAATTACGACTACTTAGGCGCGTAATCAGAGTTTAGTTATGTATTAGGGTTTAGAGTTTAATTAATCTAATCACGGGTCTACAAGATATGAGTAATTATGGCTAATTAGGGTTTAATTTGGACTGATTGGTGTTAATTAGGATCAATTTGGAGTAATTACAGCTAATTTAATTTTCATTGGGTTCTTAGGGTAAATTAAAACTAATTAGGCTCATTAGAGCTAATTAGGGTTAATTGGGTTCATTAGGGTTAATCGGGACTAATTAGGGCTAATTATAGCTAGTGCTAGAGCCACGATGAGATTCTAAGGGGTGCTAAAAATGTCGCGTTAGCCTAATTAACCTAAATTTGACAACCAACTATTCAACTAATTCACAGATATCTCAATCCAATTGGGTTCCATCCTCCGTTAACAATCTCAATTCTCAATGTACAGTCAACAATCTCAATTCCCAATACCTCATATAGGGTGTCGGTATGGTGTCTGACATCTCCGGACACGTCTGAAGATATTGATTTATTTTTTAAATGCCGGACGTCGTGTCCATCACCCCTTGAAGAGGTGTCCGCAAGTATAAAGCAAAAAATGTGAAATTTCGGTGTCAGTATCGATCGGACGCGGTGTCCGTGACCTACCGACACCTTGACACCTCATCGACACATCCAGAAATGTGTTGGACACTTCTGGAAACGTGTCGGACACCTCCGGACACATACCGACACCTCCGGACAAGTCCGAAGTCATTGATTTATTTTTTAAATGCCAGACACCGTGTTCGTCACCCCTTGAAGAGGTGTCCACAAGTATAAAGCAAAAATATAACATTTTTCGGTGTCGGTGTTGATCGGACGGAGTGTCCGTGACCTACGAACACCTTGACACCTCATCGACACATCCGGACACGCGTCGGACATCTCCGGACACATGTTTGACACCTCATATAGGGTGTTTGAAGACATTGATCTATTTTTTAATTGCCGGACAGTCAGACACCGTGTCGGACACCCATTGAAAAGGTGCCGGACACCCATTGAAGAGGTGTCCACAAGTATAAAGCTAAAATATGTTGTTTCGGTGTCAGCGTCGATCGGACGCGGTGTCCGTGTCTGTGCTACCTTATGGGGATCTCAATCCAATTGGGTCACATCCTCCGTCAACAATCTCAATTCTCAATTCTCAAATGCTCAATGTAATAAAAATTAATAAAAATCACACATTCAATTCAATTGGCTCCCATCATCCGTCAACAATCTCAATTCTCAATTTTCAAATGCTCAATGCAATAAAAATCATACATTCAGTCTAATTGGGTCCTATTCTCCGTCAACAATCTCAATATCTCAAATGCTCAATGCACAATTAACAATATAAAATTATCAATTAACAACATAAAATCATCAATTAATAATCTCATTTACTTCAAATGCACAGCTAATATAAATATAAAGCTGAAACCTTTGCTTAAAATTACGACACGTAAGATTTTTGGAACTATACCTTTGTGACAAGTAGGACTTTTTAAGAACCTTCTCCTTCTGACACGTAAGTTTCAACTTTGCATGTGGTAGTTCCCTAACTTAGTTGGTCTCTATATATTTAGAGTCCAACTCTTTTAAATTAGATATATAAATAAAATTCAAGAGTTCTATTTGTTTTGGTATTCTTTTCCTTTTCTACTCTATTTAACTCTTTCTTATAATTTATTATTAAAAAATTCGTAGGTCTACTTTATTCTATATTTATAAACTTTATAAAACTAAGAAACTAATTTTACACCTTCTAAAACTCTACCTAATCAATATACTTATATATTAGGCCTTAATTTTGCTTATTAAAAACTCAAATGTACTTTGAAATAACAATATAAAATCTCAAAAATATAAAGTGCGAAAATCATACCCTATTTACTAATTCTTTTTATAATTTTACAAAGTTCCATTCTAATCTATCATACAAATGTAGGCATAATCAATTAATTCATAATTATTTTAACTTCATTTACGTGTAAAACTTTTTATACAAGACTATGTCTTTTTTACAATACATCAGACATCAACTTAAAAATTAGATATTGCAACTACAACAAAAATGTACCAATTTTCTTTAAAATAAAGTTTTTACAATCCTACTTCTTAAGTTTTTACAATGGTTTTTACTAAACATTTTGTGGGTCTATTTGGCCGAAGTTTTGTAAACCTTAACTACAAAACTGGAATTTTAATTTTACGTATTTTAAATCTCTATCTAATCAATATATATATATATATATATATATATATATATATATATATATATATATATATATATATATATATATATATGGCCTTGAATTTTGACTAATAACACATTAAAAGTACTTAAATATAACAAAATCAAATCTGACAAATGTATACATAAGAAGCATTAACTATTTTTTCTCTTTACGGAACATATAAAACTTAAAAGTAATTTTGATATATCAAGATAAGAGGATAGTTAAAAAATTAGTTTTAATTATATAACCTCAAACTCTTTTATAAGTCACATTCTCTAATAGACGCAAAAAAAAAAAAAACCATATCTAATATGACTAAATTTTCAAAAGTACTTTAAGATATAAAAATAGCAAGCGATTCTACAAATTAATTTTTAACTAAGTAACCTCACATTGTAAAGGTTCATCTCATCAACTAATTAAGTTATTAGGATTTAATTTGATTACTTAAGCTTAAATAAATTTTAAATTCAAAAAATATTTCCAATAGTATGTGAAATAAAAACCTAAACCAATATAGCTTAGAAGCCTAAAATTATAATCATTTAAGCATATTATCTAATATAAACTCAATTAACCATTTACAGTCTATTTGACAATAATCATAATCATCATTATATGATTATTTATCTCAATCTTTTGCAAACTTTGTATCAACTATTATGACACTTTTATGATAAATAAATTTAGTTAACTAATAACTATAAAGTGTACATATTAGGCCTTAAATTTCACTTTCAACATCTCAAAACAAAAAATTAAAACAACAACACAAAATGTCACCAAGGTAAATTATGAAAATCATATGTGAAATTTTAATATTAATACTTCATAAGATAAAAGATTTCTTCTTTTTTAATTGTTTGACCTCAATATTGCAAAGTGTTACATGGGTAAGAATAGTCTTCACTTTATAACTGTTTAACCTCAATCATATGCTAAATTTTTGTAAAACACTCTAAAAATTTTATAATGAATTAAGATAATCATTAGTACTACTTTGTACGCATATGTTTAAATTGATTGTCTTTGAAAGTCTTCAAAAATACATTAAATCGAATGGTCAAAAAATCATCAAACATGACCTTGAAGAAAACAATTACACACAGATATTGCTAATACATAATGCTATATAATCCTTTTTTATAGGGTATTTATTTGAAAGTAAGTGAAATAGCTCCACGTGTTTTATTTTCTATTACAAAGTTTCATGGCATGTTATAGTAAGTTATTTAAGTCTACCCAAATATTTACTAAATAATAATTTGTGTCACATTTACCTTCGTTTATGAGTTTTAATACAAATGACTCTCAACTGTATTCAATTTAATAATAGTAATCAACTACATCAGAATCATCCATGAAATGGGAATGTTGATCAATGATGTGAACTGTAAAATGGAAAAGAAGAAAATACCTACATTTACTTAGATAGAATATTGATAAAAAGTTCATTCAACGGTTAATAAGTAAATAAATAAATATATATATATATATATATATATATATATATATATATATATATATATATATATATATATATATATATGTTTGATTTCTTGAATGTGTAAGCTCACTTTTTTTTGGTACAAAACTAAAATTTGTACTAACATTACTTTAAAATGGAGTAAAATTATAATTTGATGTGCAACAATTGACTACTTATTGCATGCTTTACTTTTTGAATGCTTTATTTTGTATGTTTTAATATTAATATTATTAATAATTTTGAGTTTATAAAAAAATTGAACGATTATAAAACTATATGCAAATGTCCCCATTAAATTTTACAAATCTAAATTCGAAGCCAGTAAAAATTTTATAAGACACAAAGTTTTTTTTCTTATTGATATATGTGTAAGTACGATAAGCTAGGCATGAGCTAAAGTTTTTCCTCATTTGACATTTCTTTTACTCAAATCACATAGTAAAATATTATTTCTAGCAATACCTGTTACGCAATAATTAAAAAGAGGATATAAAGAATTAGAAAATTAGAATGTTTGTGAAAACTAAATACATTTTGATTTTTATAGTAGTTTTAGATACCTTGATATAATTTATTAGTATAGTGATGTACCAAAATGAGATATATTACTTTCTACACAGTTTTTATCAATATGATTCTAATCGTATTAAGTAGTGGCTTATTTGATTCGTGAAATTTACATTCACGAATAATCTCGATAATTATGATTTATTATGTATATATGCATCGATGCAGCGAAAGTCATTATATTTGTTATTATTTCAATTTAAAGCATTGTTAACTATATTATAATATACGATTAATGAGAAACAAATTATATCTCAAACTGACCAAATTACGTCTCTACCCGTGCATTTGCACGGGTCCATTAGCTAGTAACTTAAAATCATCAATTAACAACATAAAATCATCGATCAATAATTACAGTTCTCAAATGCATAATTAACAACCTAAAATTATCAAACAAATGATCAATGTTCAAATGAAAAAAAAATTGTTCAAAATACACATATCCGATGCGCTTGAATTATTTCAATTGGGGTTCGATTCGATTCGATTCGGGCAATTAATTTAGGGTTCAATTAGGGGGTTCAGTTACTTCAATTCATGATTCAATTAGGGGGTTCTATTAGTTCAATTTATGGTTCAATTAGGGGGTTCAATTTGTTCAATTTAGGGTTCGATTGAATTAGGGCATTCAATTAGGGGTTCAAATAGTTTAATTTAGGGTTTGGTTCAATTAGGGGTTCAAATAGTTTAATTAGGGTTCGATTACATCAATTTAGGGTTCAATTATAGTTCAATTTAGTGGTCGGTTGAATTGAGGCATTCAATTAGGGGGTTCAATAAGTTCAATTTAGGATTCGGTTGGATTAGGGCATTTAATTTAAGGTTCATTTAGGGGTTCAATTAGTTTAATTTAGGGTTCGATTCAATTAAGGCATTCAATTTAGGGTTTAATTAGGATTCAATTACTTCAATTTAGGGTTCGGTTGAATTGAGACATTCAATTTAGGGTTCAATTAGTTCAATTTAGGATTCGATTTAGGGCATTCAATTTAAGGTTCGACCCCGGATTAGGGAATTCAATTTAGGATTTAATTATGGTTCAATTACTTCAATTTAGGGTTCAATTAGTTCAATTTAGGGTACGGTTGAAATGGGGCATTCAATTTATGGTTCAATTAGGAGGTTTAGACTATTCAACAAATTCAGATTATACATGGCAGAGAAGACAAATTAACAACAAATTCAGATTATAGTCAAATGCTTCATAATCAACAAATTCAGAAGACAAAATAATGGCCAACCGTCCAAATTAACAACAAATTCAGATTATACATGGCAGAGAAGACAAATTCGAATGTTTTATGCACGTACATAGGAATTTAGAAGAGCTTATACAAGCAGAAGTGTGATTATGGCCAAATGCTTGATAATTAGCTTTGAAAAATAAACAACAAGATTAATTTAGGGCAATAGACATATAGATCTCGAGGTGGGTACGATGACGGTGGCGTTGGTGGTGCGGCGACAGTGGTGGGCTTCGTGGCGCGGCGACAGTGGAGGGCTTCGTGGCGCGGCATTGGGTGGGGGACGGGGGTGTCGCCGGAGGTAAGTCGCCGTCGAGAGGGGTCGCCGGAGGTGAGAACGGCGGTGGGTGGGTGAGAAGAATTTCAGAGAGAAAAACAGGGAGAGAGAAAGAAACCAGATCTGGTTATAAATCGGATCTTTAGCGACGGAATAACATCGTCGCTAAAAATCTGTCGGTAAAGGTCTTATTATAAAGACTTTTACCGACGATTTTAATCCGTTGCTTAAATAATTTAAAAAAACCCTCAAAAAATACTAATTTTCTAAAAAGTATTTAGCGACGGTAATTCCGTCGCTAAAAGTCCGTCGTTTAAAGTCTGTCTGCAATACTTTTACCGACAGTATCTTCCGTCAGTAATAGTATTAAACAACGGACTTTTAACGACGGTATCTTCCGTCGCTTAAAGACCTTTTTAGCTTAGCGACGGAATACCTTCCGTCGCTAAAAATCTGTCGCAAAACACATATTTTATTGTAGTGAAAGGAAATATAAAATAGGGAGCTTTTTTGTTGTTTCAGACATAGGCATTTTTTTTTTTAAAACATAAGAAACTAATAACCTAACTTTTGCATTCCTAATGCTACACACACGTTGCTTAACTAAAGGAGTCAAATAGTATGATAGCCTCTATGGGTGACTTCAAGTTATTACAAGGAACTATCTAACCAATATCTCTAATAAAACTTTAGTTTTGTATAAATTTACGAGAAATGAGAGCAGTACAAGTGATTGATTATTTTAATACGTTACTTGAGTTGGTCATGATTAAGTTCACTACTAATCTCTTAATCTTTATAGCCGAACACAATGCCTCTGTTAGCAAAAATGTTCGGTACCAAGAAAAATAATTTTAACAAAAAATGTGGTATATCTTGTTATATGATGTTAATATTTGTGTTTTACAGTATGTATGAATACACTTTATAAAATTCTATAAAGTATTTAGTTACTACTCTAGGGCTAAGAAATCCAAACGAGCAATGCCTGCCATGAGGTTGGCCCTTTATAATCATTTCATTTCATGTTCAAACATTCATAACTCATTTCATGTTCCAACTAATCGAACTCGATCACTTCCAAGAGCAGACAAGTGCTTGGTCCCACCACCACTCCTCTCACGTGCCAAACTCTTCCCCGCGTCCACACTTGCTTCTCTCTCTCTCCCCTCCCTCTGAAACCTTGGCAGCCTTTTCACTATAGGCGCTTAATCCCACTGGCGTACAATACAGTGGAACCTTACCCTCTCCTCTGCCCTCTCTGACTCCAAAACCCCCCTCCATCTCTGTCCTCTGCTCCCCCCTCTCTCCACAATCTTTTCTTCTTTTTGCAAAGATAACCACCAGATCTTCCCTGTTATTCAGTATTGTTTCCTCCATTGTGTAACTGTTGCCTCACCATCCAACACCAAAGTACCTCCCTAACATATTCCATTTGTAGAGAGAGGGAGAGAGGCAGAAAGTGATGGAAAATGGTTGGAACTTATTCAACAACGGCTACAGTGGCGGCGGCGGCGGTGGTGGTGGCGGCAGAGGAGGGCAAAATGATAGTACCAGCTGTACCAACGTTGCATGGGACCTCTGGGAGCTTGGTACCACTTCTCTCCACCAAGTTAATGCCTCCACCGGCGTCCTCTCCGGCACCGCCACCACCAACACGGATGCCGCCGCCACCACCACCGACGCAGCCTGCCACACGGGCATAGAAGCGAGTGACGTTCACGCGCTCATGTTCCCCCATAACAAGGAGAACACCGGCGCCGCTTCTCTGTACGCGGGCGGAAGGTCTAACTACCACCCGGACCCGCACCTGATGTGCTTGAAGCTAGGAAAGAGGCACTACTTCGAGGATGCTACCCCTACTGTCGACCGACACGCGGGCGCTGCCGGGTTCAAGAGGGGGAAGCCCTACTTGTACTCTGGGGTTGGCGGCGGCGGGTTGGTGGTGGGTCAGTCGAGCTCGGAGGTGGTGACCGTGGCGGTTCCGGCGACAATGCCGAGGTGTCAGGTGGAGGGTTGCCACGTGGTGCTGGTGAATGCAAAGGAGTACCACAGGAGGCACAAGGTGTGTGAAATGCACTCCAAGGCTCCTAAAGTTGTGGTTCTTGGCCTTGAACAACGCTTCTGTCAGCAGTGCAGCAGGTTTGTACTTGCTACTTAATAGCTTTACTCTCTCTCTCTCTCTCTCTCTCTCTCTCTCCCCCCATACTTGTTGTAAAATGTGTGTAAATTCCATTTTTGTCAAAGTATAATATGCGTTTGTGTAGATTTCATGCGGTATCGGAGTTTGATGAATCAAAGAGGAGCTGCAGGAGGAGATTAGCAGGGCATAACGAGAGAAGGAGAAAGAGCTCCCATCTTGATCATCCTTTTCCTATTAGGAACCCTTCTCAAGGTACTGCTCTGCTCTACTCTACACATATGGTCGTATTCATAACCTTAATTATCATTCTCCATTTCTTCTACATTAAAGTTTGAGTTTCTTCTTCCTTTTCTTAGCTAGATCTCGTAAGCTCAAATTAAATACGATCCTCAACAAAAATAAGTTCATTGCTATTGCATTTCTACAGTAAGTCTAGAATTTTATTAGGGTCTTAACCCAAGCTAATTGTGCTAATCGTGATAAATTACACAAGTGCTCATCTACACAAGGGTCCTCACATTAGAATGGCACCTACCAATGAGAATCTGTCAAAATGTCAAACATAGTTATAAACTCTAAATTGGTAATTCATATATCTTTACGCTCTCATCTTGTTGCTGGTAATTATTGCTCCTCATCCTTCATGCACCGTGCATGGTCCAGATCTATGCCTGTCTACTAACTTAGCAAGACTATAAACTTTTTTGTCACCTTTCTTCTCCCCGAGTTCTACTGAAGATCTCCACAGTCCTTTGCGTCTATGGCTTCCTTTTATTTCATAATTCTCTTCATTTCTGCCCTTCTCTGGCAAGTCATACTTTCCCTTTGGACGATCTTTCTTTCCTGAAATCAAGTGTGAGCTGAGTCTCGTGTTCCTGAAAAACTTGTGCTTGTTCCCATCAAATTTCATATCCTTCCAATTTTCTTTCTTGGTAGATTGACACATTCCTCTTTATATCTGTTTAAATTGAACGAGTATAGTATGTTCACATTTTTTAAAGGTACACAACCTTTTTTTCTCGTCTCTTGTTTGGCTCCTAGTTTTTTCCTCTTCCTATCCTGTCTATGTAGCACGACTGGAAGACCACTTACTGCTATTTCACTTTTAGAAATTATTATGTGCTGGTTAGAAAAAGAATCCAAAATCATTTCCTCATGTGCTTTGTGTGCCAAATACCTCAAATACTACAATGAACAACTAAGTCGAAGCCATGCTTGAACTTGAGTTTAGGAATGAGGGTTGTCACAATATCTGCTGGTTCCTTTTGTATTGGCAGTTCTCAAACTGATGGTGCTCGCTATGAAAACATATCAAAGGAAATGGTGCTTGACATTATTGTGCTTCGTCCCTCATCTTACATTTAATTTGTGGTCAACGATACCATTAAGCTAGCAGCATACCTTTGTTTCTAGGAAGCACCGGTGCGGCACTTAGGGTGAAGCACCGGCACCGGATACGCGTCGGGTGCGGGTGCGCCTTCGGTGCGGCACCAGGTGCGTGTCCACCATTTTTTTTTTATTTTCTTAAATTCCGGGTGCGGATCGGGTGCGTATCGGCTCAGGTCTGTGACCACCGGCCACTCCAGCAGCACCGGCGACCACTGGCCACTCCAGCGACACCGGCAAGGACTTTGACGAGAGAGGACACTGGAGAGAAGAAGTAGAAGCAGCAGAAGGAGAAAAAGGAGGACTTACCGGCGACGGCATGCGGCGACAACGACGGAGTGTGGCATGCGGCCAGATTGAAGAAGACACTGGTCGATTTTCTCTATGTTGGAAGCTGCCGGCTGCTTTCTTTTAATTAATAGTGGGAAGGCTTAATTTTGACTTTTGACAAAATGTTTGTTAATTTATTTTAAGTTCCCATTGTTAAGTTATTCTTTTCAAATTTATGATTTTAATATTTATAAAATAGCCCATTAAACTTAACAAATTCTCACTGAAAGCTTTAAAATTTACGAAAGGGCCCATTAAACTTAAAACCTTGCTACTTTGTTTGAAATATTAATATCTTTTACAAATCAAACATACATATTATGATTATTGAGATTTAAACTGTTTAAAAATTTAATTCTAAATATATATAATTAAAAAAATATTTATAAAATTTGCCGTATCCCCGCCTCACCCGTATCTTAAAATTTTCAAAAATGCTCATCCGCGTATCCGCACCCGTGTCGTATCCCACCCGCACCCATGCTTCATAGCTTTGT
Source organism: Escallonia herrerae (assembly GCA_033070095.1). Classification (NCBI taxonomy): domain Eukaryota; kingdom Viridiplantae; phylum Streptophyta; class Magnoliopsida; order Escalloniales; family Escalloniaceae; genus Escallonia; species Escallonia herrerae. Next base: position 248,005 of record JAVXUP010000344.1, on the reverse strand, counting down.
TTTATTGAATTCACAAGCCTTGTGTCACTGCATAAAATTAGTGCTGCTAAGGTACCTCCCAGCAACTAAACAAAAAGGGTATTGATTTCTCCAACAGCCCGTATATGTCGTGTTTTGGCTTTCATTGTACACAAAAGCCCAGGTCATGCTCCAAGTTAGAATCGCTGGTCATGCTCCAAGTTAGAATCGCTGGCCAAGTACCTCAACCGAGCAAGATCCTATGCATTCTTTATCCCTGCAAAATATAGTGTTTCTATTCTAGACAATCTCCCAGGCATTGTAAAGTTTCTCTTCCCCACTAATAATAAGATTAAGAATTATTGAATACGTTACCTGTTGGATCCGTTTATCCTGATCATCTGCGTAGTCTAAAGCAAATATGAAGTGTCCCACAAGAGCTTATACATTACTACTATCATACAAACCTTCTCAAATACCAAGCTATCCATTTCACCTGCCCAGCAAGTGAATCTTGCTTGGGTTCTGCTGAAAAAACAAGGCCTACAATAAATTTGGACAAGTGTACACCATAGCATGCGCAATGGTCGTAATATTCGTATTATAAAGGAAAATGAGCCATGCCCTTCTCCACATTTTAGTCTGAGGTGCATGGCTAGTGGAATACGTAGTCACTAGCTTGAAAGTCTTCATAATAAAGCATTCTAGTACTTTTCAATGTACTTCAAACAAGTATCACTCTTTTGCTGTTTTGCCCCTTTGAGTTTCAGTATCAAATATCTTTATTCGGGTGACCAAGTATATCGTCTTACATCTAGTATGCAGTCGAATCTCAACAGTGTCTTATATAGCTTTGCAACTACTAAACGGACCTAACCATGACTAACTATGAGTGTCAGACCGTTTGTACTTCTGCTGAGGAGATTTCTTCGAAGCTTGCATAATTAGTAATCCTTCAAGCCAGCTCACTGTTGAAAATTTCCTCAACTAGAGAAACCAAAGCAAGCAGTGCACAAAGCTGTTCTTAACAATAGAGAAAACTTAAGGCAATTCCCTCCTGACTGTAAACCTTAGCTACCAAGAGCTCCTTGGGTCTTAGCATCTTCAACTTATGGAATCCCTTCCATTTCTTGTAATAGCTATTTGCAACCCACATTATCTCACTGCGACCAAAATACATTCTCGTGAAGAGATCAATCTGTTCAGATGTAATGAGCCCGATAAAGACTCAAAACGGTGGTTGCATCTATAAGTTGAAGGGTCATTAGTACACATCCCCTCTTGGATCTTAGCATCTTCAACTCATGGAATCCCGTCCATTTCTTGAAATAGCTATTTGCAGCCCACATTATCTCACTGAGACCGAAATACATTCTTGTCAAGAGATCAATCTGGTCAGTTGAAATGAGCCCGATAAAGACTCAAAATGGTGGTTGCTTCTAAATAAGTTGAAAGGTCATTAATACACATGCCTTGTCCCAAAGCAAGTATCTGTAGAGTGTGAAAGAGTTTAAGGCTGCAATGCTCTAATTAGGCATTGGCATATATATATATATACATATTGTGAAATAATCTTGAGTAAGAAGAAATGATGCCACAGAGAATAAAAAAATATAGGAAGTTATTTTCTGCCCTCAGAGTGACCGGCCAGGATGCATTGTTAGTTTGTCACAGGGCCACTGAAACCGATGAACAGGAGGCGCCTTGGTAAAGATGTCGGGAAGCTGATGCGTGTGAGTGCTGGTAAACAAAATGCAAAGAGACCACAAGCGCGAACAACATGGCAAAACCTCCATGTGTTTCGTACGAGCATGCAAGATAGGACTGGCAACAATCTACGTGGTACAAATATAATCACAATAAAGGGTCGGCGGACCCTTGGGAAAGAGACCCAACTCACAAATTAAGGTGTGAACGCAGTCCTAGATGAAGTGTACCTTTGACATAGCAAAAAGTACGTTTAAGAGCCTGAAAGTGCTTAGTGGAAGGTGCATGAGCGCCACTTGATTGAGAGCATAGCTCAACTTGGGCCGAGTGATGCTAAGATACTGGAGGCAACCAACAAGACCACATACAAGGAAGTATCCTCAAAAGGGGAGCAGTTCTTGGGTGGCCTATAATTTTGGACCCGGCAAGACTATGGTAGCAAGTGGTTTGGCTTCATGCATAGAGGCACGATCAAGAAGATCCTTCCAACAGCCTATTTAGATTGAGAAAATATATATATTGTGATAATATGTCTTGAATAAAAAACCCGAAATGTGTGGGTGTCCCACATCGGTTATTCAGAGAAGGTTACAACTTAACCCTAAGTATATATGACTTGAAAGAGCTCAGCTGAAAGTTGGCTTTACCAAAATAACGTTGCTGCCTCAATGCACACGCACATGAATGCAGTTGAAGATTTTAGAACACTCAATACCTCTACGAAGCACTGCATCAATCAAAGATGTTCAGCTGTTACAAATGTAGGTACTTGACTCCATGAACCTACTTTATAATGGAGTTCCATGGTACCATCTCAACTTCCAACTACTAACACTAAAAAGACTAAGCCTAAATGAGTCTTCAGATTCCCCACCTTCTGGCTGTCTAATGGTTCCTGATAATGTTGATTTCCAGAATAGATGAACAATGTTCAATCACTTCGATTTTTCTGAGAATGAATAGTTTTGAAGGTGCAATGAGCTATAGTTATCACCATCCGTGATCTGACAAGGGTATACCCTTTTGGTTAAAGCTACAATAGAACTTCTTACCAAGTAGATTTGTGAACTGTTGCAAGGTTTCATATCTGTTGACGTAAATATTTTAAAAGGTGAGAGTGGTCTCTGTTAAGGGACTGGCAGGGTAATAGTTGAAAAGCTTAGCTGCAAATTCAAAACTGAACATGAAATTTCTTTCTCGACAGAAAACAACATGATGGCTGATCGATTTCGATACATATCACCGACAGGACGTGTTCTCTCTCTTCTGTCATCAAACAACGAGTCCTGGATCACATCACCTGAACTCTCTTCAAGATGCAGCGCTGCACTCCGCGAGCTGATTGCAGAAAACCGAGCTTCAATCATGGCTAGACAGCTCATCCTTGACCGAGACTGGCACTGGCACTATAACACGATTGATGACTTAAATGGACGCCAAAATGACTCCAATTTCTGTGCACCCCACGAGCAGTACAGAACGTTCCCTGAGCCACATGGTTGGGACCGTATCCATGAAGCTAGCACAAACGTGACATTGGACCTTATGCAGGCTCCAACCTCGGCATTTGGCTTCTTATCAATGAGGGGAAAATCTAAGGAAGAAGAAGAGTGCTCCGAGTTGTGGCGCTCCATAGGGGGGACTCATGTCGTCTAACCCTTTAAAGCTTCTTCAACGGTCTTCTTTCTGCCTATCTACCATTTCTGAAGTTCCATATATACTTCCATTTATTTGTTTAAGACTATTGTAGTGAATAATCTGCAAATTTGTATTGTGTTCAATGATGAATTAGATATTCGTTAAAGGACTATGCATGATTCATGCCGGGTAGCTTTCCGTCTGTTGTTCAAGTAGGCCAACAGTTGATGGTTGCATTTTTACATGTTGGTAGTGTGTATTTTCTGACTTTTACTAGATGTAGCACTGAAGTCTCATCCTGCAAAACCTGGTAGAAAATGAAGGAGGTGTTTGCGCTTATTATCTTCGTAGCAGGTTGTGTTCTTCCAAAATGCCATTCTCAAGATGCACAAAAAATGATGGGAAAGAGGACCATTACAGTTGTTGGGCTGTGCCCAGGCTTCAACTTTTTAATCCAGAGTTCCGCACCTTTCCTTTTGCTTTTTATTAGGGGTCCTTTCATTGACAATTCAGCTCGACAAATACAATCTATAGCAGGGCAATCCCTCTTTATCAATTTACAGTTGAATGAAAGCCCACAAAAACTGCAAAGCCCATCTTGGTGTAGAACTGTATCAGAAATCCCCATGCCGTGCGCAATTGCCAATTTGCCAGGATTATTGGGACTCCCCGCCTGCTTAGGACTCTAAACTTATTCTACACTGCTCAATCAAGTTCACCACACCATTTTCATTTCTCTAGACAAGCTTGAAAACTCTATTGTTCCTTACCATCCATAGACCATATTCTGTTGCGGCAACGGTTAGCTTGCTCTGAACCTTTTTCCTCTAAAATGTATCTGTGCATATTGAAAGAATAGGGAGCACGAGGCCAAAACATTCCCCCGTTGCATCCTTTCGAGAACAATATCCCATATCGTTTATAAGCAAAAGGGCATGTCATAAACAGATCTCTAAAGACTCCTGATGTTGTGGGCAAAGAGGGCGAGTATCGTTAAAAAGGAAATTCCAAGATTTCTCACTCCACCTTCTCATAACAGCCAAAGAATCATAGCACATTTTCGGATGTTGGAGGGAACATCATCACATCACATTCACCTTGCTATTAAGAGAACTCCCAAAACCCAAGGAATCGGAGAAATGGCATTGGATAACCCCAAGATCGCTGGTTCCGATCGATTGCGCGAGCCATAAAATTGCAGTTCTACACGCGCGAGCACAAAAAAGAGAGAGAAAAAAGAAAACGAGGACTCCCTGCGTCATCCACAATCCTAAAACCAAAATGCTAGATGAGAGGATCATTGGGCATCAAATAGTCAAGTCACAAGCATCCCCAACTCTATATGGAACAAGCTTATGGACTTGTCTTCTCAGTTTGAGGACTCTACAACAAGTCCAAGGGACATCGCAGGAAGGACAAAGGTAGCTAAATGTGTGCTGCCAGCAAAGGACAAATAGCTGTTTGTCCGGCTATTAATCCTTGCCATCATCTTCTCAATGAGTAGGTGACAATCACATACCATTGATTTTGAAGTGACCAGAGGGACATCCAAATAAGTACAAGGAAATGTACCCATGATATTAACCAAAGTAGGATTGACTTGATCACGTACACCGACATAAAAAGATGTAGGACTTCCTTCGTACCGTTCTTAGTCCTAATCAAATGAAAAAAAGATAAACCACTTGTTTTGGGGTTGGGGGGTGTGGGGGTGGGAGAGTGTTGGTTGTCAAAAAGTTGGTTATTCCCCTTCATGGCAGTTATTCATAAAACAAGTTTTCCCTTAGTGGCAGTAATTCTCAGACATGCCTTTTTCATGATTGGATTAGCAAGAAAATTGAAACTATTAGAATTATTCGATCACGCGTATTCAAGTTCGGGTAGTCCATACGCACTTCTTAAATGGTTATTGACATTTCAAACACTGTTTTCTATACCATTTGCATTTTGACCTAATATCAAAACTGTACCCTTAAACTTATCCTCGATACAACTTTAGTACCCAAGTTTGAAGGTGTGCCAAATAAATATCCAACTTTAAAAAAGCGTACCAAATCAGTACCTCGCCTGACGGATGACGGATGCCATTAAAAAGTTCGAGGGGCAGGACCCTTCAATAACAGAAAAATAGATCTCAAAAAATGCGCCGATTTTAAAAAAAGTACTTAACTTTAAAAAACGTACCAAATCAATACCTCAATTTTTTGTCTTTCTTAATTTAATCAAAACAAAAAAAATAGAAAAATACATTAATAATAATTGAGAAGTTTTCAACAATTTTTCTCTTCCCTAATTTAATCCTTAAAAAAAACTCTCACTCTCTCTCTAAAAAAACTCTTTTCTGTAGAAAAAAACTCTTCTCTCTCTAAAAAAACGGTCTCTCTCTCTACACACCATTAGTCCCAAACTGTCTCGCTCTCTCTTCTGGCTATAATGCATGTGGTACAAAAACAGTTCACATTGGACAACCATTCAAGCAGGAATAAACGTGACACATTACCTTCCACCACCGCTGGCAACACCCTTCGGCGACACCATCTGGCAACACTGGCGACAATGTCAACAACAAACTCTCAGGCTCTTCCTCGCTGGCTCTTCCAACAGCCACCAACCAGCCGCCGCAACCTACCATAACCCGCCACCACCAACGCCGACCGATCATTTGGTTGGTTGGTCAACACCATCACTTGGCTCCAATGACGGACTCCTCCAGAACCTCCAGCAATCCGCCGTCGGCCGTTACATCTCCGTCATCGCCAAATCTGCCGTCGAGGAGATCGTCGCCTCCCTCGCCTCTGCCATGTCCAAGAAGCTCACCTTCGACCTAATCCACTCCACTGGCCTCACCACCAACTTGTGGGAGACCATCTACACCAGAATCCACACCGATCTCGACTTCTTCGATCCCGATTTCACCGTAGCCGTCCTCTCATTCGGTTGGTTGGTCAACACCACCACCATCCACCAATACCGGCCGAACAACAACAACCAACCACCCGCTACAGCCCACCATGACCGGTCAACACCAATGCCGGCCACCATTATCAGCCGAACAACTAATGGCAAGACCACCGTCGCCAAAAACCACCCACCGCTCGTCAAAGCAACGCACCATACGACGGAACTAATCCCTCACCAGATTTGTCGCTGATCTTGAAATTGGGCCACCCTACTATCGCTGACAGGCACCCACCGATCGTCGCCGTAAGCCACCATACCCGCAACCAACCACACACCACAAACGCCGGCCTATTGGTGGCCGACAAACCCACAGCCGCGAACAGCCATCAATTGCCTGACTACTGCCAATTTACCACCATCCCCAGACCCAACTATTAAAGAAGAGTTTTTTTTTAGAGAGAGAAGATTTTTTTTAGGAGAGAAGAGTTTTTTTTTTTCCTACCGAAAAGAGTTTTTTTTTTATATAGAGAGTGAGAGAGAGTTTTTTTTTTAGGATTAAGTTAAGGAAGAGATAATTTGTTGAAAAATTCTCAATAATTTTTAACGTATTTTTCTTTTTTTGGTTTGATTAAATTAAGGAAGATAAAAAATTGAGGTACCGACTTGGCACACTTTTTTAAAGTTAGGTACTTCTTTGAAAATCGGCGTGTTTTTTTTAATCTATTTTTATGTTATTGACGGTCCTACCCCTCGGACTTTTTAACGGCATCCGTCATCCGTCAGTCGAGGTACTGATTTGATATGCTTTTTCAAAGTTAGGTACTTCTTTTGGCACGCCTTCAAACTTGGGTACTAAAGCTGTACTGGGGGTAAAGTTGAGGGTACATCTTTGGAATTAGACCTTGCATTTTTATTTGTGGGCATAAAATAGCAGTACGTGGAGTTTTATTAGCTATTTCGGGTGTACCGGCATGGCTACCCATCTAGTCATAGTTGGCATTGTGATAACCAGCAAGTAATACAATTGAGAACTAACTGTACATATGAAATTGAAACTAATGAAACAATTGGGTTGGGTTGGGTTGGGTTGGGGGGGGGGGGAGTTGTCAATATAGTTTTTAAAAATTAGTAGAAAACTTAAATTAAATACAATCATGAATGTCAATCAAACAAATGAACATTTCAATCAAGATGTTGGCTACACAGTCGCAAAAAAATTATGGAGCAATAAAGTAAAGAGATTGAGTTAGAGATACTATACAAAGAGATTTAAATGGTTAGGCTTGAACTATCTACAAATCTACATCCACCTCTTTAAGGAAATCCCTTGCAAGAGTACTAAAATCCACTAGCAATGATTTTCTTCGAATCAAGATCAAAACTTACAAACACTGCGTATATCCCCACGTCAAGTACAAACATTAAATCCACAAAGCTCAGCAAAGACTTGACAAATGCAAACCTAGATCACAATGTTTTAACAAAGATCAATTGTGTATAAAAAAACCTACTTGAAAGAAAATGAGTAAAAATGAAGCTCTAGAACAATAGAGAGATAAGAAAATTGATTACTTAAATAATGTTATCTCTCAATCAAATAATTGCTTAAGGATGCTCTCTTTGATGATGTAAAATCATGAAGATGAAGAGAGAAAAATTTAAACGCTTTGATGTTTCTCTAATGCAAGAAGATTGAGAATATGGTTTCCACCGTGAATGATGAAGCCGCAAATCATTTATATAGGGTGGATAAGAAATACAGCCGTTATAGGAATAGTTAACATATTTTATAATATCTCCACTAAAACTTTGAACTTATTGGGTGCATACTTGATGACTATATAATACGTTATAGGAGATATCATATTTTATAATATCTCCCCCTTTTGTCATCAGCAAAAAGACAAGGGTGTTCATGTTGTGAAATATAGTTACAAGTAAGATAATGTCACGAGATGCATGTAAATCATGAATCCGTATGGACAGCATAAATATTCTTTAATGATGCAAAGAAAGATGTAAAATGTAGCTCAATAACGTAATCCATTGCATGCATTTTTCAAGAATAACAAGATAGTATGTGATTGAAGCATGTTGGATCCCCCTATCGAGTTATAGTATATACATGTACCTGCTCCCCTTGAATTAATGCCAAAAATATTCAACCAATATGACCAAATTTATAACAAAAGTTATGCTCTCGTTTTGGCATAACCGCATAACTAAAAGGTGCGTGTGTGTATGATTGGCAATGTGAAGCATTAAGATGACATAAACACTTATTCGACATGAAATTTCAACAATGGCCATTGATAATAAACCTTTCCAACGTAAGTATAAGATGACCATCTATCATCATCTAAATGGAACATGTATCCAAGATTATAAGGTATAAAATCTGCAATAAAAAATATGACAATTTTAGACCATAGTTTGCATGAAGGCTCAACAAGCAAACTATCTATATCACGAGGAGTATATAAGACATGTAAACATATACTTAATAATATATAAGTTTAGCACAGTGTTAAATAAATCATTGAGTTTTACCCTCTTACTATATTACTAAAGAATTGAGCTCATGAGAGATCATTCTTGAAATCTATTTTCTTTGACAAGATTTGAGACTCTCTTCATACGAAGTAATGTCTCCAATCTTGAATGCCTACTCTCCTTTAGGATTTATCTTGTTGCTTCTCCTTTTTAGATTTTTCAACCTTTTCTATTTTGCGATTTACATTTGCTTCGGACAATCTACAAAAGCAATTTCGGTCTAGTTACATTTTCTTGGGTCCATGAGTTCTAGTTATAACAACATTGGCAAATTCTTTGAAAACTCATATTTTCTTTATTCCTTTAACATAGAAAATTCTATAAGAGCAATGATTAGATGTATGCTCTTTTTTTGCACCAACCACAATGTTTAAGGGTGTCAAATAGGTCTTTGGTTGCCTTGTGGGAACATTCAATCTAGATTATTGTTTAAATACTTTTGGTGGCAAGGCCAACGGATCAAGTCCTACACAACCTTTGTTTAGGCCAACTCTTTGTTTTCCAAGCATGTCATTCTAATTATTTTTTTTTGTCAAAAAATCTATCTAGGAAATTCTTTAAATCGCATATCTCTTTTTTCAAAATTTTGTTTAATTTTTCTAAGATCAATGCCTTGTGTGAGCTTTCACTTCTACTAGGAATATTCTAACCCCAATTCACTAATTCTTTATTGGCATGCTTTATGTACATATGGCTAAATAGGCATTAATTTTCTCATGCAACTTATATTGTTTACTTTGTAAATCATATAGTTCTTTTGAAATCACATGCACTTGGTTTGACAAAGCACAATTTTTCGTGGCTATTTTCATGGGTTCTTTGTACTAAAGAGCATGCACATTCATACACATCAACGTTGAAGTAATTGCTATGAATATCACTATAAAAAGAATTTACCTCATATTTGCTTGAGCTATGAAGCATATATTTGCATCTCTGTCATCGAGATCAACACCTTCATCTTCGCATGAGTCATTATCACTCCATATAGTGGGTTTAGTTGATGTCCTTATGGAGTGCTTATTACTTGACTCTTTCTTCTTGTTATCCCTTCTTGAGGTACTCTCCATACTGGACTCATTCTTGCTCTTATGTGAGTTTTCATCTTTTTTCATTTTGAGAAACTCATTGAATTCTTTTATACGTATGGCCTTCTCTTTTTTGTTCAAGTCTTCATCTTCTTCACTTGAATATTGATCCATCTTTGATGAATCTTTAATAGTAATGCACTTCTCCTTCTTCTTTGGACCTTTTTGCCTGAATGGAGTTGCATCGCATAAGTCATCAAGGAGTAAATTACCTCATCCAGTAGAAGGTATTGAGATTCCTTGATTCTTGAAGTACGGTGATCCTAATTACCTTTCTCACAAGATCACTATTAGAAAAATATTCTCCTAATTGTTTCAAGTTTTAACAAGTTTAGTGAAACGAATACTCATTTCGCTAATAGATTCATCGAAAAATATTTAGAACAATTCTGTTCTCTATTTTATAAATTCATCTTCCGATCTCTTCGAAGAGAAGGCCCTTCATGAATGACTTGAAATCCCAAGTACTCTTAGCCAAATCACACGAAATGACTCGATTGATTTCATTTGTGTTTAGGGACAAGAAATTTTTTTGGCTCCAGTATTCATGCAAAACATATCTTTATCATGATCATTAAGTTCGGTTTCTTCTAAACTTATCCCCAATCAACTTGGTTGGACCATTAGGACCATCCTTAATGATCCCCATATATCAAATCTAAAGATTCTTAAAAAAATTTCATTCTTAATTTTTCATAGACTATATAAAATTTAAATACAAAATGGAGGTTTCGTAATAGAACTCCCATCGAGGCTATGGAACCCCATGCTGTTTCCTATCTTTAGGTATTAACAAAAAATCAAGAGCAAGGCTCTGATACCTTTTGAAACCAATAAACAACCCGGGGAAGGGGGTGGGGGTAGGGGTAGGGGTGTGGAGATGAATAGGATTTTTTAAAAATTAATGAGGAATTTAAACTAAACACAATCATGAATCTTACAAACCAACTAACTTTACAATCTCAAACAATTATAGAGCAACGAGTAAAGAGATCGAGTTAGAGATACTTGACTATGAGATCAAACGGTTCAGCTCGAACTACCCTCAAGCCTATATCCACCTCTTCAAGGAAGTCCCTTCTAAAAGCACTAGAATCCATTAGTAACATTTTTCTTCTGAGCCAAGATCAAAATTCTTACAAACACTTAGTGATATTCACATACCAAGCACAAGCCTTGACTTCACAAACCTTACTGACGACTTGACAAACTCGAGCCTCAATCATAATCCTTTTAGAAAGATCAATTGTGTACAAAGAAACCCTCTTAAAAGGAAATGAGTGCAATTGAAGCTCTAGTACAATAGAGAGATGAGAAAATTGATGACTTGAAAGATGTTCACTCTCGATCAAAGAATTGGTGAAAAGATGATCTCTTTAATAATCATGAAGATAAAGAGAGAAAAGATTAATCTATGAGTCCTAATGTTTCTCTAATGAATAGAGGCTTAGAATGTGATTTCTATGGAGTATGATGAAGCCCCACATAAATTTTTGTGGGGTGGGCATGAACTATAGCCATTATAGAAAGGGTTGACATTAATTTAGCAAAACTAGCTGTTATTTTAAAAATTGCCTCAATGAAGTCAACTGTATTGCCAGTGCAGTCGACTTCATTGGTCGTCTGCCTCATAAAAACCACTTTCTTATTTTGGACATAGCTTGGATTAAAGCGCATCTTTTTGTGTTGGAAAGTTAATAAAAAAATTTGTCAAATATGAAAAGATTAGCTCCAAAATCACTTTGAGAAAATCTGAGTTGGCTACAAAGTTCGGCTGTTCTCAAGAAACATAATTGTTTTAAAGGTTATAAACTCACTTGTAATTTACAAGGTGTCCTATGATTATTTTATACCATACTCATTAACTCAAGCATCAAATCAGTAAATATTCATGGCAGTTGAAAGTAAAGTAGCTATCTTTTCTTCTTTTGCGCTTTGACATTGTATTTGATGAAGTTTTCATAACTTCTTTACTATAGCTTTAAACTCATTTGGTTTCAATTGACATATCTAATTTATCAAATGCGTCTTCACGAGTCTATATATTAATACCTAGTAAGAATCCACTCAAAGCCTTAGCTAGAACATAGTTAAGGTGTTGTTATCATAAAAGTATGATTTACGCCTAGGTTATCCAACCACATGAGCATTCTAAGTTTGAGTTAAGAACATTGTAAGCCTAAGAACATTGTATGTTTGTGCTGAAATTTATGCCCTAGTAAGGACAACATGGAAAGTAAAATAAGGAAACGACATGAAGTATGATACAAAAGCAATTGCTTGTGACTACTTGAAGCACCTGGCGTGCTAGAAAGTCAAGAAATAGCTTTGTTTTTAGGTTCATCTATGCATTAATCATCTTTTTAAAGCTATATGGAATTATGGGCGCCGTGATTTAATACGGTCATTCAACACGAAGAATACGCTCGTCTCCTCTATTTTTATGAATAGAGTTGTGAGCTTCCAAAAGGGGCCTCCAAAGCCATTTCGAAGGATCTTTCTCGTGCATGAATTCTTTTCCATTTTATCAGTTTTAAGGTCTTCTTGTTTAATATAAATTCTTCTTTAAGATTTAGTTTACCAACAAAATAGAGAGATATTTGTATCAAAAACAAAGGTACTGATTTTTTCTTCTCACTCAATTTTGTTTCTAACAATTTGATAAAAATTACCCTCTAGCTGGCTACATAATAGAATATTCAAGTCAGGATAAACGCACACTTTTCCATCCAACTAATGTGGAGAAAAGATTTAGAGCTACAGCATTATCTTCTGCCTTCTCTCTCATTTCCATCTCTTCCTTCTTTTCCTTGGTCTAAATAACTTTGGATCATATATGTTTTGGTAGTTACTTGGTAGCAAATTCTACAATTATTCTTGTATCGATTTGTTCCACTAACTCTTTTGGTCTAGATATTAAAGTTAATCACCATCTATGGCTTTGGAAAAATTGGTTGTCTTTGTTGGCGCGGTAATTTTCTTTGATTTCTGTATGACCTCTCATGTTTAAGGAGTTTACCTCTTTTCAAAACACTTCTTTTGTTTCTCCTTCTGTAGTGGAGGGAGTTGGTTGTACATGAAAGTTGTGTCATTACTCGACCTGCTTTACTTGCCAACTCATTTGGTAGCTAGGGAGACTATAAAGATTATCTAAGTTGCTAGTATATTCTCCGCATGATGAGCACAAGGTGAAGCCTGGTGTAAAGGAGTGTAAATGCTTGGCTTGGACGAGCACTAGGTGACCCTTGTGAAAAAGAGTGCATATGCTTGGTAGGACGAGCGAGTCCACAAGGCTACTGAACTGCTCGTTCTCGTACCGAACGAGGTTCAACCCAAGAGGCAAAAAGATGATTTTTCCATGACCTTGTAAAGTGTGATTATGAGGATATATGATGTTTGGCACCATCTTGGAAGAAATGAATGGACACTTGATCACGACCGTTGAATAAATCGTCGAATGATCTGATCGAGCCTTAAAGCTCCCATTATAATGGATTTTTTTTCCTTTATTTCCATTTCACATTACATCACATCAATAACAAGAAATTTAAAGAACTTAAGAGACGTTGAGGAGGAGTAACTGGAGTTCGTAGTGTTTCTCTAGAGCATTCATCTTCCAATCCCTTACAAGTAGGACTCAACAACCTGTTGTCCTTTTTAAAACCTTCTAAGTTTGATCCAAGGCTATGTCCTCTTCAAGTAATGAAAATTCTCTATGTCAAGTGATACTGCTACGAACGAAGGGGCTGAGGAACGTACCTTTGATCCTATGACTTTAGATATTAGAGTGCCTTTGATGCCTTAAATTCATCCCCATTAAGAAGTCGAAGGGCTTAAGCCCTTGGATGCTTATTTTCTTAGGAGAAGACTAAGTAGCTAGGACCTTAAGGTTTTAAAGTAGCGCTATGAAATTCTAGGTATGTTGACTTTAGATTGCCAAAGTAAGGGCTAAGCTGCCAACCTGTGCACAATTGATCAGATAATTGTATACGCCGGTACGTTTAATAATGGCTTTAGAGTGCCCATCCACCCCTTCTACACTAAGTTGCTCATGGTGCATGATTTAGCACTTGCTCAGCTATCTCTACACGCTTGCGCATTTATCAGACTTTTTGTTTGCCAGTGCCATGGTCTCTGTATATAGCCGAGGATGATTGTTTTTAGTACTTTTAAACCTCTAACGATCACCAAACAAGGGGGATTTTATTGCCTTCTTAGAATATTTAGGGCTAGAGCCAACCTCTTTCCTATTTTTCCCCTCGTCCAACCATAATTTGAAGGACAAGTTTCTGTTTATCAAGCTTTCTGAGGGGATCGCATGGAATATCCTTATTGATGGAATCTTGAGTTGGACATAAGGGAGGGCAATATCTGAAGGGACTCAAACCTGAGTGAAGTAGACCTTGATTACATCGATTTTTGCTCGAGATTGTCGAGCCCATATCCTCTGGCTACCCTCTATCCAACGACCAACTCGGAGAGTGCAAAGTCATTTTTAATTATGAGAGCTGGGCCGGAAAGGAAGTCGAGCATGACCCTGCTAAAACACTTCAAGCAAAATCATCGTTCAATGCTTTGATAACACATGATCTGATCATGTTTATCTGACAGAAAAAATGGCGTCTAATGGAGCTCATTAGGGAAGTGGGGCAAGCAAAGTCCAAGGTGTTGAATAACAATTAATGCGCTACTACGTAACACGTTGTGGGTTCGGAAACATATCGTATAAAGTCTTCAAATATTCCGACGATGGATCCTTGTTGTTACGAGCCTCTAACACGCTTGATCTTTTTTCTAGATACAAAAACGGCTACTAGAGTCGAGTTCTTCGTCCACGAACCAAATCCTAGAGCTTGGTGATTGCTCTAGAGAGAGTGTTATAGAAAGATGGATTGTCTTGTGACTTATTATTTTTGTCACTTATATTTTTTGGGATATCTCTAGATTTTATATAGAGATAGTATTTGGAGACAGACTTTACCTCAAACATTTAGAAGATAAAGATATATTTATCTCGAACACCTATGAGATAAATATTGTATTTATCTCAAACACTTAGGAGATAAATATCCTCTAAATAACTGTAATTATCCAGACTAACAAATACACATTATCTGTTAGTGGTGAATAATGGGTCCACTGACCCAATTTATTAACAGCTCCCACTCGCCCACACACAGGGCAAATAAATAGTGTAGTCCCTCCTTATCTCTTGTCCACTCATCTCCTCATACAGGAAATGGAATGTGCGACCTACGAGAAAGGATGTCCAGTTGAGGAGTATTGTATTAAGTTATCACCAAACTAACACAATACATCACTCCAAAAAATCTCGTATGTACCCCAAATAGTTCAACTACACCAGATTAAACACTCTCAAATCCCTCATAGTGAGCAGTGTTAAACCTCTCATATGTTATGTATTCATGACTCATATCGAAACAAAAATCGACAAAGTCGCCCGGGCTATGAATCACACAACATGGTATAATATTGAACTTTCTTTCCAAAGCCCTCATGTCATTCCAATTAGACCCAACCGCTTTCCTAGACATGCCCCGCGAGACCGCATCATCCATGATCCAAGGGTACATGCTAAAGTAGCGACATTGAGTATCCTCTTCATGACATAGTCTAAGGTGAAAAGGGTACCATATAGGATCAAAATATTTCGATCCAAGTGGCTCACACAGTGACGAAGTAGGGATTCATTCGTCACTCCCACTGTCGGTCTGCATTTAGCACATGCAGTATGATTTGCATGCTATGGCGTAACCCGCAAGGGCGTGTCACATAATAAAATACGCCATACGAATCTGAGTCTAGTCACTGTACAAGCGCCTAACCTGAGTTTTTCAGCCTAGTCACTCTCATAGTGCCTGCCTGAAATCTCACATTCGGCTGTAAACAGGCTACATAGAGTTGTGGAGATACTCTATGATCGACCTAACTTTATAGGTCTCATCTTAGCTCCAACTAAGGCGACATGTTTGCTTTATAAGCTGTATCATCTTATTCGCCCTCTTGGCGCCTAAGACAATTATGTCTCATCTTGCTCGCTATCTTAGCGCCAAGGTGAATTACCCGTGTGAGTGGGTCAATTCAAGCCTGGTGACACTCTCAACAAGGATGTATATGTAATCACAAAGATTATTCATTCATTCCAAAATAAACTCAAATCAAGGAATGAAAAATTTAATGTAATAAATAATGTCAAGTACATGAGATGCCATAAACATATCAAACCCTACGTAGTCCCATACTCCTAATGTGAGAAAGGAAAACATCTCTAGCAATAGGCTTGGTCAAAGGATCAGCCACCATTCTGCCAGTAGGTATATGCTTTATGGTCACCTCTCTGTGCGCAACTAAAGTTCTAATGAAGTGATAATGAAGGCCTATGAGTTTGGCCTTCCTATGATATTTGGGATCCTTTACAAAATCTAGGGTAGCTGTATTGTCACAGTGAACAGTGACAGCCTCATCTGCATGAGCTGTAACCCCTAGAGCCTGTATCAATGACCTCAATTAAACAGTTTCCTGGACTGCTGCTGAACAAGCAACATACTCTGACTCCGTCGTGGATAGGGCGATGCAAGACTTTTTTTCTTGCTGTACCAAGAGATAGCTCCACCTGAAATGGATATGCGCTCATCTCTATTAGCACCCCAATCAGCATCGCTGTATCCTCTCAATCTCAAGTCTCCACCATGATAACACAGGACGAGATTAGCGGTTCCACCAAAGTATCGAAGAATCCTCTTCACCTCATTCCAATGAGCGGGTCCAGGATTACTCTGATAACGACTCACCATTCCAACGACAAAGCAGATGTCTGGACATGTACACAACATAGCGTACATCAGACTCCCAACTGTAGCCTCGTAAGGCACTTTGGACATTCGATTCTTTTCTTTATCATTCTTTGGGCATTGGTTTGTGCTTAAAGTACACGCCTTGTCCATTGGAGTGTCTATGGGTTTTGAGTTATGCATACGAAATTGTTCAATGACCTTCTTGATATATGTCTCTTGAGACAAACTGAGAAGTCTCTTTGGACGATCACGTATGATTTTAACCCTGAACACATAATTAGCTTCTCCCATGTCCTTCATTTCAAAAGTTGAGCCACTGCTTAGTGGCGACAATGGAACTCATGTCATTCCTAGCTAAAAAAATATCATCCACATACAAAGAAAGGATCAGAATATTTTTCTTAGATCGTTTTACGTAAACGCAATGGTCTTGTTCAATCATTTCAAAACCTATAGAGATAGTGGCATGATGAAACCTAAAGTACAACTGCCTAGACGATTGTTTGAGACCATATATAGAACGTTTGAGCCGGCAAACTTTGCGCTCATGTCGCTTAACTTCAAAACCCTCAGGTTGAGCCATATAAATCTCTTCGTCTAGTTCTTCATTGAGAAACGCAGTCTTAACATCTATATGAAAAGGTTCTAAATCTTGCTGGGCGACAATAGCTAGGATTAGGCAAATTGAAGCAAATCTCACCACTGGCGAGAATGTGTCTTCATAGTCCACACCCCGCTGTTGGGTATAGCCTTTCGCCACAAGACGTGCCTTATACTTTTCAATTGACCCATCTGCCTTGTGCTTGACTTTTAAAACCCACTTATTTCCAACAGTCTCGCGCCCTAGCAGAAGGTCAACCAAGTCCCAGACCTGATTCTTCTCCATTAAGCTCAACTCATCTTTCATTGCAGCCATCCACTCATTACTAGCAGGTGAAGATAAGGCTTCTTCCACAGAAGTGGGCTCATCTTCATCAGTTGGAGTGCACATAAGAATTTCACCGTCAATCTCAAAACGACGACGTGGAACTCTTCCTCGTGCACCTCTACGTAGTTGAGAATCTTGTTGACCTGATGGTCTTGATGGTGTGCTTCCACTGTCTAGGATGCTCCCACTAGGTTGAAGATTACTTATACTATCTTCAGCGACAGCAGGATGAGGAACTAATTCCCCACCTTCGCTTGGAGATGGTAAAGTGGCTTCAACTTCCTCTAACTCATAGAGGTCAAGGTTCTTACTTGCGTCTCCAATGCTAGGAAAATCACTCTCTATGAAATCGAAATCACGAGACTCTATTTTAGTCTCTCCATCATTTGATGTTCACCATACATCACATAGCCTTTAGAGTTTTCAGAATACCTCAAGCAGATACTCTTTTTAGCTCTAGGCCCTAGTTTCCCATACTTATGAGAAGTACTGTGAACATAACCTGTTGAGCCCCATGGGCGCAAGTTATCCAAATTTGAATTTTGGCCATTCCAAAGCTCATATGGGGTGAATTTGACTGATTGTAAAGGCGCTTGATTAAGTATATAAGCTGCAGTCAAAAGAGCATCCCCACAAAAAGATATTCGGAGGTTTGCTTGCGCCATCATAGACCTAACCATGTCTAACAATGTCTAACAATGTTCTATTCCTTCTTTTCGCAACGCCATTTTGTTGTGGAGTATTAAGAATAGTAAGTTGCCTGCGTATCCTTTTTCCCTCACAAAACTTCTTGAAGTGATCGGATAAATATTCGCGTCCCCGGTCAGTGCGAAGAGTTTTTAAACTCTTCTTTTTCTGATTCTCAACCTCTGCTACAAAGCGTTTGAAACAATACAAAGCGTTTGAAACAATTCAAAGCTTCATAGCAGTGAGATATCAGATACACGTAACCATATCGCGTATAATCGTCTATCAGTGTAAGGAAATAAGAGGCGCCATGGCGTTCCTTTACACTCATAGGTCCACATATGTTAGAGTGAACTAGCTCAAGTGGTTGAGTTGCTCTCACAGCCTTTCCAAAAGGCTTCCTGCATGCTTTACCATAAAGCTATCACCGTCTTCATTCCGGGGGGCTCTGTTCGTAGTGCTCCGGCACGAGGACCCTTCGCAGCGGGATAGGCGACTCCTTCGGGACACTATCTCCATCAGGGTGTCTTCGTGAATGGCCTACGTGCTCTGGCACTGGGGGCTTGCGTCGGCACCCCTATGGACTATGACCCCCCGGTCACTCTGAGACGTAGGCAGGTCTTCAGAGGGCATCGCGCCCAGTCCACCTGGCAGTTGGGCGTCGGGTCTTCCCCACCACTGCAAGGCCTATGGGACTCTGCAAGGGCTTGGATTGGTGGCTAGATCAAGGGGGTTCTCTCGCCACACTGACGCTGTGGGAGCCAGTCTTTCCAGATAGATAGAGTGACGCTGTACGGGGCAGGCCGGGTGAATATGCGATTCGACAGTCCGTGGAGCACTGACAGCTGTGGACCCCTCGGTGATGTGTCATTCTCGAGGAGCGCCACGTATCGCGTGATGACATCATCATCTCAACCTCTATAAATAGAGGTCTTGAGAATTCATTTGGAGGACTTGGACATTTTCTGACGTTTGGACATTTTTTGACGTTTGGATGGAACTCTGACATTTTCACTTTCTCACTCTAGAATCATGGAGAGAGAAACATATAGGACCCTGACTATGGACCTAAGCATCGAACTATGACTGTCGTCGTGTATTCATCCTGTGCCATCGCCCTTGCAGCACTGCCACTCTCAAGCTCTGTCTGGAAAGCCCTTGGTCTCTGCCCTTGCTCCACCCTTGCTGTGTCCTACATCAGCGCACTTGGCATCTGACTCGGACTGCATTCCTTATGGCACCTCCACGTCGACTGCGAACCCACTTTCCTTGGCATCACCAATCAAATCTCAGACCTTTCTTCTTGTCATCTTTCTTATCTTCTCTCCCATCTTCTTCTAGTTCTTTCCTACCTCTCCTCTCAACGTGATCTAATTCCTCGGTGGTTTGGGATTGTTGTCGAGGTGGTGAAACCATTCTAAAGATCTTTTTGAAGTTCACTGATAATATGGAACAAATTTGAGATCTGTGGGAAGCCCTCAGCCACTGAGTTTGCAAGAGCTTTTTGGCGAAGTCTTGATACTAACGACGCCAAGCCTTAACTATATAAGGAAATTTGCCAAAAATTTAATTACTATACCACTGAGATCGAGCTAGCTGGCTCATACCCTAATAGGGCTAAAGGGAATTTTTTGGGTTTTTTATGGTGTTTTTTCAGATTTTGAAAAATTGAGGGGAAGGACTAACTAACCACCCGCTTATCCAATAAGAAAACTGACCATTTGGTTAGTAGGGTTATGGGTTTTTTTGGAGAATTTTTCCTTAGAATAAGGTTCTGACTAACCGTCTGTTTATCTTAGGATAACCAGACAATTGGATAGTGAGGTTAGGGTTTGTTTCTGAAAAAAAAATTCAAAAATTTTTTTGGAGGGAGATTCTGACTAACTGTTCAGTCATCCAGAAGGATAACCAACTAGTTGGTCAGTGGGTTTAGATCAGGGTATGAACTAGCAAGCTTCGAATTCTATCAAGTAATGCATATACTGACTAATTGTCCGGTTGCGAGCACAGTAAACTGGCCGGTTAGTTAGAATCTCCCCTTTCTTGCAAAATTACCAGTTTTAGCTTACAGAATGTTGATGGTTTCCTGCCAACATGCCATAGGCTAATATAAATGTTCTCATGACAAAGGTTAAAAGATTGAATGGTTCGGGTGTGTGATTTTTCACTCAATGCTGGTGTAAAAGTCACCTCATCGGTTCGACTGTATGAAAAAACCAGGAGGAATCTTTAGTACTAGACCTTGGAGTTGAAAGCTCAATCGAAAAATTGCCTTGTACCTAGGAGGATGATAGTCTTCAACCGTCGCTCTTGAATTGGTAGGTC
Source organism: Escallonia herrerae (assembly GCA_033070095.1). Classification (NCBI taxonomy): domain Eukaryota; kingdom Viridiplantae; phylum Streptophyta; class Magnoliopsida; order Escalloniales; family Escalloniaceae; genus Escallonia; species Escallonia herrerae. The sequence goes on along the minus strand of JAVXUP010000344.1, from coordinate 227,405 downwards.
GACGGTGAGACGTAGGGTCTGTGAGGTATGGAAATAAAAGTGCAAGTACTATAGTTATGTCATATTGTACATGCCACATAATAAAAATAAAATAAAAAAAGGCCAAAAATCAAGAAAAGCTTTTCAAGTCTAGTCCTCTTAGTTGTTTCTGTCCTTAGCAGAGTTGCCATATGGCGAACAGCCTTGGAAAAAATCTCATTGAGGATTTTGATTAGGAGTTTTCGTCTTATTTAATTGAAGGAAAGAGAAAATAAGAAAAGTGCCCAAAAAGAACGACTACTCTATCCAAACCAAGAGACGTGTTCGAGAACTAAGTTATACAACGGGAAGGTGTTAGGCACCCATTGTGCCCTTTCAATCTCTACTTCATTTTTAATGAATTTTGGACTTAAGAACACATAGCATGAAAAATATGATATAGCTGACCTTAAGTTAAGTTTTATGTTTTTGGCTTGAGCTCGACATCATGATCAAATTACTTAATCGGACTAATCAGAATCAAAACCGACATAGTTTGACTCTGATCCTACAAGGAGCAATTTACATTTCGAACTTAGACTTAGACAAAAAAATGCAAAAGACTCTTCTTTGTTATTTTTGAAATAAAATGTGATCATGAGAAAGGGAGACAATCTATATGATCTTCTAATTTAGAAAGGCTATTAAAGGTTACCTCTCAAAGTAGCTTGTCTTGATAACTCAGGGATGTTCTCCGTATGATCCACGATACAAGGAATGCAAAAGACTTTTGAAATTGACTTTGAATGGCCTGGATTCTTGAGAGAGCAAGACTATCACTTCACGAAAAAACGATACCCCGGCTCTAAAGAAAATAAGCTCCTGGACCCTTTAAAATGAAGGCCAAAGGCCTATTTGTAGTGCTTAGGGTTGCAGAATCTAAAAAGATTGGTTATGCCAATCTGTATAGCTGGAAATAAGTCAGAATAAGTGATAAAATTATGGATTGACAAAAGTTAACTAACTGACCAGTAAGTCTGAAACCAGCCGGTTCACCCCATAAATTAAAAATAAATTTTTTGAGTTTTGAGGTATTATCTGACTCTATTTCCGGTAATCACATTTGATTTCATGAATGGGTTGTATCATATATTCGGGATAATTCATTTTCTTCACCATAAAATAAATTGATTTGATTTTTGCATCAAGGATAATTCATGAATTATTTTTTCAAATTATCTAATTAACTACATCAATTAATTTGACTAAATCTGGACACTGGACTGGACTTGACACGAATGAATTGGACCAGTGTAGTTAGACTAGACTGATGGACTGGACATGCAAATGGGTTAGACTTAAACAATTAAAACTTAACCAGACTAATTTAATTAATTAACTCACATTACTAGACCTAAATTCAATAATGGACTCTAATTAATAATAAAGCGCATCGTTTATTTAATTATTATTAAATACAAAAAATGAGATGTCTAAACTAAGAGAGAGACCGTATATTTTTTTTTTACCATATAAGTTTTCCATCTAGTTTATAGTATTTTGAGATGTCCAATGCGCATTACTGTTTCCTTAGGACCTACAGGTCCCTTTGCGGGTTTGTTAGTCCATATGTGAACTGGTAGTTTGCTATTCATGGATTTTGGTCTTACCATGATATTGCTTGGCCAAAAAAACGGAAAGAGGATTATCACCAATAGAATCATTTTCTCAAATTTTTATTTTAGCATTTATTGAGACGAATGTGATATCTCAATGTGTGAGCCTTTTTTTTTTTATTTCTGCAATGCCGGGGGTTTGAGTCTCATTGGGGGAAAGAGAGATATTTCAAGATGTCCTCGAAAGAAGTGAAACATGAGCTCCACATATGTGACCTCTAAACGCGCCTACAATGACGTTTGTAAATTTTTGTGAGCAACTAAATTTTGAGTCTTTTACAACAATGGTGGAACTCAAATGCCTGCCTGCCGAACGCCTTTATCAATGCTTAAAAAAAATTATGTCTTCTAAAATTTCTTATCCCTAATTCAATATCAACCGATGTGAAATTAATGGCTCACCTAGCTACGCTCATCATGAATGAATCAATTCATGATTGAAACTAATGACTACAAAGAAGTTATTGACAAGGTTGAATTACATTTTGTGTGACTTGTGCAACTTATACTTGCCCATGACCGTGACCTTTCCCCCCCCCCCCCCTGCAAACACATCTTTAGCAACAATTTGTTGGTTTGTTTTCTGTCATTACAATCTCTGTGAGTGTGAGACATTCCTATCATACCTTACCATGAGAGGGCCTCTATCTTATCATTTTCCTCCTATTCACAATATCTTCCCAAATCTCTACTATTGTCCATGACTCATGCCCCATGACCCTACAAGGTACACAATTCTTCCCTTCAATCACGTGAAGACCACGTGGGCCTGCAAGTCTGAGTCATACACAAGCCCCACATTACCTTCACAAGGTCACAACATCTTCCCAAAACTTTGTACCTGCAAGGTTTGAAAAGGAATGCCTCCATCGACGCTCAGAGTAAAAGAGTGGTTGCATTTATGGATTAGGGCCCCCATTTCTCCCAAATGTGTGCAATCACCATTCACCAGCAGAGGCAGCAATGAAAGAGCAAGAAGAGATGTGGGTTCCGTAACTATGGAATAGGGGAGCTGACTGCTCAGTGAAACAGTTTTTTTTGGCACTCTTTGAATGAGGCAGGTTCCCATTTACTCACCTTGTCCTCCCAAGGAGATCTAGCTTGATTGGAGTATTGGTTAGAATCATAGGCTCGTGGCTCACTGATTAAATGGAAGTAGTCTTCCAGCTACTTCAATTTTGGAAACTGGAAAGAAAAAGGACCAAAACAAAAAAGAAAGAACCAAGAGCCGCTTTGAGATTAAATCTCAAAGATGGATGTCGGATTAAGTGATTTACTGTCTTTGCCTTTGAGAAGTGATTAAAAGTTGCTTTAGACACTATCTTTCAGAAGTGATTTATTGTCATTGACTTCGAGTAAAAACAACTTTTGCGCTTTTGTTTAAACGAGAAAAGCTGTATTTACGACCTCTAGTGCAAAAAGTAGCTTCTAGTCAAATGCGTCAAACAACTGTAATTGCGAATGAAAATGTACTTTTGAGGCTCTCAAAACTATCGTGCTTTACGCATGTTGCATAATAGTTTGGGGAGCCTAAAATCAATCACAAACGTCTTCTGAAGATATTGTTTCCGAAGACTAACGCAACTATGAAAAACTTAAGAAAGAATGGGAAGTTTGTGCTTGTCTTTATAATTTTACAAGTTCTTTTTCTAGATTTTTGGCTTTATTAATATTCTTCTCACTTTTTTGGTGTCTCATTTTTTTTTTTCCGCATCTTCAAAATTTTTTGGCACATTTCCCTTAGTTAGATTCTTCCGTGGATAGCTGAATCAAGCCCTTTTCACTTTTCCTTTTTGCAATTGGAAAGGGATAGACTATCTTGCAAAAGAGTTTTGAGCCCTTCAAAAGAGATATATGCAAAAGCCGAAACAAAATTTATGTAAAGCAATTAACAACAAATGACATGAAAAAGTTTAATAAGTCCTTTGGGAATAGAGTTTTCAAGAATACAATCCACGTGACATTAACCTCTTAAGTCGTGTGTGTGTGTGTGTGTGGTCTCGCAGTTTTCATCTAATACCAAATCGGAAACTTTCACAAAGTACCAAATAACTTTTTTAATCATCTGATTTGATTTATTCGTGTACTTGTTAAGAACCGTATGAGTGACAGACTATGATCTACAAGCCTTGTGCTCTTCTCACACTGCCCAAGCAGCTTAGGAAAGTCCACCAAAAATGGTGTCATTTTTTTCATTATTAGAGCCTGAAAGGATGAACAATTGTGCTAATATCCACCATTAATTCGCTCTTTAAACGACCATTTGTTACCACAACCTTCACCATCACCCTGGCTGAAAAACCCAGACAAGCTAAGAACAAAATCTAAAGTGGAAAAAAAGGGAAGAAGATGGGAAATTCGTGGTTCATATTCCCACTTATAGCTACTAAGACCTTTAACATTAATAACGGTGTCAGCAAATTGGGGAAGAAATAGCAACACCGATGTTGAATTCCCGGTTGAAGTAGAAGGGTTTCATTTATTGGTTCTCTAGAACCAAGGCAACAACACACGGTGCACTACCAATCTAGGAGTAACTAAGGCCACGTTTGACGCGATTTTTTTTTTCTTTTTTTTTTTAGTTTTGAAAATTGAAAAAAAAAGTGCGTTTGTTAACCATTTTTTTCTTCTCCAATTTAAAAAATCAGTTTTTAAACTGAAGAGTAAAAAAAAAAACTCCAAAAACTGGTTTTTTTTTTTTTTTCACTTTTGGTTTTTTTTTAGACCACCACCACCACCCTCCCATCGCCGGCAGCCACCTCTGGCTACCACCGTCGACTGCCGACAGCCACTTCCGGCCGCTGGAGACCACCGCCGGTGACTATCGGCAGCCACCTCCGATCGCCGGGGACCACCACCGGCAGCCGCCGGCGACCATCGCTGGCGACTGTCAGCAGCCACCTCTGGCTCCAACGACCACCGCCAGCAGCCACCTCCGGCCGCCGGCCACACCACTGCCGACCACCGCTACATCCCACCACCGCCACCGCAAACCACTCAAAAAAAAAGTCAAAATAAAAAGGGTTACCAAACACTAAAAAAAAAACTAAAAAAAACAAGGGTTATCAAACACCCACTTGTTTTTGTAAAAAAAAATAAAAAATTAAGCTGCTCTTTAAAAACTGAAAACCAAAAAAAAGTTTTGTCAAACCAACCCTAAATTTGCATAGAAAATATTTTCATGCTACCATGATTGTAAGAAGATTCATACAATTCTTTGTATAATGACAGTTAATAGTCATTAAATATTTTTAATAACTTTTCTGCTTGCACTTTCGGTAACGATGTTTAATAGCACTTTTTTAGCATCACTAATTGAAACTTACTTAAAATATATAACGACAATTAATTGTCACTGTATGAAGAGTTATAGGTATCTTTCTACAACTCAGATAGCCGCCAAAACTTTTGCCAATTTGTATTGGACAGAAACTAATGAAAACCGCCAATTTAATCTCACCATTATGAGGACTAGATATTAGAAACACCTTAGAGCGTATTGAAATCAACAAAATATATTTCCTGTGTCTTAAATAGGTCCAGCTCTTGTAGTCACTTTGAGGTGGATATGCATAAACACAAACACAATAGACATGACCTTTTTTTTTTTTTGGAACAAAAGAGTTATTTCGAGCCACTTTAACGTCAATCGAGACTAAGTGTCGTCTCTCACTCCCCAGACGACAATCTTAAGGGCGCAACTCTCGACATCGGTCTAGCATTTTTTCTCTGGTTGCTGGCCCCAAGATTTGAACCGGGGAAGTCAAGGAAAGGAGCAACCGACTTTGCGACTAGGCAAACCCCTTTTTTGCCATGATAGTGATATGACTTCTGTGATGCACTGTGAAAATGGTTGTACCTTGTGCATGAAAGTGCATATTACTCCGTCAAAAGCCATATATGTTCGGAAGTCGTAATATGAGATTAAGACTTGCCTGTAATAATTGTTCGGGCAAACTTATTTGCGCTCGCTCTTATTCACTACTATTGGTTACAGTCGCAGGCTTATACTAGGAAAGTACAACACTGAACCTAATAGTGCATGGAACTGTACCTTTCGCTTGAATTGTTGTACAAGAGATGCAGGTAGCAAATACAAAGTGCCAACCTGACCATTTTAATTGTACTAAAGCTTAAGGGAACTAATGTCCTACTCAACAGCAGGCTACCTTGATGACGCTGACACTTCAGTCGAAGCTCTAACAACCAACTTTTATGGTAGATGTAACAAGATGGGAGGGGCTTGTTTATGCAAAGGTTGAGCTGAGCTAGGAAACAAATTTACCTTCCATCCTGTATCCTTTTCACAAGGTAAGAACACACGTATATGTGTTGAAGTGAAAGGTGAGAAACAGAGAAAGAGACGTTCCTCCAGAAATTGATGAAATCTCCGAGATTCTTTCTTGGGTGAAAACTACTTGACTTTGCTTGAATTTTGTAGGAAAGAGAAGAGAAAAGAGACTTAAGACACGGAGTTCGAATACTCTAGAAGGGCGGAACTCTTATAATAGAAAATGTGATGTCGGAGAGGGAGGCATGGTCCCAATTTTCTGTGAGGTGCCTGAACAAATAGCGTTGCCAGCTAGCAACCCTAGGGCCAGTGGCTCAACAATGCTGTCACCCAAAAAGGTTATGGGGTCCTATGTTTAGTATTTCCATTTTGTTTTAATTTTCATGATTTTTTTATTCAGTTAAAAAATATACTCGTGTACTTTTATTATTTTTATCAAAAAAATTTAGTTACTTTTTCTGATATTGAGTTGATTTTGGTTTAAAAAAATTGATTTTTAACACTATTTGAGTAATTGTATCCAAAACGAAAACAGAAAATGATAAAAAAATACGCCTCAAAAAGCATTTTTTCGGTTATCATTGCGAAAATTAAAAAAAATGATAAACATATGGCCCCATATTTCTCATTTTCTCACATTTTTGGAGGAAACAATAAAAATTTGTGTGTCAATTCTTGAGAGCTTGGGGAACATTTTGACATCCTTTATTTTTTTAGATAAATTACACACGACATCCCTGGGGTTTGCCCTAAACTATACACGGACCCCCTATCTTTTTTAATTACACTAAACTACACTTTTTTTATTTTTCCATTCCAAGAATTAACAGAAGTAAGAAAATGACGGTAATACCTTTCGTAAGAATGTAAATTTACCCAACCACCATGCCCAGTATCTGACCAATTCTCTACTACCCACCATTGCCACTGCCCTATGTCTAGCTCCACCATTGTCTGACTTTACCCTCTCAGGCGAAAACCTGAAGTACTTGAGGTACGGCCTCTGCACGACGTCGTAGCTCGGAGAAAAAAAGTTCACGGGTAAGTGCCGATCTAGACATCAATGTCGGTGGTGATTATGGATCACTGCCGGCGATGGATGGTGCTTGGTTTTGAGGTAGACTGCCAGGGTTACTCACTGCCAGCAATGGATGGTGCTTGGCTTTGAGGTAGACTGTCGGTACGTGTCGATCTGGACATCGACGGTGGTGATTTGGTGGTGAAGCCAGTGTAACAGTGGCGACAAGGATGAGACCAACGCTGGCGATTTATGGTAGGTGATTGATCTGGACGTCGCGACGGCTATGCCGAAGTGGCCGTGTAACTCGTCGATCTAGATCTAGATTTGACTCCCAATCGGGTTCTACGCATCCAATTCCAATCGGAGTGGATACGCTGAGGGGGTTTACGGGCAGTAGGTGGCAGGAGCAGCGGGGATAGTGGCCCCATCCGGCAGCGATGGGTGATGAAGGACGGTGGTGGATGTTGTAGACCGTGCGTGGGTTGGTTTCGGTGGGTGAGACACATTGGGAGGGTGTGTGTGTGTGTGTAAAAGGCATATAACAGTGGTGGTGGGGCGTCGGCGGTGGCAGGGCGACGGCGGCCATTAAGCATTGGCTTGGGTAAGGAAGAAGAAAAAGAAGATCTAAGGGTAATTTGGGAATACCATAACTTCTAAAATGTGCCATAACTTTTTTTTACGGTTCTTTAACGGAAGTGAGTTTTATGTACTATAATGACAAATCACAGGGGACTAAGGGTAATTAAAAAAGATGGGGGGGGGGGGGGGGGGTCCGTGTGTAGTTTAGGCAAACCTCATAGGTGTCATGTGTAATTTATCCTATATTTTTTTAACATTTTAATTCAAAGCCCTACGTGACATTCTGCTTTCATCTTCTTTTTTAGATACTTAATTTTTTCTTTTGTGGGATAATTCTCTCCTAAATAAAAAGAGTCAAAATGTTCTCCTAAGATCTTTTGATCATAATTGACTTTACAGACTTATGATTCTTCGATCTTTGAGATTTTATGCTTAATCTCTAATTATAGTCTCGTGCAATTGACTTGAAAGACTTCTAATTCAGCTACTCACCGTTAACACCTTTATTTAGTCGTATAAACTTCCTACTACTTCTCTTTCAGACATAGTTGCCCTTAAAGATTTTGAAAATTACGCCTTTTCCGAATAATCACATACCTAAATTAAGCTTACAAAAATTAGTGTGAATAGGGTTATTATTAATAACCCTGCTCAGCTTTAGTGTGAAGCATTTTTCTCTTCCATTACCTGCTTCAAGGCATCTTTCTCTTCCATTACTGCAAGCTGCGAACACTGTAGATGACACATTCCACATCGCATGAAGCGGGTAATGAAAATAAATTAAAACTACGAAGCAGGGCATCCATAGTTTTATATCATATTACCTTTAATTTAATCATTGTAACGCGGATGGAAAAAAGGATCGCATGTGTAGAAGGAAAATATTCATGATAAACGCTTTACTTTTTGCAATCATTTGTTGATTATATTAGTTAAAAAGTAAAACGTTGACTTTAAGAATTTCTTGTAATTTCATACAACGCAAGAAAAGAGTATCACTAAGATGTTAAAAAAAAAAAAAAGAAATTCAGAGGTGTATAGTCTTGATTATATTCATATTTTTCTAAGAAAATTGTTGTCATATGGAGGACGTGCCCAATAACTCAGCTCAGGCATTGCAGGAAATGTACTACAAAGCATAATAGGATCTAAGAAATATTTCTTTTTAGCATGTGCACATTTCAATTGCATTTGATAGGAAATAAACTCAACATGGAAGAGAAAGTACCAGGTTTCTTTTTAGCCAATTTTCGAGTTTTTTTGTTTATTTTCCTTTTTTTATCATTATTAAAGGACGAGTATTCATGTTTCAATGACTAAGTGTCTTTAATTTATGACGTTAAGCTCTGTGCATAACATGGGTAAAAAACCAGTAGTAGGTTTTAGAAGTACAAGTGTAGGTGTAATCACATGGACAATTCTCAGTAGTAAAAGAATTTAGGTTAAATGAAACTAGTAATCTGCTCTTGCACCTGCACCGTTGTTACTATTGGCGCTGAACACCGATAAAACATCTAAACTTGTAGTTAAAGACACTGCAGCACCTATAAAGATGGCAACTTGAGGTCCCATGTGACCCTCTACCCTACCGTGCGACTGACCCGCCCTAGATGGGACCAATAAGAAAGTTGGTCAAGACCCATGAAATGACGCAATTCCACGTAGCTTAGTGGAGGAAAAGCATATACCCATATAATAGACTAATAGGTTCCATTGTTTTAGTTAGAGTTGTCAAACGGGCCGGGCGGCCCGCGGGCTGGCCCGACCCGGCCCGGTTCTGGCCCGGGCTGGCCCGGCCCCGACGATGAACAGTAGCGGCCCCAGCACAGCGGGCCTGGGGCCTGGGCCTGGACCAGGCCGTCCATTGCTGCGAAAAAGCCCGGCCCGGCCCGGCCCGGAAACGGTTTTGGCCCGGCCCGAAGTCGGCCCGGGTCTGGCCCGGTCTGCGGCCCGGATCTGGCCCGGGGCTGGCCCGGTCTGCGGCCCGGGTTTGGCCCGGTTTTGGCCCCACTTGTTTGAATTTTTTTGTTTTTCCCCCCCTTTCTTCCACCCCTTTTCCAAAATTCCACTTTTACCCCCCCAACAGCAATATAACGGCTAGTTTGGGGGGTATTTTAGTCTAACCTATATTTTTCAACTCCTTTACACTCTTACCCTCCCCAACAACTATAAACGGATAGTTTGTAGGGGTATTTTGGTCTTTTGTGAAGTTTCTAAAATCTATAAATTCACACCATTTCTCTCTAATTTTTCACACCAATCTTCTTACTCTCTCTTACCTAAACATTCTATATTTCTACAAGCTTTGCTACTATTTTCCTCTCCAATTACTACTCTTGCTAATTACTACTAGTATTTACTAATTAGTACTCTTGTTTATTAATTACTAGTCTTGCTAAATTCTTTTTAATTACTACTCTTGCTAATTACTACTAGTATTTACTAATTAGTACTCTTGTTTATTAATTACTAGTCTTGCTAAATTCTTTTTAATTACTAACTCTCTAATATTTGTTACTCGTTCATTCTTTTAATTGTTATTTCTTATTACTACTCTTATACTTGTGTATTTAGTTACTCTTACAAAGTTTAGCTCGAAATATGGCTGGATTATTGAAGAAAATGAGGCGTGCATCGTCATCACGAAAAACATCATCATCATCGCAAGCACCACCACCAGCACAAGCGCCAGCGCCACGGCCATCACAAACACCAATCCAAGCACCAACACAACCATTCGTTCCTGGACGAATGAGTACAGGCTGTATGATAGATACCCAAGCCAATTGGGAGTTCAATCAAAACATTCCAGATTTTGAATACACGCCTGATGAAGACCCCCCGCATTATAGTCAAGGACGCAGCTCGGTTGGCGAAGCTACTACTCCGTGGCATAATCTCAACCCTATGCCTGGTCATGATGAAGAAGGGCCGAGCAATGCCTCCGGTAATGAGCCAGAAGTCCAAAAGGGGAAAAAAAGAAAGCCGAGTGTTGGAATCATTTCGATGTAGTTATGGTGGACGGCATCCGAAAAGCTCGATGTAAGTACTGCGCTAAATTATTTTCGTCTGGTAGTGGTAATGGACATCTTAACAGGCATTACCCTCTGTGTGCACCTCGACAAGGCCACGTCGAACCTACCCAAACGCAGTTATCTTTTGACGGTAAGTTATTTGTTTATAATCAGCGAGAGCAAAGAGACGGTCTCGCTGAATTTGTTATTCATGATGAACAAGCCTTTTCTTTTGCCGATAATCCTAAGCACTCTAGATATATGAACACATACGTTCAACCTTTGTACAAAAAGGTTCATAGAAACACAACTAGATCCGATGCACTCCGACAGTACAATGCTGCTAAAGCACGCCTTATCGATTATTTCGATAAATTTGAAGGTAAAGTTAGTCTTACTTCTGATATTTGGCAATCTCCTTATACTTTTGTTAGTTATTCTTGTGTGACCGCTCATTGGATTGATGTAGATTGGGTTATGCACAAGAGAATCATCGCTTTCGAGCACTTCCCTTATCCGCACGATGGAATGAACATTGCTATTCTTATATTAAAAGCATGCACCACATTTAAAATTAAGGATAAGATTATGAGTGTTAGTTTTGATAATGCTTCTAATAATAAAGTTGCTGTTGCAGCTTTAAAGGAGACGCTTCAACCTGTACTTAACGGTGAATTATTTCATGTTCGCTGTGTTTGTCACATTATTAATTTAATTGTTCAAGATGGTTTAGCTGCTGCAGGAGATATTCTTCTCAAAATGAGGGGTATGACAGCGTATGTTAATAGCTCGAGTCCGAGAACACAACAATTTAAAACGTTGTGTGTTCAATATAATATGCCTCGCAGGAGAGCAGTTACAGATGTGGTCCACAGGTGGAACTCTACATACCACATGCTTTTACACATTCTGGCATACCGAGAAGTCTATACGCATTTTCTACTAACCCAGTTCCCAGCCGGCTTGCCAACTCAAGAGGAATGGCAGATGGCCACATACCTAGCTGAATTTTTGGAGGTATTCTACACGTCTACCAATTTATTGTCTGGTACGTACTATCCCACCTCTCCTCTCGCTGTAATAGAAATTCTGAAGATGGCTACAATGTTAACAAAATGGAGATATATAGGACCCTTTAAGGAAATAGTAAAAGTGATGGATCAAAAATTTAATAAATATTGGAGTAAACTGCCTGCTATTTTTACTGTGGCTACTTGTTTAGATCCTAGGTTAAAGTTGCATGGCGTGAACGCCTCGATACAAGAGATATCGAAATTAATGTGCTACACAGCAGAGGAGACAACCGCATTCACAGCAAAAGTGAGCAAGAGGTTTGAGGACTTGTTCAACGTCTATCGTAATTCTGCTGACGTGCGCGGGCGAGCTACATCATCATCCACTGTTGAGAGGTATTATGCGCCATACCTTCAGGGCTTTGAACATCTAGTAGCAAGACAACTACCAGGTGAAGGTACTTCTAATTCGGCAGGTTCGTATACTTTTTCCTCTTTTAATGAGATTGGTGTATATGCAAATACTGATCATTATTCTGATTTATCAAGGCAAGAACAGGTTAATTTTAATTTGTTAAATTTTTGGAAACAAAATCAAAACATGTATAAAACTTTATCCCAAATTGCACGGGATGTACTGCCAGTGCAAGCCTCCACGGTTGCTTCAGAGTCGGCATTTTCAGCTAGCGGGAGGGTTTTGGATGACAGGAGGAGTCGTCTTAACCCCGAGTCGCTCGAGCTATGTGTATGTTGGAAGGATTATCTTGATGCGAAATACCGCGAGCAAGATAAACCGATTGATGATAGGAAGAGCAGTGACTCGGATATTGAAGTACTTCTGGATGATTAGGTAATTTGTTTTTATTTTCCTCTTTTGATCCTTTTGGTTGACGTTGCAGATTTCTTGATCTTTGATTGCTGATATTTTGGATAGACATTCATTATTATTTTGATTGTTAGAATTTTAAGAATAAATTTTTTCACAAAATATACTTTTTTTTCCATATATATAAAATAAATTTTTACAAGCAAGATATATATTTTTTCGTATATATAAAAAAATAGGTAACTTCGCCTGTTTGTTTACAAGCAGCCGGTCCCAAGCCCGGATAAAAGGAGGAGGGCCTATGAATACATTTATTATTTTTCTATATAAATTGTTATGTGTTAAGATTTTATTAATAAAGCTCATCAAGAAGAGTATGAAAATGTTTAACATATAATAAAAAATATAATGGCTAACAAATAAATATGTATATACATACATACATATATATGTATATTACTTATAATGAAATAAAAGGATAAAGATTAGGTTCGTTAAATTGTGAATATTGCCTAGAGATGAAATTTAAAATTGAATAACAAGAAGAAAAAAAAAAAAAAGGGCCCGGGCCCGGCCCAAGCCCGGCCCTAGCTATTGGGCCTAGGGCCTGGGCCTGGACTGGGCCTAGGTTTGCCTTCGGCAGGCCCGGCCCGGCCCGGTTGGCAGCCCCCACTGGCCCGGCCCCGGCCCGGCCCCACAGCAGGCCCGACGGGCTTGGGCTGGGCCGGCCCAAGCCCGGCCCTTTGACATCTCTAGTTTTAGTAACACAAAGTCGGCATGGACATGGCACCAGTACAGGCTATGGGTGCATTTGTGGTGCATAGCACACATGCCCCCAGCACGGCGACAGCTTATGGTGCATTGGGATTCGGATTGCCTGTTGTGGCTAGGGTTATAGCAGGCGTGTTGTAGCCCCAGTCACAGCCGTCCGATCAAAACGGACGTGCAAAATTAAGACACGTCATCAATTCCCCAAAAAGAAGCAGACGGAGGCAACAGCCGTTACCCAGATTTGTCTGCCTGTTCTCTCTCTCTCTCTCTCTCTCTCAACTATCTCAAAACTCATCTCTATCTCAAAACTCCTCTCTCTCTCTCTCAAAATTCACCCAGATTTGCTCTCTCTCTCTCTGGACAGAAGAAATTCACCCAGACAATTCCAGCATCACCTTCTGGCGACATGGACGGAATCAGCTTTGAAATTCATCCCATCATCACCTTCCACTTACCCAAATTTGCTCTCTCTCTCTCTCTCTCTCTCTCTCTCATTAAAAATTCACCCCCCAATTGCTGAAATCAGCTCCCTTACCTTCTTCGTTGCTTCCTTTCGGCGGCGACAGCTCCATCTTCCAGCGTCGGCAGCTCCACCTTCCGGCGTCACTTCTAGCATCACCATCACCACCGTTTCTCACTTCATCTCGCCATCCTGAACTACCAAAGCCTCCACTGTCAAGCCAAATCTACCCATATCCAACCTTCGCTAGAGAATGGTTATTAGAGAGCAAGAAGAGAGAGAAAGAAGCAGCAATCGATCAGACTTTTTTAGAGAGAGAGAGAAGGGAGTTACAGGTTTGAGAGAGAGAGAGAGAGACGGGGGCAGATTTGCTTAACGGTAATCTGCCGTCCGTTAAGCCTCTGTTTAAGCTTTTTGGAGAATTGATGATTTGGCGTAATCTCGCACGTCCGTTTTGATCAGACTGTTGTGACTTGGGTTACAGCACGCCTACTGTAACCCTAGCCATAGCAGGCGATCTGGATCTGGTGCATTGACACTTTAGTTGCACTTTGCACGTGCATATTACTGCTAAGAGTTCTCACACTGGGGCTAGTTTTTTTTTTATAAGCAAGTTCAATTCATGAAGAGAAACGCTCAGAGAGTTTGCAACAAAAGATTAGTTCCCCTCATCATTCATTAACAAAAGGAGATGATGGATTGAGGATGCAGGAACTAAACCAACAAAGTGGTTACTGTCTGCCCATTTGGCCAGAGTATGGACCAACCTATTTGCGTTTCTATCAACTTTTACAAAGCTCCAGCATGGAAATAACTTCAATTTCCCTCTTTCGTCTTCCGTCTTCAATAGTAGCCTGGCATCTCCAGCTTGGTGTAGCATTTAGATCATTGAACTAATTAACAATAGTCTGGGCATCTCCCTCGAAGATGATATGAGTGCATTTGTATTGCAAAGCCAGCTCAATAGCCGAAAGAGCAGCCGAAGCTTCAGCATGTTCTGGTTCTGTAGTTGTTGTTGATTGAGCATGCGCTGCAATAATCACCCCAAGATGATTTGAGATAATGACCATTTGGATAGACTTGTTTTCCCGGACCACCGCATCAAAGTTGATCTTAAACCATGAGGGTGGGGGGCTGCTCCAGCACAATGATTATTGAATCTTCTCAGAACATTCTTTGCCACCTTAGATGCATCAATCTTTGCTTTTTGAAAGATCGCTTGATTCCTACTCATCCAGATATGTTTCAGTAGAATGCTAGCAAACAGAGTGAATCTATGTTTGATATTCAAGTCCTGCATAACTGGGAAGAGAGGAGTTAAGATTCCTTCCAACCACTTTATCCTTGAGAATTCCTGGTCATCCGAGAGGGGAGATGGGGGCCGGAAATTTTCTGGTGAAATCATCCACAATGCTTGAGCCAACGGACACTGGTAGAATAGGTGTAGCAGAATTTCTTCCTCCGAATTGCAAAGGGGACACTCAGTCTCAACCTCAAGGCTGTACACTTTTAATTTTGAGATGATTTGGCAAGATGTCCGACGCTATACTCCAAATCCGAATTTTTTGGCGTTCATAGATTTTAGCTTTCTAGATAGATTTCCAGATGGGATTGGAGCTGAGAAGGTCACCTTGAAATTAATACTCATTTTTCATTGACATACGCCGATTTGGAAGAAAATTTTCGGACTTCGACGGAGTCCAGGCTAAGAAATCCTGGGGGCTTGAGGGGGAGATTTTAATCTCTAAAATCTTATGGTAGGGTCCGGAAAGATTTCCTGCAATTTTGAGATATTCTAAGAAAAAAATGGCATTATCAATGAATCTCGGCATTTTTGAATGAGTTCAATAAAGCCACTCTTGACACTTTTGCATACCCTCTCAGAAATAGAAAAAGGCTTGAACTACAGTAACGAAGGGATCCAAGGATCTTGACTGAAATCTATGGTTTTAGCATCACCAACTACATAGCATGCACCCTTCTTAATGAGATTTATACCCGAACAAATCCCTTTCCAAATCCACAAAGCTGTCTTTTGGGGGGGGGGGTGTACTCCAAGAAAGGTGTACCTTTGAGATACTTTGCTTCCATTATTCTAGTCCAGGATTTCCAAGGTTTGCTTAACACTGCCCAGCCCAATTTTGCAAGAATGGCTTTGTTGAACTGATTCATCACCTTAAAACCCATACCCTATAACTTTTTAGAATACACAAGGATGTCCAGGCTTTGGGTGCGAAGAAGTGTCTTTTGTTTCCATTGTGGCTCCACCAAAATTTTCTTATTGCCGCATCAATGTTGTCGCAAATGCAAGTTGGAATGGCAAAGGTAGACATTGTGTAGGTGGGGATTGCCATGGCTACAGATTTGATCAAGGTCCCTCTCCTTGCTTGTGACAGGCAGTTTGATTTCCATCCGCTTAGCCGCTGTTTCACCCTTTCAACTAATGACGAAAAGAGATTTCTTTTGCTTTGGTTAGTGAACATTGGCAAGCCCAGGTACTTGTCATTTGAAGGAGCCGACTTGATGTTTAGAAGGTTGCACATATCCCTTCGATCAGACCTCAACATATTTTTGCTAAAGAAGAGTCTTGATTTTTCTCGATTGATAGTTTGTCCCGACCATTTCTTAAACTTGCTCAAACATCTCAGAACTGATTCCGCTTCACTTTTGTTTGCCCTACAAAATAGAAAAAGATCATCAGCAAAAAAAAGGTGCGTTATCGCGGGACTTCCGCGACTCTCTTTGATTCCTTTTAAGAAACCCAGATTTTTTTCTTTCAAAAGTAGGCGAGTGAGGACTTCAGCACCCATAATGAATAGGAACGGAGACTCTACTCGGGCTAAACTTTTCAAAAAAGGCTCCATTGATAAGGGTTAAGAAGGAAGGTATAGTGATACACTACTCAATCCACTGAATCCATTTTACATCAAACCCAAAATTTTCCATAACAAGCAAAAGGAACAGCCACTCCATCTTGTCATAAGATTTTTCCATATCAATCTTAATTACCATCAATCCATTCTTCCCTTTATTCTTCCTCATGTATGCCACAATTCTTGAACTAGGATGCTGTTATATATCAAACGGTTGGGCATGAAGGTTGCCTGAAGCGGTGAGATGAGTTTATGTTGTACGGATTGCAGTTTAGTAGCCAAAATTTTTGCGATTAGTTTGTACGCCACGTTGCACAAGCTTATGGGCCAGAAATGGGTGACTTTTACAGCATTTTCGGACTTGGGGATAAGAGCAATGTGGCTGTGGTTTAACTCTTTGATGAAGAGACCAGACCTGAAGAATGATTGGGTGCTCTGGATGACATCTTCTTTGATGGTGCTCCAAGAGGTTTTGAAGAATACTACGGTTATCTCGTCAGGACCCGGGGCTTTGTTGGAACCCATTGTCTTCAAGGTTCTCACTATTTCCAAATCTGATGGGCAAGAGCAAAGGTATCCATTTTCTAAATATGATAATATTGGCTGAATAAGATCCTCCAGATGAGGAGGAATACTGGGGTTGGAGGATGTAGATATCATTCTGAAGTGGTCATTCAAGCATCTACCAATTTGAGCTCTCTCCAAAATCTAGATCCCTTCAATATTTTTGATGAATTCAATTGCATTCCTTCTACGACGGATGGTTGTCGTGAGATGAAAAAATTTAGTATTAAGATAACCTTCAAGAATTTTCATGTGCCGCGATTTTTCAAACCAAACAGACTCTTCCCGTTTCAGCTCTTCATCTAGTTCACCCTGGAGATCTTTTTCCAGGTTCCTATTCCTTATTGTGGGAGCTTCTTACTGTAATTGGTCAATGGACTCAGAGAGCAGCTTAATCTTAGTTTGAATATGACCAAAGTGTGTGTGTTTTTCATGCTTTTAGAGCCTTTTTTGTGTTTCTAATCTTCTGGCACAACTTGAAAGACAGTAAGCCTCTGACCTTGAGCTTCCAAGCATGGTGAACCACTAGGAAGCTTGATTTATCTCAGGTCCAGCATTTTAAGAACTTGAAGGGTTTGGGGTCTGGAGCCATCTTTGACACCGTATTCAATAGAATGGGGTTATGATCAAAATGATGGGCTGGTAGATGCTTGACCGATGCATTTGGGAAGAGAGGGCGCCATTGAGAATTTCCAATCCCCTTGTCGATTCTTTCTTTTATGTTATCCTGAAGGATCCTCTTGTTGCTCCAGGTGAAAGGGTTCCCCGAGAACCTAAGGTTTATCAGCCCCTTTCTATTAATAACCAAAATCAGTCCACCAGATGAAGAAGAGGCTACAGGTCGGCCCCTTTGTTTTTCTGAAGAAGCAACAACTTCATTAAAATTGCCAATGGCCATCCATGGACCCGGGAAGGAATTGATCACTTGATACAGGTAGTCCCAAAATTTTTGTCTGGCCTGTCTATAGAGAGGACCATATATCACATATAACAACCAAGGAGAGGAGGGGGGATCCGAGAAAATAAGAGCGTTGATGATATTGGGGGTTGAGGATATAATTTTTAAGTCCACTCATAGCTTCCAAGCTAGGCACAGACCTCTGACCAAACGAACAGGTTCGACAAAGTGTTGTTTTACGTAACCAGGAGCACTGAGAAGGGGAGAGAGGGAATCAGAAGAACGCTTAGTTTCAGAGAGGAAACGAACTTCAGCAGGAGAAATGCACACAAGGCGCCTGAGGGCTCGTACCTTTTACCTGGTACCGAGCCCTTGACAATTACTAGAGAGGATCAACATTGTGGGGGTTGTTGGAGTTGTATTCCTCCTTCCACATTGATGGCTAGATGGTCCTGAACAATGGATTTTGACTTGGTTAGAGAGTGTTTAGATCCTAAGAGACGGGCTTCTTGCTTAAGAGAGAGGCATTTCTTTGGAGTTTTGCATTTCGAAGATGGTTTTGGAGGAGAAACAGTGATGTTCACGGTTTAAGGGAAGAGTTCAACATAAATGGTTTTTAAATCTTTTTGGGCTACAGGTGGGCTGGATACCAATTTTCTTTTTTGGGCTTGTAGATGGTTATTGGTTAAAAGGGATAAAGGGTGTACTCGGGCTTGGTCAGAAGGAGTTTGGGTCTTCTTAAGCTGAGGGGTGAGGTTGAAGGGTTTAAAGAGGCTAGGATCAAAAGGTTGGTTATTATTAAACTGGTTTGGAACTAGGGGATAGAGTGGTTTCAGAGAGACATGATCTAGAAGGTTATGGTTTGAGGAGGGATTAAATAAAAGGGATGGGTGGTTTTTGGTTGTTAGGACAAGGATTTGACACGACATTGTTTTTTTATGGAGGCAGGTCTGCCATAGGGGTGATAGGTAAGGCTATGGGGAGGGAGTTATTCCATATAGTCAGGGGTAGGTTTTGGGGAAAGGATTTCGGATAGATACACTCGGGCCTGTGCCAGATTTTCTGACCTTGCTGACTTGAGAGGTAGAGGGAGCTTCTAATTCCAGCAGAGGTTCTGGCTAGAATCGAGCCTTCAGATGAGGCCTTACATGGTTGATCATGGGGTGCAGGAGGTCGCCGTCAAAGGATGCACGGATCCCAGGATTATACAATCTTATTTCTCCTGCAATCACCCATTTTCTGGATGGGTCTTTTGATCTGTGACACCATTTTTTCACATGACTGAAATGGCCGCGTTGGAAGCAAAAGTTCAAGAGTCGCTCATACCAGAATTGAACCCACGCATATTCCATGCCTTCCCATTTCATAGGGAGGCCTTTAGGGAAAGGTTCTTCAATGTTCATTTCTACCTTGAGGCCATAAAACCCTTTTCACCTATTTTCCCAGCTTTTGATTCCTCACTATCCAAGAGATTCCCAAGTCTTTTGCCTGTGATGATAGCATTCTTTCTGGTCATTCGATTTGGAGGTAGCCCACAAATTGTAACCCAAAAGGGGGAATAGGAAAGGGAAATTTCCTGCATAGTATGTTTCGGCAGCCATGGCTGGAGAACCAGGTAGGAACCCATAATCGACCATTAGACGTTTGTCCAATACCCATTGTAAGTCTTCTGGGCATTTGAACTTGAACATCAACCGATCTTCTTGTTCACTGATCATTAATCCAGCTGGTGGGTTCCAGGCTTTGATGATAGTGTCTTGAACTCTTTTTCTATTGAGGGGTTTATCGCTGGCAATTTTTCCCACTAAGGTGAGCAAGGGGTTTGGATCAAGACTAGAAGGGTCAGTTTCCAGCTCAATAGGCTAATAGTTACATTTTAGGCGTTGGATTTTTACTATCAGATCATTAATGTCTACTTGAGGTTGTGGATATTGTGACTCCAGGAAAGAGAGAAAGAGGCTACAAGTGGAGGTAAATGTTGGAAGTGAATGAAGAGAGAGGAAGAGGAGAGATAGGAGTGAGCAGGGATGAGCTAAGTCAAGAAGAACTGAGCAGTGCCTGGGACTGATCGAAGAACTGGAGAGTTTGAGACCTTTTGTCGGCCGGTTACTGTTAATAAGGCAACTGAGCTCAGGAAGAGTTAGAACACCAGCACACGGGCGTAGATGACAAAAGGTGGTGTCGAAAAAATTGTCAGTCGGCAGGGAACCATCTCTTTTCCTTTAATCAACTCTTTCCTCTTCTCTGCCCAGCGTTTCCCCTGGGGCTAGTTATTAGTTATGTTTGAAAGGCTCTATTTATTCGTTCTATTTTTAATCAATTATTTCTTGGAAAATTAGTTATAGAAATTCCCCTTCAATGATGACTACTTTCTTCAAATGAATTTTAAAAGTGACTATAGGAATGATTAGCGAAAAATAAATATCTGCTCCTATTCACTAGTGACCTCTGGTTATCCATTAGATAGTCTGTCATGTTTCCTCTGTGGTTGACAAAATTTCTCCCATTCTCTTGCTCTAAAATAAATTTTGCGCCTAACTATGATACAAATAATAATCAGATTTTGACTGTTTTATCTTGAGAGACAAATTTTCATAATTCATTGCCATAACAAAGGGGTCATATACAGTTTTAAGGATGGAAAGACTACGTTCGACTCAGACATTTTGCATTATCACCAAACAAATATTTTACTAACATTATGGTGTTATATGTCGCATCGTAAACTGTCAGTAGCGCTATACTACACTAGACTTGCACAAACAAATTTTTGCTCCTATTCATTAGTGACCTCTGGTTATCCATTACCATTAGATAGTCTGCTATGTTTCCTTAGTGGGCGACAAAATATATCTCATTCTCTTGCTCTAAATAAATTTGGTGCCTTATTATGATACAAATATAATTAGCTTTTGACTGTTTTATCTTGAGAAACAAATTTTCCTTAACTCATTGTGGTAATAAGGGTCATATACAGTTTTGGATAGAACGAAGACGTTCGACTCAGACATTTCGCATTATCGTGTAACGAATATTTTACTAACATGTTATATGTCGCATCATAAACTGTCAATAGCGCTATGCTACACTAGACTTGCACACAATTTTAGCTATCCAAAGTGGTTTGGGCGGTATTATAGATCCAGGAATGACTCTTAATGCCGTGCTCATGTTTCTGCTAATTTTAATCAAATAGAGTGAAACCAATGGCTGACACCTAAGTTGATGTGTTTATATTGATTCATAATTATGGCAAAATTGGCTTTTAACAAACTAAGAGTTTTAACACTGTGTTTTCTTACTCATTTTTAGTTTAGGTCATGACAGTTTGGATAGCAAACTTCCACGAGGTCAATAATAGTTCTAGTTTCACCAAAAAAAAAATAGTTCTAGAAATTAATGGCCATCACTCACTAGTCCGAACCACATCCCCGAAAAGAAAAAGGGAGAACCCTAAAATTAGAAAGGGTTTGACATTTTAAAAATAGGTTCATGCAATTAATTGGTTGGGAAATTGTAAGTTACACTTCCATGATGCGTGGAACGAAATAGAGATTCTAGTAAGTTATCATCAACCTATTCTTTTTTTTTTAAAGGTTAAGAACCTGACCATTGATATTAAGGATGGGTTACATGATACCGATAGAGGCAAGTGAAATAACATACGGATGACATCTCCATTAGGTAGAAACTACTAAACTAACAAAAATAGCACCAAAAACTACCAACTACAATAAACAAAATATAAAAAGTAACAGGATTACAACAACAACTAAAGAAGTATTAGAATAATAAACAAGCAATAAACTAAACAAGCAAAAAACCCAAATAGGTAATGCGTCAACCAATTTTAATAACCAGAAAAATCCATTTTCAAGGTGACGTGCATGGAATGACGTTGTCATGCTCAGTGGTTAGAGCCACTGTATATATATATATATATATATATATATATATATATATATATATATATATATATATATATATATATATATATATATATATATATATATATATATATATATGGTTTATTCAGAATTTCAGACTCTCTCTCCCTCTCTCCTCTTTCAATTTTCACGACTCTCTCTCTCTCTCCTTTCAATTTTAACGACACGACCTCTCACTCTCTCAATTCTCACCGTCTCACGGCCACGGCGCCTCATTCCGTAAAATTGCATACGGGTGACGGTGGCCACGAGCCCACGATCTGGGCTGTCTGGATCTGGTTCTAGATCTACGCGCCGACGGTCGCCGCTGACGACACAGTCACTGACGTCTGACGACCTCCGGTCTTCACTCCACCGCCGCCAATATCTTTCAGTCTTCTTCGGTCTTCACTCCACCGGCGGCCAAGAACCCATTACCTGAGTCAACGACAAGGGGTATGTTCTGAAACTGTTGATTTCACGTAGATCTTGCCATCTCTACAAAATTTATTTGTTTTCTTTTTAGTATCATAGCTCATAGGAATGGATGATCTTGAGTTTTTGCATAAGTTTTGTGCCATGCAGATTACAGTCACAGAGGAGACAACTTTAACCGGTCTGTTTTGACATGAGAGAAAGGAATTTTATAGTTTTATGGTGAAAAATCATCAAGTTCATCCTACTTTATTAGGTTCATACAGGAGCAAACCAGTGATGTGGCGAAGACGTAATGCTAAAGAAGGAATAAATTTTTACCACTATCGTATTGATACTTTTTTAACGACTGTTGATTTGCAAATCAGAGAGTTGAAAAATCGTTTCAGTGAGATAACCACGGAGTTGCTTATTTGTATGGCATGTCTCGATCCAAGTGATGATTTTTCCGCTTTTAATAAGTAGAATTTGATCCGTCTTGCACAGTTTTATCCATATGACTTTTTCCTGATAGAGCTTAAGGTACTTGAAAGTCAGCTCGAGACTTATATTATGGATGTGCACTCCTGTGAAGAACTTTATAAAGTCAAGGGGATTGGTGAACTTGCTATAAAGTTGGTTGAGTTGAAAAAGGATGTGATATACCCTTTGGCGTATTCGCTTTTGAGATTGGTCTTACTTTTACCTGCTGTAGCTGCTACTGTAGAAAGAGCTTTCTCTGCAATGAAGATAATAAAGACTCGACTTCAAAATCGCATAGGAGACGAATGGATGAATGATAGCTTGGTTTGTTATATTGAGAAAAATGTCTTCAAAACTATTGGGAAGAAGGCTATTATCAAGCGCTACCAATCTTATGCACATCATCGAGTAGTTATTTAGTGCTTTCGTTGATAAACTGAAATATCTATTTTGTTTTCGTTTCTTTTGCACTGTAAAGAGTCTTTAGTGACTCTCATGAAACTTAATAAGACCTTTTGGATTCTTTTTCGTATTTTTTTGTGTTTATTGAAAAATACACTATTTTTTTGGTGCTATTTTCCTTATGAAAAAATTTATTGATTTCGATATAATTTTTGCACTCCCTGGGGTGAAATCCTAGCTCCGCCACTGGTCATGCTCACACCCTGGGACATTTCAAAAGGTCGACAGTAGAGTCTAGTCAACACATACACACTTCTCTTTCCTTCTATTTGTACCTTCTGTGGTGGTCATTTTAGTTTGGGCGTTTTATTATTTTTTTAAAATGACTACATAAATTAAAGTCAAATTACAGCTACAAGAAGATGTGGTTCATATGCTTCGCCTACCTATACTACCCACACAACGGCAATGCATAAGAAGCGAAGAAATCAGGCTTACAATGCTCTAATTCATCTATTCGACTCAGAAAAGTCTGATACTACATACCAAACAAGCCCTATAACTCTAAACAAGAAATTCAAAAGGAGAAAAAAAAAGAATAAAAAGTAATAGAAAACATCAACACTCGATAAACTAAAACAAGAAACACAAGTTGAACTAAACAAACCGCAGTAGACCGCACGATTGTCGACAAACCCACCATCCTTTCTCAAACAAAGCAAAAAAAAAAAACAGAAGATGTCACACTGTCGCTTGCAAAACAAGCACCTTGGTAAGTCTAGTGCACCAAAAATGTAGCAATACTTAAAGACGCGCATTTAGACAACCTCATTAATTAGACATCCAAAACAAACATTACCATGCATCCAAAAAAAAAACCCTAAAAACCTAGGACATAAGGGATAAACACCAGGCCGGACACCGAAACATATATAGCTTGATGCAACAAGTACAAGACCAAACCCAGAAGCAAATAGGTCCTAAGTACCCTACCATACCCCACACCTATGTACCCCCCCAACCCCCCTCTCAAATTCCCTTTTACATAAAGCTCATCCTCCCCCTTTTCTCGGGCCCCAACCCTCGCCTATAAGATCTCGGACTAGAGGCCCCCAAGATCCCAAACCCGCAACCCACCCCCTAGGCCCTATCCCTGTAAACCCCCTCTCCACGGACACTCATGTACTTCCAATTGCCATAATTTAAGAGATCCTAACCAAAGAAAACACACCCCCTCCATCCATAGGGTACCCAAAGGCCCTTTCAATACGCTTCATGCTAGCATCTAATGATCCCAACGATCTCTGAGGGAGATGATAAATGAGATTGGGAGTGAACCATTTTACGAGGGGAAAAGAAGGTTCTGTAGCCACAATGGACCCAATCCCCAAATATCGGTGACATTCTCATGTAGCTGCTGAAATCTAAGTCACCATTGGGTGATGCGCTCCACAAAACTTGAATCGGGCCTCATCATCGATGTGGCCAATAATGCTGTCTGCTTTAGAATCTTGGCCAACTTAGATACACTACACATACAAGATAAGTGTACCTGGAATGCATATGCTTAGTCGAATGTACAGCCATGTAGAATAGAAAATGAGAATATCCACAATAAAGCAGAGGTGACACTACAAGAAAAAAGGCTTTTAGAGACGGGAAAATCCGTCGCTAAAAGCCTAAAATCCGTCTCCAAAAAAATTAGCGACGGATTCACTGTCGCTAAAAGTCCCTCGTATAAAAGCTCATCACTAATAGTTTAGCGATGGAATTTTTGAAATCCGTCGCTAAATATGTAATTATTTGCAACGGATTTATTTTTAATTCACGACGGAAAATCCGTCGCTAATTATATTTTTAGTATTTTAATTAATTTTCTTTTTGTCAAATTAGCGACGGAATAATGTTTTAGAGACGGAATATTCCGTCGCTAATTAAGCTTTTGTATGAATACTTTTAGCGACAGAATTAATCCGTCGCCAAAAGTCAAATTTTTTTTGAAATTTTTTTTTATTTTTTAATTACCCAGACCTGTAATACAATTTTCATTTCTCAACAACAACGCGCAATAATCAATACACAAAGAAATATATATAATCAATCATAAAAAAATATTTATTATAAAAAAGACTCATTATGTACAAGCCGGGAACCGGATACAGCCAGTTAAGGGAGGGGAGAAGAGTACAAGCCGGGCGCGGGGGGGGGGGGGAAGCTAGGAACGGGCACGAGAAGAGGCTCATCAGGGGTTGCCGAGTCCCGAATCTGGATCCTGCTGATCCGGGGCCGACTCGGCATGTCCAGCAGCGCCCTGCTCCCTGATCATCCTCAGCACCACTGTAGCAATGCGCTGGATCTCCTCGTCGTCCAACTGACGCTGAGGAGCCGGTGTCTGTGGAGGGGCAGCAGGGGGTGAGGATGCTCCTATCACGGCACGAGCAGTCGTGCTAGGCAGGCCGCGTATGCGGCCTTTCGCCGATTCACGACCTCCGGCGTATCCAGCCATCGCTTCAACCCCCCAGTACTCGCAGCTGTACTAGTGGACGCTGATGGCTGTCCGGACTGCTGCTCGGACCCCCTTAGCTGTTCATACGAGGCCTGCAAAAATAGTGGTTTAACGATATGTTAGGGCATTAATTAACGAAACGGACATTGAGGATAGAAAGACAAAACATTAACAACTTAAACAAATTGACTCACATCGATCCGCCGGGCAATATCTGAAATATAGTCGCCCGCCCGGTGCGCCTCGTCCTTGTCCTTCTTTCGCACGTGCGTCTGATTATAGGTCAGAGCTATGACCTCATCCTCCTCCAGATCCGGGTGCTCGACCGCATTCATGTGTCGGACGATGTCGTGTGGCACCGACCCCCCCGTGTGCGTCGGATCTCTGTTCTGTCTGTTCTCAGCCCCGCTCTTACTCTTGGCGTCCCAGCCTGGATCCGCAGCCCACCGATCTATCATCTCCCCCATACACGGTGAGATATCCAATGTGGGGGATATCTCGTCATCTCCGTCATCGGGGCACCCTCGGGCAGCATCTTCTTCGCCCGGTCCCGTGCGTCGTGGAGCCATCGGCGGTAATTCTTGCCGATGTAGGCAAAGAAGGCCTGCTGCCCCAGTGCCTGCTGCTGAGGCGTGTCAAACGTGAACCCCTCCTGTAAGGCATTCAATAACACAAATTAACAACAGAAAACAAACTCTAATTAAACATTTACTAACGCTGAAAAAAATACTTCACCGTACCAGCCACTCCTCCCATAGGGCCTCCCTCGCAGCGGCATCCCAGTCCTTCCAGTACAGGCGTGGCTCGAAGAATCGGCCCTTCACAAGAACGCCGATCTTCGTCCTCGCTTGATTCTCCAGGATCCTGCCAAAAAAAGTAAATAAATAAATTAACACCCCAAAATTTTAAATATAAGGCATGAGGTGATATTTTTAGTACTTACAGGCCCTCCTGCGTGAGCGTAACTCTCTGTTTACGCTGGGGGTCGATGCGTACCCCGCGTGTCGGACCACGGCCTCGTCGAGATCCTACAAAACACAGACATTAATGCAGTTCAAATATACTTTAAATATAAGGCTAGCGAAAATGTACTAAACACCGTTATCAACTATACCTGAGGTAGAACCCACGGAAGATGGAGAATGCACGCGCGTGTGGGATGAATCTGCGTCGGGCTGGGGCGACGGCTCGAGCTAGGGCTGGGGCTGGAGTTGGGGCTGGGGCCCCATCTGCTGTCCGCGATCACTCTGTGCCTCGTCATCAGTAGGCAATGACGAGGTGGGACCCACCGGGGAGGAAGCAGCTCGGCGTCCAGCCCGGCCACGAATAGCCCGTATCCTATCCATATCTGACTTCATATAGATAAATTACAAAGACATTAACACGTTAAAAACAATAATTTGGCAGAAATCATCATCGGCACTATATATATATATATATATATATATATATATATATATATATATGAACGGATGTGCAAAAACACATCAATTCACACCAAGTTCTAAAATGTTACTACATTTTTCCCGTGATGTTACAACATTACAAGTCAATCATTTTCAGTTTGCGAATCATCTTCATCACTTTCCTCGTCGTCCTCTTCATCTTCTAATTCATCCTCTTCATCAGTAGACTCGGTCACATCATCTCCAACACTTTTCACGTCTTTCGCGTCATCATCTACGACTTCTTCTCCTACAAGAAGTGTTGTTGGAAGAGGAAGATCGTCCTCCTCGTTGTTGACCTCAACAGGGAACAAGACACGTGGTTGGTCGGCTTGAAAGGAGTCTAGCTCACTGTCATATGTCACGGGCAATTTCTTGGACTTGATAATTGTATACCAATGAGATTTGGGATTGGCGACGTCCTCCGCGTAAAAGACTTGTACAGCTTGACTAGCAAACACAAAGGGCTCGTCTGATGCAAGTCTTGACTTGACATTGACATCTACAATCCCTTGAGAGCTAACACGGATTCCTCTACTGCATGTGACATCGAACCACGTACACTTGAACATTACCAGGCAGTTTTGGGAACCCAGATATGTTAGCTCAACAATCTCATCTAGCTCTCCGTAAAAGTCCATGCAATTCTCGGCATAACAGTCGCCGTTGACCAAGACTCCACTGTTTTGGGTTTGTTTTGTTCGGTCATCATCTTTTACGTTAAACCTAAACCCGTTGATGATATAGCCTCCGTAACAGGATGTTTGTTTGTTAGGGCCTTCAGCTAGTAATTTCAAGCAGGAGGCCACTGGTCTATCCATTGACTGAACCTATTGTAGATGACGGTAAAAATTAAGGATAAATCAGTATACTAATTGGCCACAGAACTGTATATAACACATAATATAATTTCGTTAAACAATCTTACACGAATTTTGAACCACTGTACAAATTGTGATTTCCGATGAGATTCAAGTCCAGTTGGATCAGTGATTAAAGATTCCGCATCGAACTCACTGCAAACCAATATAGTTGACTCGCTTATCACACACTTTCAATTATGTACAGCAATGTAAGTGAATTAAAACTTTAACTTACTCAACGAATGCCGAAACTTCATTGCAATTTAGAAGGGCATATATTGTTGCAGCACTGTACTCTTCATCCATTAGCCATCGAGTATACGTTCGGCCGAACGGACTACCTGACTACTTGAATATTGACAATTGCCCTTCCAAATTTGTGCTTGCTCCGGGGTCATTTTGGCCTAGTTGATTTAACCTTGTACCAACATCAGGCCCGAAATATTGACTACAAAAGTTTACAAGTTCTTCCATTACATAAGCCTCCGTAATTGAGCCCTCAACCCGAGCCTTATTACGGACTTTTTTCTTTAAATGGAACATGAACCTAGAAGTTTAGCGAATCGAGTTAGGTGGAATATCAATGATAACAGATGTCGCATTAATTGGGTTCGAACAACTGTAACAATTTAAGGATTACATCTCGAAGGGATACATCCACCGATATTGCACGGGTTCACCCATCTTAGCTTCATATGCCAAGTGAACAGGCAGATGCTCCATTGAATCAAAGAACAAAGGTGGGAAGATTTTCTCCAGCTTGCAAATCGTCACCACAATGTTCTTCTCAAGCACTTCCATGTTACTCACCCGGATCGTAGAAGAGCATATATCTCGAAAGAAATGAGATAATTCAGTCAAAGTCTCGCAAACAACCCGTGACAACAGTCCCTAGAAGGCAATAGGAATGAATCTCTCCATGAATACGTGGCAGTCGTGACTCTTCATCCCTTGAACTTGCATTCTGATACATTGCAACAACGAGATATGTTGGACGCAAACCCATCCGGAAGCTTCAAATTCTTAACCCACTGACAGACCTTCTCCACTTGTTTCTTGTCTAGACAGTAAGGTGCTTTCGAAAGTATCATCCTCCCACTGACTGTCTGAGGATGCAATTCACGGCGTACACCCAACTGTTGTAGATCCCTTCTCGCTTTAAGGTGATCTTTTGATTTGCCCTTGACATTCATCACTGTGTTGAACACATTATCAAAAATGTTCTTCTCAATATGCATCACATCCATGTTGTTTTGGATAACGAGCGTCCTCCAGTAGGCTAACTCCCAGAAGATACAAAATTTTCTCCAGTTGTGCTCTTTCCCGAACCCTGGAATCTTCTAATCCGGCACACCCTTACCGTGTGGTATGTCAGTATCAAGTGCCTCCAGGTGTGAGAATACTTCTTCACCAGATGGGTAGTCTAGTGTGACAACCTCACGCTCGATTGTCCCGTCAAATTTATCCTTCTGCCTACGAAACTGATGGCCCGGTGGCAAAAACTTACGGTGACATCCGAACCACGAGGCCTTTCCGCCGTGCTTTAACGTATGACCGGGGTTCACGCCCATACAAGCAGGGCATGCTAGCTTCCCATGTGTGCTCCAGCCACACGTCATTCCCAATGCGGGGAAATCATGTATAGTCCACATCAAAGCAGCCCTCATCTGAAAATTTTGTTTAAGGGATGCATCATATGTTTCGACTCCATGATTCCATAACTGTTTTAACTCATCAATCAACGGCCTTAAATACACATCTATGTCCTTACCGGGACTCTTCGGCCCTCGAATAAGCAACGACAAGAACATGTACGGCTTCTTCATGCACATGCCTGGTGGAAGGTTGTAAGGGACAATAATAATAGGCCAACATGAGTAAGGCGTGGTAGACTGACCGAAAGGTTTGAACCCATCGGTTGCCAGACCAAGTCTAACATTCTGAACTTCCTGAGCAAAGACTGGATGCCTGCGGTCAAACTCCTTCCACGCCTCTCCATCAGCTGGGTGTGTCAGCACATCGGCATCGTTGCTGCGAGTCTCACGGTGAGCCCTCATATGTTCAGCCGTATTGGAGGAGTAGTACATTCTCTGAAGTCGTGGTGTGACTGGGAAATATCGCAATATCTTCCATGCAATGTTTTTCTTCTTCCCTTTATCCGATTTGTACCTCGAATGATCACATACTGGACATCGTGACAAATCCTTATTCTCTTTCCAGAATAATACACAATCATTATTGCACGCATCTATCCGGTCATAGCTCAACCCAAGTTTCCTCATCATCTTCTTCACGTCATAGTACGAAGGCGGTAGCTTTTCACTTTCAGGCAGTATTTCTTTGATTAAGGTAACAAACTCGTTAAAACCTTTCTCACTCAGCCCGTGGTCTGATTTCAACTGTAATAACCTACTAACTGTAGACAGCCATGTGTGTTTCGGAGCTCCATCCCACAGCGGCTCTTCCGCAGCTCTCAACAACTCATAAAACTGATGAGCCCCCTCGTTCAGCGGTTATGGACTGTCGTTACCCCAGTCAACATTAGCATGCCCAGCATCCATAATCATATCTCGATAATCATATCGTGCCTCCTCCCTAACTTCAGTTTGACTAGCCGGGTTGGACGACAATACTATCGTTTTCTCGTGTTGCGTCCACCTTGTGTATCCACCCATAAAACCGTACCGACAAAGATGCCATTTTACTTCAATTTTTTTTCTCCAGTGCAACAACTCACATCTACCAACATGTGCAGGATGCGCATAAGCGAAGTCGAGAAATTCGTCAACGCGACACTCAAAATCTTCAGCATTCTTCCTTTTCATCCAACTTCGATCGACTGACATGACGACTGAATTATCGTACTGTATACCACCTTCAATTGTGACCAGTCATTAGGCATTGCCGATGTAAATATGAATGCATGAATGTTACAACATGTCTACATATTTCCCCTCCACTCTTGAACAGGTAGTGGTCCAATCCCATTCAGAAAAGCACATGTTTATAAAACAGTGAATAACTCATGCTTAGTCCCATGTCTGTGGAAAATTCGGCAGCACCTCCCCGCATTTCTCCAAGTACACGACATCGATTAGGTGTTCTAACATTCATCTAACCTTGCTCAGGAAGGTTTGACGGATGTTAGAACACCAGATATGTATGCACCCAGAGAAACACACGAGAACGTGTACCAAATATCCACGACATAGAACACAAAGCATGAGTCAAAACACTGTTTTATAAACAATTAGCTTTTCCAAATTGTCCAAACTGGACATCCAAAGGCTCATTACAAAGCATTACTTTGTAATGAGTACCTTTGAACGGGAACTAAGGATTTTTATGCATGCATGCGTTCAGAAATTGATAACATATGCAAGAATCTTTTTAAAATATCAAAACTGCAGAAAGATCGTTACATATGTTACCAATTCCACATTAAATAGAATTCGTTGGCAACGAGTTGAACCATCTCGTTGCCAATGGACTTCTCAAAACAACAACTAATATAAAGAAGGCAGGGTTTGTAAACAACGAGTAATTGAACCATCTCTGGGCAATATGGAGTAATTATGGGATGTACAAGGGCTAATTAGGGTTAACCGGATTATTAGGGTTAATTACGATTATTAATTATAGCTAATTAGGGTTGATTAGGACTAATTAGGGTTATTTAGTCCTAATTAGGGTTTAATTATACCGAGTAGTGCTAATTAGTCCTAATTAGGGCGAATTAGGCTTAATTGGGTTATGTTAGGGCTAATTAATGTTAATGAGGGCTAGTTTTGGATAATTATAGCTAATTAGGGTTGATTATGACTAATTAGGGTTATTTAGTCCTAATTAAGGTTTAATTGTGCCGAGTAGTGCTGATTAGTCCTAATTAGGCTTAATTGGATTATGTCAGGGCTAATTAACGTTAATGAGGGCTAGTTTCGGATAATTATAGCTAATTAGGGTTGATTATGACTAATTAGGGTTATTTAGTTCTAATTAGGGTTTAATTGTGTCGAGTAGTGCTGATTAGTCCTAATTAGGGTTAATTAGGCTTAATTGAGTTATGTCAGGGCTAATTAATGTTAATGAGGGCTAGTTTCGGATAATTATAGCTAATTAGGATTGATTAGGACTAATTAGGGTTATTTAGTCCTAATTAGGGTTTAACTGTGCCGAGTAGTGTTGATTAGTCCTAACTAGCACTAAAAATGTCGCATTAACCTAACTAACCTAAATTTAATGCACATTCAACAATCTCAATTCCGACACCTCATATAGGGTCGATATGGTGTCTGATACGTGTTTGACAGCTCTGGACACGTGTCCGACGCCTCCGGACACGTGTCTGACGCCCACTGACACACACCTCCAGACACATTGGCATACGTTAAATTTATTTTTAAAATGTCGGACACCGTCGATCAGACGTAGTGTCCGTGTCTGCGCTAACTAACAGGTATCTCAATCCAATTGGGTCTCATCCTCCGTCAACAATCTCAATTCTCAATTCTCAAATGCTCAATGCAATAAAAATTAATAAAGATCACACATTCAATCCAATTGGGTCCCATCCTCCTTCAATAATCTCAATATCTCAAATGCTCAATGCACAATTAGCAATCTAAAATCATCAATTAACAACTTAAAATCATCAATTAATAATCGCAATTACTTCAAATGCACAGCTAATAATCTAAAATCATCAATTAACAACCTAAAATCACAGATCAATAATCACAATTCTCAAATGCACAATTAACAACCTAAAATTATCAAACAAATTATCAATGTTCAAATGGGAAAAAATTGTTCAAAATGCACATATCTGATGCGCTTGAATTATTTCAATTTAGGGTTCGATTGTATTAGGGCATTCAATTTAGGGTTCAATTACAGAAATTTAGGGTTCAATTAGGGGGTTCTATTGATTTAGTTTAGGGTTCGGTTGATTTGGGGCATTCAATTTAGGGCTCAATTGGGGGTTCAATTATTTTAATTTAGGGTTCGGTTGGATCAGGGCATTCAATTAGTTTAATTTAGGGTTCAATTCGATTAGGGCATTCAATTTAGGATTTAATTATGGTTCAATTACTTCAATTTAGGGTTCAATTATGGGGTTCTATTAGTTCAATTTAGGGTTCGGTTGATTTGGGGCATTCAATTTAGGGTTCAATCAGTTCAATTTAGGTATATGGGTATGTTTGCACCCGTTGAGTTAATTATGCTATGTTTAGTATAGTATGAATTAGTTGGTGATGATGGAAGATCAGATTATGTTTTCTGGTTCTAACTGAGCATCTTCGTCCAAGATTCAGGGTTTAGGTATATGGGTATGTTTGCATAGTTTACGTATTATTCCAACACAGCACTAACACCAATAAAAAAATTCACCCATAAATAGGGCCAGCACAGATGTATTTTTATTGAGAAGATTATTATGATCTCAGCAAAAGGTAAGAGTTATCAAATTGCATAGCAATTATAATGGTAGGATTAAGGTGAATCGGAACATACCTTTGTCGCCGATTGCTCCGCCGGTGGTGAAGACCGAAGAAGATTGGGATTTGGGAGAATGTGGCCTGTTAGTGCCGGTGGACTAATGGAGTGACCGGAGGACGGAGATCTTCAGAACTCAGACCGGTGCTGCCGGTGCAGAGGTCGTCGTGAGGGCGTCCGTCGGTTTGTGCTTCGTCGGAGTGAGGAGCGGCGACAGTGTTGGTGGTACGGCTACAGTGGAGGCTTGGTGGGGTGGCAGGGGGAGGATGAGGTGTTGCCGGCGGTGGGGCACAGTGGAGATGAGAACGGCAGTGAGAACGGGGCAGTGGAGATGGGGCACCGTGGGATCGCCGGCGGTGAGAACTCAAAATTTTTGAAGAAAGAAATGGGGAGAGAGAAAACCAGATCGGGGGGATTTATTAAACACTTTTAGTGATGGAATGAATCCGTCGCTAAAAATTCATCGATGAAGGTCGCACTTTTACCAACGGACGTTTAAGCGACGGAGTTATGCCGTCGCTAAAAGTGTTTTATTAAACCCTTGGAAATAAAAAAATTCTAAAAAAGTTTTAGCGACAAAACTTCCGTCGCCAAAAGACCGCCGGCAAAATTCCGTCGCTAAAAACTTTTTGCGACGTCTGATTCCGACGCTAATAGTATTTAACGACGGAAGTTTTACCGACGATACTTTCCGTCGATGAAAGATGATTTAGCGACGGAATAACTTCCGTCGCTGAAAATCCGTCGCAAAAAAAGGCCTTTTTTCTTGTAGTGTGACAGCGAATAAGGAAAAGATTCGTTGTAGACTTTTAGATGCTTATGTAAAAAAAAATGTAATTTGCTCCAAGTTAATGGGAATGAGGTAGGGGTAGAATAAGGATAACTTGGCAAGAAGTAATGAAAAAAGAGTTAATTGCTTGGAATGGATTAGAGAACATATAAAAGGGGGATGGAAGAAAGTGATTCATGTAACCGACCCTCTCTATTTTGTGACAAAGGCTTAGCTAGATGGTAGATGGTGATGGTGATGTCAATGATGACGATGAATGCTCCATATTTGACATCCAGTAATCTTTTCTCAACCACACAAGTTAACGTATTTGCGAAATAACTTGTTATATTGCCATATTCGCCTTAAACCGGGTGAACGTATAATATCAATGGACCGGCCGAGTTCAATTGACAAAGCATTGATTGATTGGGGTTTACTTATATGAACGATTAATGCCAAAATTTACGTGAAAAGCGCAGGCAAATCTTAGGATATAATGTTAAAAGGAGGACTGGAGACATTTTCTCGTACTTTAAAGAGAACATAATGTAATTTAAACAATAAAAGAGAGTATTAATTTAGTCTCGTCTTATACAAATCAAACGCATAAAATGCACGATGATCAATTAAAATTCATCTTGCATACTACCCCGAAAGCGCAATTTAATTTAAAATAGTGCAAACTTTAATGGTGTTAAGTGTACGTTCCCCGTATGATTAGAACAAACCCCTCCGCTCCGATTGTATCCAAACATTGTTGTCATAAGATCCAAACATTTGCCTCTTCTCTTACGTTTCCCCGCGACAAAGAAAGAAGGAAAGAAGACGCATAAGGGAAAGTGGGCAAAGTTCCGTCGTACAATTCCCATTAAACTTCGCAGAAGGTTCTTCCATGGTCTTGGAAAGTGTTTTCACCGGTCCTCAGAAGATAACCCAACCATCTGCTTAATTGCCCTGGCATAGAGGGACAGCTGTCAATCACGTACACGCACAGTCAATACGCAACAAAAGAACATTTGATTTCAACATCAGCTTTGTAATCATCACTCCGGACAAATGGTGGCCACCAACATCCGACACTATCGACCTCGGCGCTTATTGATGATTTTCTAATTCTGAAATTTTGAGTTCCATCTAATTTTTTATTCTTTTAATCAAAAAAAAAAAGTTTGTAAGTAGAACAGCATGGCAATCTCTCAATAGTGGAGGTACTTCTCCGTCATGTAAGTTGAACCGGCGGTGGTTTGCCAAATGGTGTCGATAATGATTTAGGGTGGAATTAACGATTTCAAAGTCGTGTTTAGAATAGTTTGCACTTAGATTAATTCTCAAAAGGAGACGTTGTTTGGATTAAATTGTTGATGACATTTTTGTTGTTTTGTTAAACCTTCTTCGTGCTTTCGTTATTTGACAATAGCTCAAAGATTGTTGCACGTTATTTCATTAAGCTTGAGTTTGGCTCTTTTATCACACACACGCGCGCGCGTCCTAGGCAGTGGAATTACGGGCATAGTTCAATAGTACTTGGCTTTTTGACTTGTGATTGATTCCAACTATCTACAATTTTGTACCCAATCGCATCTGCGTTTACCTCAAGATCGGTATCACACGAGCCTTTGGAGTCGCAAGGCTCCAAGTAATTTGGCTCATTAGCCATTGGTCAATAGTTTAAAACTAGATCCTTGATACTTAACTGCACCCAAATGTAAAATCAAGGTCGATTCGGGATTCACTCCATAAAAGTTTTTTTCTCAGACTTGTCTACGTATACACGCTTCTCAAGTGCCTTATTTTACCGTTATATGTTGTATTACCAGCGATAAACGAGGTGCGAGGAAGCATACGAAAATGTAAATTTGGGCTATTGCGAAGACTATTCGCAAGTCAAGCAACGAACATGTGAAATTTCCCCGCAAATACAAGTGATCATTTACGCAACACCCAATGGTCCCTCTCCTTCACTCCCCCTCTAAACATCTCCATCCATCTTCTTGGCATCACACATGCAGTAAGAAATTCTGGACCATCGGTCCCATGCAGGAAAAGGACTTGATCAAAAGCAGCCTCCTTGCAGGAGACAGCTCAATCACTTGCCCTACTTCCAGCAGCATCTATATTTCCCGCAGTAAAACGCTCTTTTTTTACCCTCTTTACTGCCACTTTCCCGGGAAATATCCTAGCAAGTACCAGACAAAAGGAAAGTAATGAAAACACTAGAAAGGTAGATAAGAACCGGGCATGAGCGCTCCCTGCCAGAACCCAACTCTTTAGACCTAAATGGAAAACAATCTCCAACCTTACTATACTAATTTCGTTTCCCCAGAAATACGATGCTAGCTACTTAATTACCTCATCCCCAGTGATAACAGTGAAAGAATAAATCACGTTACACGTAATATATCTAGTTTATATCAGACAGAAATCCGAGGAAAATAGAAAGCTACAAGTTATATCCTACTCCTTGATGATCTCGCTATGTTATTATAACTAATAATTAAGCCACTGTTCCATAATGATGATGCATCTCAATTTCCCCATTGCCGAAAAGTTAAGGAAGAAGTTGTGGCAGCTTGATACGATGATAGTGAAATCCGGGGCGGCGAAATGGCTATAGTCACGGAGGAAGATGCATGAGCTCCAGAGTCCGCAGGCGACCCTACAATACATACAATTCCCAAAAAAAGTCCAATTCTGAGGATTCGAATTCCTCCTTTATCTCCTCTGCATTGATGGAAATGATAAGAAGAAAATTAAGAAACCCAGGGGAAACTAAATAGAGCTTACTTGCAAGGCTTTCAGACGACGAATTCCGAGCTTTTTCGAGCTGCGATTTGCTACTTTCTTGATTAGGTGGTTGTGGTTGCTGTTGTTGAGACTTCCGCCGTCGACGGTTGTGATCGGCCAATCTTTTCCTGCAACTCCGTTTTCCGTTGTCGAATTCGGAGAGAAGATGGAACCTGTTTTTGGTGACAAAAATCCACAATTCCATATCAAAGCCAGAACCTTTTTATTTTTTTATTTGTTTCCCTTCCGTGTTGATTTATCTTTTTAAAAGGTCGGGTTGGAATGCCAAACGGTACTTAGTACTGCTACTTACTGCCTAGAAGAAGCAAAAGCAAACTGTACGTAAACCGTAAAACGGCAACTCATGGGGAACAGAAATTTACGGACGCAAATGCCCTCGGGATCACCCCTCGTACGGCACAACCAATCATTAGCTCCCCATCTCACTCCCCCCGAGTGTATTCCCGTCAAATATCACATCTTTTACTGGCTCGCCATTGATATTTGAGCTGCCATTTGAGCATATTTTTGTTTTTGTTGAAATGTTTTATAGCGGTGATCTTATAGCGATCAAGCAGAAGTGAAGCTGAGCGCAATTATTACTTCTTTTTTACTTTACCTGCTGCACTGTTGGCAGAACCGCTGGGTTAAACCGGCTGCGATGACGGTGGCGGCCTTGGAGTGGAACTCGCAAACCTTGTGGCGGCGGTGGTAGTGCTTGGCGTGCGTGAGATCGGCATTGCAGCCCTCGGCTTGACACCGCGGGGTGTTCACCGAACCGGGCTCGAGCGGCCTGGACCGGCGGTAGAGCCGGTTCACGAAGTCGTCCTCCGACGAAGAGAAGTACGTCCGGCCGCCCAAGTTCAGCCCAATCCTGCTGCTCGTAAAGTCCACCCCACCCGGTTCACTCTTGGGGACGACCATGAAACCGGCCGAACCGGACGCGGTTCCACCCACCGGTTCAATTGAAAGCATGGCCGGATGGGGATGAGGTGGGTACGCGTACGACCCGCCGTAGGGGCGTGGGTCGTACTGAGACTGGAAATGGGTATGGGTCTGGGGCTGGGGCTGGGTTGGGGCTTGATGAAAATGCTGCGGAGTGTTAAACCCGTTTGGGTTGAAGAAAGGGGAATCGTTGAAGGTCTGGGTGGCGTACGGGTCAAAAACGTGACGGGTCTGGTTATCGGAGTGCTGCGGATGGATGGGATCGTCGCCGGTGAGCATGATTGAGGATGGGTTGCCCCATTCGTAGTCCAACATAGCCTCAAACTTCACAGAACCCCACTTCAGTCTCTAGCTTCTGCAAGGACAGCCCTCTGATCTGTACATCAAGCAAAAATAGTCATATCTAGCATGTGTAGCTGCTGTACATACACATACACATACATATATGTGCGGAGAAACAAAATACTACCACTTGTGTAGAAAATCAAAGAGGGTTAGAGAGAGAGAGAGACAGCGAAGAGAGAAAGAGGAGAAAGATCTCTCAGCTTTGGGCCGGGGTGGATTCTTGAGCACACGGAAAAGCTGCTCTATTTTGCTGTATAAAATTGGAGTTGCCATTGGTCTTCGATTAAGGGACATGTCGGGTTACAAGGTAGAAGAGGCTGAGAACTCACCTCACGAACGCTTTTTTCTTCATTCCGCGCAAGGTTTTACTTTTGCATAATATATTCTCCTCCCCCTCTGTGTGTGTGTGTGTGTGTTCTATAATGGCATCTGCTCAATAATGCTACCTCCCTCTAACTCTCTTTCTTACTTTCTCTCTCTAGGTAGAGTTGAGGGGAACTGGTTACTGAGGCGGCTTTGCTCAGAGCTACCCAGTGCTTCACTATTTGTAGAAGCTGCTTTTACCGTTTTACCCGTGTGGTCGCCACGAAATTGCTGAAGAGCCACTTCAATGAAGCTTTTTTTTTCCTGGAAAAAGGTCTTCTGTCTTTCATGGTACCCTCAACGTTTCCTGCTTTTGGGACTCTTTGTGAATATGATCACTTCATTCTCTATATGTTAGGAGGAAGAGTTGCAAGCCCACGGTTTTAGTAGACTCGTGGGATTTAAAGATTTGAAAGAATGCATGAAATATAGGAGTTCAAAGTATCACAATCATCTAATTCGTAAATTGTACGACGTTGTAACGACGATTATCGTGTGTAATTTGATCCACATTATTATCGTAACAATTTGGTAGCTTAACTTATACTAAAGCTTGTCGTAGCCTGGCCTAAGAGACAGTCTTAACCCGCCGTCAATTAGCAATTGGTACTCCGATCGTTGACGAGGCTTGAATGATATATCCAAGAAGGAAAAAAAATGCATGCAAGTGTAGTTTTTCCATCTAGCTATCTCCTAAGCAATCACTACAATTCAGCTTTTCTTGCTTCTTTCGTACATGATAAGTTTTGCTAAAATTAAGTTTTAAAAAAAGATAATATCACTAAACTCCTTGATTTAAGAATTAAAATGCAGTTGAGGACTCTGTTTTGTCATAATAGTATTCATGTTTTTTTTACTAAATAGAATAATGAACATTAAAGACTCGTATGAAACGACATAGTTGCCCTTATTGTCTTTCTTTCCTCCTTTCTCTCGTACTTATATCACCACCAAAATATCCTCCACCATTAACAACCACTACAGCACTACCACATCCATCTCTCTTTGGCAATATCGCTTGAACTCCAACACCACCAACCACAACCACACTACCACTTAAACACAACAACTAATACCACTACCACTGATCTATGCGCCCACATCTGCACAACCCAGCACCACCACCACTAATATGCGCACACACTCACACTCACACACCACTATAAGAAATAAGGCTTTTAGCGACGAAAAAATCATGCGTTAAAAGTATATAATCCGTCGCTAAAACTTTTAGCGACGGAACACCCGTCGCTAAGACTCTCTCGTATAAAAGTCCGTCGCTAAAAGTTTTGCAACGGATAAAATTCAAAATCCTTCATCTAATATTGGACTTTCAGCAACGGGGTGTTTTATACATTAGCGACGGAATTTTCGTCGCTAATTTTATTTTCCGTATTTTAATTTTTTCTGAAAAAAATTTATTCGGTAAATATTTAACCACAGAATAAACTTTTAAGTGACGGAATATCCATCGCTAAATATTCTTTTTAACGACAAAATATTCCGTCTGTAAAAGTGGAGATTTAGGAAACTCTTTAGCGATAGAATGAATCCGTCACTAAAAGTCAATTTTTTTTTAAATATTTTTTTAATGCCCAAACCTGTAATCAAACTCAAGTCTCAACAACAAGGCATAATCCCCCAAATGCACATTAGGGTTAAGTAATTGATGATTGATCATAAATTATTTAACCCTACAACAACACAAAACAACTATATAACTTTAAAAAATATTTACTATTATGAAAAATAAAATATACAAGCCGGGAACCGGATACAATCGATTAGGAGAGGGGAGAAGAGTACAAGTCGGGAGGGCACAAGAGCGGGAGAGAGGTACAAGCTGGGAGGGCACGAGAGGGGGCTCATCAGGGGTTGCTGAGTCCCGGATCTGGATCCCGCTAATCCAGAGCCGGCTCGGTATGTCCACTAGTAGTGCTCTGCTGATCCTGCACCCTGATCATCCTGAACACCTCCGTAGCAATGCGGCAGATCTCGTCCTCATCCAACGGATGCTGCGCAACCAGTGTCTGTGGAGGGGATGCTATATCACAGCACGTGCAGTCATGCTAAGCAGGCCGTGTATGCAACCTTTCGACCGATTGACGACCTCCGGTGTATCCAGCCATCGCTTCAATGCCTCAGTACTCGTACCCGTACTTGTGGACGCTGATGGCTGTCCGGACTGCTGCTCAGATCCCCTAAGTTGTTCATATGAGGCCTGTAAAAATAGTGATTTAAAGATGTATTAGGGCATTAACATAACAAACATTGAATACAAAGACAAAATTAAACAAATTGACTCGAACTTACATCGATCTGCCGGGCAATATATGAAACATAGTCCCCCGCCAGGTGCTCCTCGTCCTT
The DNA here is from genome assembly GCA_033070095.1 of Escallonia herrerae. Classification (NCBI taxonomy): domain Eukaryota; kingdom Viridiplantae; phylum Streptophyta; class Magnoliopsida; order Escalloniales; family Escalloniaceae; genus Escallonia; species Escallonia herrerae. Next base: position 186,347 of record JAVXUP010000344.1, on the reverse strand, counting down.
GTCCTTCTTCCTCACGTGCGTCTAACTATACGTCAGAGCCACGACCTCATCCTCCTCCAGGTTTGGGTGCTTGATCGCACTTTGTGTCGGATGACGTCGTGTCCCACTGACCCCCCCCCCCCATGTGTGTCAGATCTTTCTCATGTCTGTTCTCGACCCCGCTCTTACTCTTGGCGTCCCAACCTGGATTCGCAACCCACCTATCAATCATATGCCCCTATACAGTCAGAGATATCCAATGAGGGGGATATTTCTTCAACTCAGTCAGCACCCTCGGGCAGCACTGCCATTTGAGGCAGCACCGATCAATCATCTGCCCCCATACGATCTTCAATCTGACACTACCATTTGAGAAAAAGTTTAGAACTAACAGAATACTTTCCCCGAGTTTACAAACTTGTTTGATTGTTCTTTATTGCTAATTTGTCATCAATTTGAATTCTTTTGTTTCTTTGATGGTAGGGCATAAATCTCGGGTCAACTTGCATCAATTGAGAGTTCAATATTTTTTGTGATAGCAGTGTGAGGACATGGAGTGCGGTAATGTGGAGCTTGAGCACCCTGAACCATCAGAGAAAGATTGGGTTGGAGGTTTTTTTTTTTTACATTTTGTTCCATTTTATTTTATTTTTCTTCTTCCCTAATTAATTGGCTCAATAACATCCCACCCCAACTCACCAAAGTTAATTTCCATCATTCTTCCTATGACCATTCCTTCATGACTAAAGATCAATAGAACAAAGAGAGCTTAGATTCTTCTAGGTCATAAAATATGATTAATTCAAGTAAGTATACCTTTATTCTTTGCTAGTTGAATATGATTAATTATTAGGAGTCTACAATAGCATTAATCTTAAGGATGATAGTCTTGGAACTTGGAAGTGCTCTTCATTGTGCTTAAAATGTACTATGTTCAACGATTGCTTTAAGACAGACAAAAGGTTTACTACATCATTAGTTACATTGTCCAATTAACATGGCCATGATGAGTTATTGGACAATGCTTCAGTATAGTACTCCTAGCCATGGTCATATACAAGTTTTAATATGGCCATGATGAATTAACATGGCCATCATTAGGTAATTACCACCGTGACAACTACGTTGTGGCATGCCGTCATCACCAGCATTGCAGTACCTTGTCGATGCTACCTCCACCACTATCCCCACCACCATCAATATAACCACCAAGGTTTTCACACTTTAAAGGTACATAATTTCAACACCATGTAAATTATATTAAACGGATAAATTTGAAAAATCAATTCTGCAAATTAGGCGTTAAATATTCAGCAATTAATTTTTAGATTTTCACAGGCTTTAGTAAGAACAAGGCAAGGCAAGCTGCAAAGAACTTAATAATTCACAAGGTGAAAGAAAAAATTCACAAGCTTATACATGATACAACGAAGCTACTAGATAAGGTACAACCTTACAAAATTCAGAAAGGAAAAAGAAAAAAGAAAGAAAGCTAATTTGAATGAACATCCAAGCATACATAGAAAATTATGCACAAAATTTTTAGGGAAGAACAAAAATAATTAGGTTTAGTGGACTTACCTTAGAATAAAGAAGACATGTAATAGACGGCGGCAGTGTTGGTGGAGCGGCGGCGGTGGAGGGCTTTTCACTCCGCAGCAGTGGAGGACTTTTTCACGCGACGGCAGTGGAGGGCTTTTCACGCGGTGGCAATGGAGGTGTCACCATGGAGGGGGTTCACCAGAGCTGAGAACAGCAGTGGGTGATTTTCAAAGAGATAAACGGGGGAGAGAAAGAAGCAGATCTGGATGTTTTAATCGAGGACTTTTAGTGACAGAATTACCCGTCGCTAAAAGTCCGTCGATGAATGATGACCTTTACCGACGGAAGTTTTAGCGACGATACAATTCTGTAGCTAACAATTTTATAAAACCCTCGAAAAAAACTAATTTTGTAAAAATATTTTAGCGACGGCATTTCCGTCGCTAAAAGACCGCCACAAAAAAGTTGTTTGCAAAGTCCATTTTCCGTCGTTTTATTTCGTCTGTAGTAGTATTTAACGACGGACTTTTACGGACGGACTGTTCTGTAGGTTAAAAGTCCATTTTCAGACGAAATATCTTCTGTCGGTAATAATCCGTCGCTAAAAACGTATTTTCTTGTATTGCACGCACATATTTGCACGCAAACGGGCCTGCTCGCACGCACACATGCATATAAATTGATTGAACACCATAAGCAGCCCAATCAAGCTCATTTCCTTCCTTTCATCATTTAAGACCCACAATCACATACAAGAATCTGCATTGACATGCATGGGCGCACACACGTGCGATCACGCACACACGTCCGTTGAGCACCAAACAACACAAATACATAATATGGGTGTGAAGTATGTGTGAAATATTGCAAGTGAAGTGATGATGAGTTGTAGTGGTTGTGGGTTGCAGTGGCTGCGAACATGTGATAGTAGCTATGATGGCGGGGGAGGGGGATGGGGAGAGAGAGAGATCCAATGATGGGAGTATTATACCTACAGTTGTACGTATCAAAAGATTTAATGGTAGTATTAGCTTTTCTAAACTATGAAATTAACACATTAACCAAAATAGTTAGTGTCACCAAACTCAAATGTTAGAAGAATCTGACACAAGTTTTTCACATGTTGGATACAGCTGTCCATTTTGTCAAGTCACAGTCATTGACTATCTTTTACCCCTAAAGCCAAGGAGCTTAATGATCTTATCCCATTAAAGATGGATAAGATACAGTAACACTACTACAACTAACCTCTTGTGGCGAGTAAGTCCCTAAATTACAACTTATGTCGAGTAAGTCTCTCATTGACTCAGTTTTCATTTCAATTAACTGAAAATGTGATACTTGTTCAATAACCATCCATTTCATGAAACATTGCCAGATGCTCCCCATTGACTTTCGATGCCCGAATTTTTTATCCAGCCTCCATGATTTTCACTTTAAAAACACCTCAGTCCTTTGTCCTAAGATAAATGGCACTCCTCTTACCGAACTTCACTGGCCACACTCTCATCAGGCCACGAAGATCCAAGCCCCTGCTAAAACCTCCACCCTCATTGCATAGCCGTCACCTAAAGCCTCCACTATTTCTATTGAATTCCTAACCGTCAATGTTAATAAGATCAGGTGTCAATGGAAAGAAGCTGGGCGGCGTACATTTGGCTCAGTGATGGTAATCCCACTGCAAGATTGATGAGTAGAGCCAGGTTTTCATGGGGTCAAAACTATTTTGGGGTCAAAATGTAAAAATTATGAGGAATAGGTATAGTATGTGTTGCTGCTAAAAATCGGATCGGGAACCACACCAAAAAATAGGCCTGCAAAGAGAATACGGAGTGGCTGCCGGGTGAGATTCTGGTGGGGGAACGCTTTAATGCTTAAGTCAGAGACAAATAACAATGTAGAACTCTAAAAAAGTCGTAAGACACAGTATATATGTGTATGAAATTGTCTCATACCTGGGGACTAGACCCCTTTATATAGTTGTAGGAAGAAGAGCCCTAGTAGGACTGGGCTATGAATAGATCTCAGTATTGTATTAGGATCCTAGAGGATCGTATGTCTATCTCTAATGGTTGAGTTAAAATCCTTTAAGGAGGATTTTATTCGAAGATCAATATCGCAAGTGCCAAATCAGAAATGACCCAGTGAAGGACTACATGTCATAACTGCCATGTAACATCTACTGATTGGAGGCATTTTTTAGCTATATCATAATGCCTCTTGCTTTTGCCAGCGGTAGTGGAGTGGGCAAAAGCATACTCCTTCACTGGAATAGTTAATTTTGTAATTCAATGTGTCTGAACTGAAAAGAGACATTTTGGCACTCTAAGCGCTTAGTCAACATTCTGTTCTTGGCACTATGCTCAGGGCAGAATGCTTGCACAGAATTCTACCCGGGCAGAATTCTACTTGAACAAATGTCATGTCCGAGCAAAAATTGATTCTGCTCTTGGCACTCTGCTTGGGCAAAGTGCTCTGATAGAATTCTGCTCTGGCAAATGCTATGTCTGAGGAGAATTGATTTTGTTCTTGGCACTCTGCTTGGGCAAAGTGCTCAAACAGAATTTTGCTCAGGCAGCATTCTGTTCGGACAAATGTCATGTTTGAGCAGAATTGATTCCGCTCTTGGCACTCTGCTCGGACAGCATTCTTCTCGGGCAAATGCTATGTCCGAGCAGAATTGATTCTGTTCTTGGCACTATGCTCGGGCAGAATGCTTGGACAAAATTCTCCTCGACAAGCATTTTGCTGGGGCAAAATGCTTGATTCTCTAAGACACTCTGTTTGGGCATAGTGTTCGGCCACCATTTTGCTCGGGCAAAATGCTTATAACTTTTGCACTCTGCTCGGGTAGAGTGCTCTGGCAAAATGTTTGGTTTTCTAAGACACTCTGCACGCGCAAAGTGTTCGGCCAGCATTTGGCTCAGACAGAATGCTTGGTTAACTTTGGCACTCTGCTCTGGCAGAGTGCTCGGCCAGAATTCTGCTCAGGCAGAATGCTTGGTTAATTTTAGCACTCTGCTCTGGCAGAGTGCTCTGCCAGCATTTTGCTCGAGCAGAGTGCTCAGCTAGCATTCTGCTCTGCAGAATGTTTGGTTTTCTAAGACACTCTACTCGGGCAAAGTGTTCAACCAGCATTCTACTCGGGCAGAATATTTGGTTAACTTTGGCACTCTACTCGGGCATAATGCTCAGCCAGCATTCTGCTCGGGCAAAGTGTTCGGCCAGCATTCTGCTTGGGCAAAATGTTTGGTTTTCTAAGACACTCTGCTTTGGCAAAGTGTTCGGTCAGTATTCTGCTAGGGCACAATGCTTGGTTAACTTTGGCACTCTACTCGGGTAGAATGTTTGGCTGGCACTCTGCTCGGGTAGAATGTTTGGCCAGCATTCTGTCAGGTAGAATGCTTGGTTAACTTTGGCACTTTGCTCGGGCAGAATGCTTGGTTCTCTAAGACACTCTGCTCGGGAAAAGTGTCCGGCCAGCATTCTGCTCAGGCAGAATGTGTTGGTTAACTATTCACGTGTCTTTTTTCAATAAATGCTTTAAGCGGGAAATTTAAATTCATTTGCTCTTGAATCGTGACACGTAAAGGGGGTAATTGTACTGATGGGGTACCCAAGAGTCGGTTACCAGAGATTTTTCTATAAAAGGAGATCCCCGTATCATTTTCACCTCACTCAAAAGTTTGGAAGCATTCTTCTCTCCACCAAGTACGTCTCCTTCTTCTTCTCTTTCTCAGCATTTCTATTTTCATAGTTTCAAATTTATGAGTAGTGAGCATGTCAGAGTCTTCAGACAGTATATCTTCTTCTGAAGAAATTGTTAGAAGTAATTCTTCGTCATCTACGGGACGAGCTCTGACATCCCAAAGTGAAGTAGGTACTTCCAATCCCCAACCATCGCTGCCTTTACCACTAAGAATGCCTTAGGTTATTTAAAGGATAAAGCCAAAAATAAATAGAATCACAAACCTTGGTTTACTGCTAATGAATCGAATAAGATATTAAAGGAAGAGTTGGAGGCGTTGATTTTGGAATATCCCCTTCCTGAAGATTGGTTTGCTTGAGTTCCAAAATTACAAAAGCCAGCCAACTACAGAACACCTTGGTAAACCGGGATCTATGAAGAGAAAGTAAGGTCTGGCTATAGACTTCCTCTTCATCCCTTTGCCTTAAGATGTTTAAGCATTATCAAATGGCTCCAAGGCAGCTCGTTCCCAATGGTTGGAGAAAGTTGGTTGGTCTCATCTATTTGATCGAGACTCCAGGTTATAAAGTTGATCCACAGATTTCATGTGAGTTTTCATTGACATCTGTTTTGTATAAGGGGTTGCCAACTGTCCCAGATGGTATTATATCCATAGCAAGCAACGACTTCTAAAGGGGGGTCCAAAATCCAACAAAGGTTGGCATTCCAGGTACTTTTTTGCCGGTCTGGAAAATAAGGGAGAATTACCATTCAGTAAAAACTGGAATGCTTACTGTAAGGACTTTGAGAATACGGGTAAGCCTGTGCTTAATAATTTGACAAAACACATCCTTAGCCACGTAAAGCTTAGGGGTGGTCTTTCCATTGATGAGCCTCTTTCAGAGCAATAGTTAAGAGAATGGGAAGATTAATCCCTATAAGCGCCTACCGGTTGGTCTTCTGGTTCTCCCTCCCCCTTTAAGTGGCCCTAGCATATCTTCTACTAAAACCGCACCACTAGGTTTGCTTTACGTAAGCTCTTGCATATTTTTAATTTGGTTTTTATTCTTCTTCCGATATTAATTCTTCTCTTTGTGCAAAAATGGCTAGCAAAAGCAAAAAATCACCAAAGGCAGGCTTTTTGGGTGTGCTCCAAAAGGCTAAGGAAAAGAGGAAGGAAAAGCTATTAAGTGTGGAAGTGCCCCATGTTCCAAAGAAGGCAAAGGTCAGTTTTTCCGAGCATCCTCCCCAAGTCATAGAAGGGGTGTCCATTGAGGAATACCCTATCTTTTGACCTAGATAGACTATTAGGTGTAATGATATGGGGATGTCGAACAGCCAGATCTCCGAACAACATCTTCTTCATAGTGTTCTTCCCAAAGATAAGGAGGTTCTTGTGGATCAACCTCGCGAGGCTTTTTCATGTTCTATTGCCCAGGCTGTGTACTCGTTAAGATCTTGCTTTCATTCTCTTCTACTTTTGCCTTGTCTTTCATTTTTATTTAACTATTCCAATCTTGTTCTTCAGATGTATGCATGTGGGGCATAGATGCTATCGCGCTTTGAGATGGCCAGGGACGTAGCAACTTCAGAAAAGCCAAGAAAAGAGAGAGGCCGTTAAGCAGGCTGAGGAGACCACACATCGCGTTGAAGAGCTGAGCAAATACAAGGCTGATCTTCTCGCTCAAGTTGAGGCTCTCGAGAGGAGATTGGAGAGGGCAAAGAGAACGAAAGCAGAGGCTCGAGATCAAGGCATTTGAGATTTCTTTGACCAAAATACGGGGATGAATGGCTGAAGAAGTGTACCGATGATGGTCTTAAGATCTACGAGATGGGCTTCCTGAAGGCCAAGGAGATGTTTGCCGAGCAGTTTCCTGACATCTCTTTAGATGACTTTATGATGCCTCCAGTTGGGTCTCCCTCTGGAGAGACGGCCTTGCCTTCAGAATTGGGGGATGCAGCTTCTCAGCCTCCAAATGATGGTCCTTCAGGCGTTGCGCCCGAGCCTTAGATTTTGTTTATATCTTTAGGCTTCTCTTTTTCTTTTTGCAGACTAAGTACTTTTGACGCCCTTCTAAGGTTTTTGTAAGAACTTCATCTTTGTTCTATGTATCATCCTCCTTTAAGGGGTGTTTCTTTAATGGCATTTGTTCACTATGTGTTTATTTGGTTTTTTCCACCATTCACATAGCATTATTTTCTTTTACTTTGACACAAGCTCTTTATTTGCCACTTAAAGAGTTAGTAAAAAAGCCCAGTACCCTCGCTTGGACAAGTTTTGAAACATCACGGGTTAGATCTACAGCTAAAATGTCATCCCTTTACTTAGGTAAAGGCCCTTTTTTCCTTGTTTTTTACAAAGGATAAGAAGTTCGAGACTCTGCTCGGGCAGAATGCTCGGCCGACATTCTACTCGGGCAGATGCCTTTGTCTGAACAGAATGAGAACTGTTCTCGGGAGACCGCTCGGGCAAAATTCTGCTTAGGCAGAATGCTTTGTTTGTCTTTGTGCTTAATCTGAGCACAAGTGAGATGAACTTTAAGACTCTGCTCGGGCAGAGCATACGGGAAGCATTCTGCTCAGGCAGATGCTTTGACTGTTCATGCTACATTACAATAATGCTCAGGAAAATAACTTTTATTGCTTGGGAAAGAATAAAGTATACACTGGATCATTTAACAACCCATTTATTCGTCAAATCTTCTAAAGACTATTCTAGAAAAAGAAAAATTTCCTAAGCTTTATTTGGGTTTGGCAAGGTCAGAGCCCCTTATCCCCCAAAAAAGAATCTTGCCTTGAGGAGAATTGCTACTGATAATATTTCCACAAATTCTCAGCATTCCAAGTACGAGGAATTGAATCTCCAGAAAGTGTTCCTAGTGCATAGGCACATGGCATAAGTACCTTTAGAACACGGTAAGTTCCTTCCCAATTCGAAGATAACTTTCCCATCACTGCGTTAGGATCAGATACTTCTAATTTGCAAAGAACCAAATCTCCCACTTGAAACTGCTTAGATCGAATCTCTTGATTGTAATAGCGAGCAACGCGTTGTTTCATAGCAATGGATTGTTCATTGGTGTGCGTCCGAACTTCTTCTATCATATCAAGATTTTGTCCAACTTCATTGCCTTTTTCATTGAAGTGTAAAGCCCATATTGTTGGGACTCCCACCTCAACCGGTAACATTGCATTTATCCCGAAGCAAAGTAGGAAGGGTGTTTCTCCTTTGACCGAATGTGGAGTTGTTCGATATGCCCATAACACCTTTGGGACTTCGTCAACCCACCCCTCTTTAGCATCATCTAACTTCTTCTTCAGTCCTTGTAAGATGCTTTAATTCATGTTCTCCGTCTGACCATTGGATTGCGGATGGGCGACAAAAGTAAAACGAAGATCAATCAAAAGGTTTGTGGAAAAAGTTCTAAAGTTATTGTTGTCAAACTGTTTCCCATTGTCAACAATAAGAGACCTGGGTACTCCAAAGCGCAGATGACATTTTTTCAAAAGAAATCTTCACATTTAGCTGACGTAATAGTGACTAGAGCTTCTGCTTTGGTCCATTTTGTGAAGTAATGAATCGCCACTATCACAAATCGTCACTGGCCAGACGCTAATAGGAATGGTCCCAATATATCCATTTCCCATATGGCAAAAGGAATTAGGGAGATGGCTGAATGCGGAGGAGCGACTGGTGTGTGTGATACTGAGGCAAATTCTGACATTTGTCGACCTTTGTGTGAATTTGATCTCGTCTTTCTGCATCGCCGGCCAATAATATCTGCCTTAAGATTTTCTAAGCCAGACTTCTTCCTCCTAGACGTTGTCCACATATCCCTTCATGTACTTCTTGAAGTGCGTATAACGATTATGATGGATGTAAACATCGGAGATAAGGAAGGCTGAAAGATTTTTTATACAAGACACCTTCTACCAAGGCTTGTCTAGCAGCTTTGGCACAAAGATTACGTGACTCATGTCTTCCGCTGGGTAACTCTCCCATAGATAAATACTTGATGATTGGGTCCATCCAACACGATTCTTGGTCTACCACTCCAATATTAGCTTGAGAACTAATACTACAATCCTTGAGGAATTCGAGCTATAACGAGCACCAGACTTCGACGGATGCGAGCCTTGACAATGTATCTGCCCGTATATTTTGATCTCGCAGAATTTGATGAATGGTAAAGTTTTTAAACTTTGATGCCAACATCTTAATTAGCTGGAGATATTGAACCATTCTTTCATCTCGGGCTTCATAATCTCCCAAAACATGGTTGACCACCAAATAGGAATCACTATGTACTGATAGTGAACCTACTTTCAAAGTGTGTGCTAATCTTATTCTTGCAAGAAGAGCCTCATATTATGCTTCAATGTTTAAGTCCTGAAACCCAAACCGAAATGCATACTTTACGACAAAACTCTCTAGGCTGATGAGGATGGTTCCTGTGCCACTACTACCCACGGCAGAGGAGCCGTCCACATAAAGATTTATTGGCTTCAAAAATCACCAGATGTGGGGGTTCTTCAGGTACTGTACATTCAATAATGAAATCGACTAAGGCTTGAGCCTTGATCGCAGTGCGCGGCCTGTACTAGATATCAAACTCCTCTAATTTGACTGACTTATTCACCAGTATTCCTGATGCCTTGGGGCTCAGTAAAACTTTTCTGAGTGGTTGATCCGTTAAAACCACAATGGTATGAGGCTGGAAATATGGTCAGAGACGCCTTGCCGACGCGATAAGGGCTAGCGCTATCCTGTCAATCTTTATATATCTCGTCTCTACATCTTGTAAGACTTTGCTGACATAGTAGATCGGCCTCTGGATCCCGTTCTCCTCTCTGACCAAAATGGTGCTGACAGTAACTTTGCTAACAGAGAGGTACAAGAATAAATCTTCTGCCGAAATGGCTTGGAAAGTAGAGGGGGAGAACTCACGTATGTCTTAAGTTCTTCAAATGATTTCTGACAATCTTTTGTCCAAGCAAAGTCCTTTGCTTTCCTGATGGCTTTAAAAAATGGTTAACATCGTTCAAATGATCGAGCCATGAACCTTCCTAGGGCTGCAACCTGACCTGTCAACTCTTGGACTTGTTTAACAGTTTTCAAGGATGTCACGGCTTGGATAGCCCTTATCTTCTCTGGGTTTGCCTCGATTCCACGTTAAGAGACCATGGAGGCTAAAAACTTTCTCGATGTAACCTCAAATACGCACTTGAGCTGGTTCAGTTTTATCTTGTACTTTTTGAGTATGTCGAAGGTGTCTCTCAAGTCTTCCACATGGAATTCAGCCTTGATACTTTTGACGAGCATATCGTCACTTTTCCCAATCAGGTCTCAAAAGATCATGTTTACCAGGCATTGATAAGTTGCTCCAGCGTTTTTGAGTCCAGAAGGCATTACTTTGTAACAGTATAACCCTCTCTCGGTGATGAACGAAGTCTTGGAAACATTATCCTCATGCATCATAATCTGGTTATAACCAGAATATGCGTCCATAAAACTGAGCAACTCATGGCTTGAAGTAGCGTCAATGAGATTGTCAATCCTTGGGAGGGGATAGCTATCCTTCAGGTACGCTTTGTTGAGATCTATATAATCAATGCATATTCGCCACATGTCGCCTAACTTTGGAATCATGACTACATTGGGATCCAATCGAGATAATAAATCTCTTCAATAAAGCCTCGTAGTTAAGAGTTTGTCCACCTCTTCTCCAATCTCTTCCTGTCTCTCCGGTGCAAAGGTTATTTTCTTCAGCTTGATAGGTTTTTTAGACGGATTGACATTAAGCTTGTGTGTGATAACTTCGGGATCAATCCCAGGCATGTCCGCAGCTGTCCATGCGAAGATGTCTTCATAGGTCCTTAATAGGTTCACAAGCTTGAGCTTAGTGTCTTTCTTAAGATTTAAACCTCTCTGAATCGTTTTCTCTTTTTCTCTGAGATATACTTCAATGCTTATGAGATCTTCAACTGGTTCGCCCATTTGCATCTTTGTATATTCCCAGAGGTTTTCAATGATGAATGCTTCCTTGTTCTTTGATCGGCACAAAGTTACATAGCACTGACGAGCCACAGTCTGTTCTCTTTTGACTTCTTTGATCCCCTATTCTGTTGCGAAATTCATCTTGAGGTGATAGGTCGGTACCAAGGCTCGTGATTAGTTTAGTGCAGGTCGCCAAGTATGGCATTATATGCAGAAGGGACTTTTACCACCACAAAATCAAGCATCAAGTTTGCTTGTGTCAGGGGTGTGCCTACCATATTTGGAGTGCGATAACACCTTCGACTGTGACCGGATGATTGGAGAATCCATATAGAGGTGTATCCAACTTTCGGAGGTGGTCTGTCGGGATGTTCATTTTCTTGAATGCATCATAGAACAAGACTTCTGCAGAACTCCCATTATCAATCAGGACACATTTCACATCAAAATTCCTGACCTTGATGGTGATGACTAATAGGTCCTCATGAGAATTCTTCACATCTTTTAGATCATCATCTGAAAAAGAGATATCGAATAAAGGCACTGTCTTCTGTTTCTTGCTTGGGGGTTGGTTCGTTATGCACACTTACCTGGCATATGCTTTTCGAGCTTGTTCTGATGAGACTCCTATCGCCAATACCCCAGAGATGGTGTTGATTATGCCCGCATTATCTTCCTATTCTTCTCTTTATTCAGCGGTCGGAGGTGTCTCTTATCGTCCTTCCTTGCATGCCACATACTTTCTCAACTAGCCACGCTTAGTAAGAGCTTCAATTGCTCGCTTAAGTGATCCCTAATCATCAGTTGTATGGCCATGGTCGTTGTGAAAGTGGCATCACAAGTCTTTGTTCCTTTTGCTTGCCCAAGATCTCATCTTCTCTGACCATTTGAGAGCTTTATTATCTTTGATCTCGTGTTGTATATGTGATGTCTGGCATTGAGGGGCGTCAAATTCTTTAGGGCAAACGGGTCTTTGGGACGCTGCTCGTCACACTTAGAGCATTTTTCTTTCTTTCCTCCTTGCGGACTTAATTCCCGTGATCATTTTCTTTGTTCTTCCTTGCCTTCTCCTCGTCATCCTCTGTGGGTCTCTAGGTATTCTTCAGCCCGAATGTACTTGTTAGCCTTCTTGAGAAGAGCTTTCATATTCTCTAGAGGGCTTTTGTTGACGGAGAATGCAAACTTAGAGGTGGGTCAGAGTCCTCGAAAGAATGCGGTATACTTGTTAGATTCGTTCAGATTATCAACTTTCAAGGTGGCCGCATTGAATCATCCGAGATAACGGGCTAAGGACTCATTCTTCTCTTGCACTATGTTAAGTAGGCTCGTCGAGTTCTTCCTTCGTGAGCGACTATTTTCAAAGTACTTCTAAAATAGATCTGATAGTTGGGCGATGGAGTGTATGGACATTGGTTGTAGTGACTTAAACCATGCATGTGCAGCCTTTTGTAATGTGGTAGGGAAGGCTTTGCACATAACAGCGTCCGACATTTGGAGGAGAAATATGTTTGTTTCGAATTGATAAACATGTTCTCCAAGATCTCCAGTTCTTACATATGAGGCATTCAGAAGTTGGGTGTAACTTGGCCTTCTCTATTGCCTCAGATAACGGATATCCAGATTCTTCCCTCAGGGGAGATCGTTCTTGAGAATGGTACTTAGGGACAACCTTCTAGGAGTCTCGTTCTCAAGAACGGTACTTAGGCATCCTTTTTCTATAGATTAATCTTCGAGGGTGTTAGATATGGCGATCTTTTCAGGAAAGGAATTAGTGTTGCCTTTGATAGATGGATCGCGGCGGTAGCATGATCCACTCCTGGTTATGTTCTCTGCTCTTCTCTTTGGGATCATATATCGGGTTGGCCTTCAATTTGTACTTGCGGCTGTAACTTGATCTAGAGGTAAGTCAGAGATGAAGGTCACTAGGATCCAGGTGAGAATGATAGGTGGATGGAAGAGCCACCGCCAAGTCGAGTTTTTGTTGGAGAGTGTTCACGACATCTTTCAATTCATGGATTTCTCTCGTAAGGTTGGCATGGGGTGTTTTAAATAGCTGGTAGTTTATACAATGACGAAGGTCACCGTTCTTCAGAGTGAATGTCAGATATCGGTTTCTCTAAGATTTATTATCTAATTCTAGAGTAGCTGATGTTACATTAACGTGAACATCTTCTGCAGAACCTGTGCGACGATGTAAGGGTGTCAAATGGTTGTCGTGAGAATGACAGAGTCAATGAGAGCTGCTGGATTGTGCATGATGGTTTTGAGAATGACTATGTGGAGAGTTGTTGGAAGATGAATGATTGGCCATGTTCCCTGTCGTGGTCCCATGGATGATGTCAATCTGTTGCTGCTAAAACTATATCAGAAACCACACCAGAAAATAGGCCTGCAAAAGAGAACACGGAGTGACTGCCGGATGGGGTTTCAACAGAGGAACGCTATGATGCTTAAGTCAGAGACAGCTAACAATGTAGAAATTTGAAAAAGTAGTAACACACAGTGTATATGTGTGTGAAGTTGTCCCATACCTGGGGGGTAGACCCTTTATATAATTGTTGGAAGAAGAGCCCTAGTAGGACTGGACTGTGAACAGATCCAATCAAGATTGTATTAGGATCCTAGAGGATCATGTGTCTATCTCTGATGGTTGAGTTGCAATCATTTTAGGATTCTATTCGGAGATCAATATGGCAAGTGTCAAATCAGTAATGACCCAGTGGAGGTAGAGGTGGAGGTGGGAGGTAGAGGTGGAGGTGGAGGATTGGAGGTGTGGTAGAGGCATTAAGCACTAGAGCAAGTCGGCAGATGTGGGCGGCATGTGTTTGAGAACTGAGAAAATGTGTTACGATTGAATGAAATTAGGGTTATCACTTATTTATATAAGTGGCTAAATATAACTAAGATAGATAGTCAAAATAATTGAAGTTATGTTAAAACATTTTATTATATATATAAGTGTTACGGTCGGTTCAGTTTATATCGGTTTCAAAAAATCCGAACCAAACTAACCGCACTGAACATTCGGTTTGGAAAAAAAAAAACCAAACCGATTGTTTCTTAGGACAATTTGTAATTAGCCGGATTGGTCGGCATGGTTTTCGTGGTTGGATTGGTTCCAACAGTTTAAATGCTCACCTCGTGCACTTGGGAGTATAATAGGAGGGAAAGCCACTACCCAAGGAGAGATGGTCCGCATCACAAGATTGTCTTCTATTAGAAGCAGTTTGACTGACTGTCTCTGGGCCAAATGTGCTGGGCGTTGCACCAGAGAAAAGGGTGAAAGACTCGTTCATTTCATGCTCTTTGGGTTGCAACGTGCTCCATTGATCCATTGGGAGATCAAGGTGTGGCAACTACCGGACTGTGTCATGCGACAGTTGGAGTACCTGCATGGGTTGCCAGTGGATGCCCTAGACATGAGACTTAACAGGAACCCACAAACATCCCAAGGTTTGGGCAAGCGAATGCCCTCGAGTTGTGCACTGGCGAGATTGGATTATGGGAGTCTTGATAGGACACGCTGGCAGCTATTGTGTCGAAGCCCGGCCCTGTGGTCAGCATCGAGCAGCATCTGGGGTAGTACCACCGCATCACTCAATGGAAAGTACATCCAGTGTAGTGGGCAAGAGGCAAGAAATACCAACCCAGGGGTGTAATTGATTAGCAGAGAGCATTCGAGCTCGTAAGTTTCCTGTTTACTCTCGTGTAGCACTCATCCGTGTAGATCTCTTGCGTCCTTTTTTTGTGACATAATTGGATCCAAAGGCCTGATAATATTGTCTTTTTCCTCAACTGCCTCATCATATTCTGATTCTTGTGTAGGAATGTCTTCAGCGAAATTGCTAGCTGAAGTTACTTCAAACTAGTCGACAATGGGATCTTGCTCTAACGCTAGATCGTGGAGATATTTATATCTGGCCATTGTAGTAGAACCCTTTACGGACAAACGTGTGAACACTGTCACCAGATGATTATACCGCAACGTCTCTGATTCTTCAAAATCAGTACACGTATACTCCGAAAAGGTAATGGTATCGTGCAACTTGTTTGCAACTTAAGTCCATCGCGACAAGACGTATTTATCGCATATTGCCTTGATATTTTTCAAGTGACAAACTGCAGAATGTATCGACACAACATGTCATGGAACTCAAACTTCTTGCAAACACATGTCACCATATTCGTCCCTGTGTCATGGCTCACCATATACAGTCTACGCACTTTCTCAAGGGCGAGGTCGTTCATCAACAAATAAACCTTTTATTCACCTGTAGAATTTTCTGTCACCTTGTTTATATTGTATCGTTCTGATTTTTGCAGCTCTACTTGGTATTGCATAAACATCCCCTTTGTATAGACCTTTGCACCATTCACCTCCAACGCGGTCTCGGGGTCTCAAACAGCCTTCTTGTTTGTTTGTACGTGCTTGCAAAGTCCTCAGCCCTTTTTTTATGAATATCTATGCAACTGCTTTTGTGATGAAACTCTTCAAGTTTGTAGATGTAACTACATAGCTATCGAATAGAGCATTCATAAATTCACTCATGCCCGTCATTTTTATGCCCGCAAAAAAATACCTTCTGGTGTAGACACCAATCCATCGTTGTTTAAGCTCATACAAGTGTTGGAGCCACTCATGGTCTTACAATGAGTAATCCTCAACAAGTTTTTCCCACCTCTCTTCAAATTCCTTAATCGTTAATGACTTATTAATGCACCAGTCAAAATCATGTTTAAAGTCTGGATACTTTGCATACAAGTGATATAGACGTTCAGGATATTTGTTGATTATGTGTCAAATGCACAAGTTGTGTCGAGTATCTACAAGGACGACAGTAATAGTGCTCTTCATTGCCAAATCTTGATCGGTGATGATAATTTTGGGTTCTTTGAAGTTCATTGCTTCCAACCACGTCTTAAATAATATTACAAAAGAACTTTCACTCTCATCCCTTAACAATATGAACCCAAACAAGATGGAATGATAACGATGATTAACGTCTGTGAAAGGAGCGAAAGGCATCGAATACTTGTTGGTACGGTAGGTAGTGTCGAAAGTCACAACATTTCCAAAATGTTAATATGCATGCCTCGAACGACCATCGACCCAAAAAATGGTGGTAACTCAGTGCACATCGTCAAGATTTAACTCGTAAGTAAATTGCGGATCCTTTATTTGTATCCGCTGCAATAAGCTCATTGAGGATTGAGCATCATTGATGTCAAATATGACTCATCTTTGTGTTCAGATTGTGTTATAAACATCTGTTGTGTTGAAATTCAGATTTTGAATTCCCCCAGCATGCTCAGCAAGAACATTAACAATGTCGGTAGGTCCTATTCGTGCTGCACTCATTGTGTGAATTAAGTTCCTCGCGACATTGTTCATCTTCTTGCGTTGATGCATTTGACTCACCTTTGCAGGCATTGCTAATGGGTATTTTGTGTCAATTACAAGCTAATAATAAGCGAATGATCTTATTTGGGCTTATGGCTTACGAACATCTTGACCTTGCAATCCGTGCGTGCAAAGATGTCCCGTCTTCAGGGCACATATCCCACATCATCATTACCTATATGTTTCGTTATGGCACTTGTTCTAGTTATCCTAATTCTAAAGCTAAAAGCAACCCTCAACGAGTACGCTCGAAAACATTCTTTTGTTTCTTCCAATGTCCAAATGTCCGCCCTAGATAAGGGTCGCTAGCATCTATTAGAGTGTTCAAGCTTGACAGATTATCAAACATTGTAAAACAAGACCTACATAAAAATAACATATGGTTAAAGTATCAAATTGTAACATTTTTTAGGCATGCAAATTAATTAGAAAATTATAACTAATTTAAACATCCGACAAATGAAAATTTAAAAATGAGTACACTAATTTAACATGCCACAAAGTAACAAATATAATCTCAAAAAAATCTATATGAACTTGACCATGGTATCCATTAAGACATATAAACTTCACCACACTCCCCAAAAAATATAAACATTCAAAATAAGCTACATATATATATATATATATATATATATATATATATATATATATATATATATATATATATATATATATATCAATAAGCCTTTGAGATAATTAACTTACCTTCCTTGAGTGAAGCTTGGAGCATGGTTGCTTGAAGCTTGGAACTTGGATGGCTTGAAGAGAGCTAAAAATGGAGACGAGTATAGCTCAAGATATTGAAGATGTTGAACAAGGAAAAAAGAGCTGACAATTAGGGCTTTTTAGGTATATCCATCTTCCCGTCTGCCAGATAATGTAGTAGATGGTAAGTAGACGGATTGAAAGGTGGCTGAAAAGGCCGTCCGTTACATAATTTAGCAGACGACTTTTCACTAACAACAAGTCAAGTCAAAAATTCGTCCGCTACATTTTGTATCAGATGGGAACTGTTCCACAAAAATGATGGTGATCTGGGGGCATTTTGGTCAAAATGACCGTCCATTACATTATGTAGCAGACAACTTTTAAAAAAAAAAAAACTAGATCTGGCATGTCCGTCTTTTAAGGATGGATGCCAGATCACCCTGACAACTTAGTTAAAATTACTTGCGCGAGCAATAAATTAGCTCCCTATACATAATATAGATCTACAAAGCAAATGACTAGTTTTAAAAAAAAAATTCAAAAGAGAAGCACTACTACAATGATAAAGTGATAAACTAATGGCAAAATTTAGTAAGCATGAAACGGATTAACAAAAGCACCAAAAGTGTGCTCCAATAAAGATCCATTACCAAACAGATCTGAAAATTTGAAACAAAAAATGGCCAAATAGGAAGGGGCTTCGGTCTGCACGTTTCGTGTGGCTTTAAATCAGGGATTGATCACTTTATGGTGGTGGCAGATTCGTCTTCAATGATATGTATTCCTTAACCTTCGACAACAATTCATAGACCAAACCCCCATGAAGAGGTTGACCCTGATATTGTTGTCGTCTTGCATGGGCCGTGGCAAAAGGGAGGACTAAGCATCAAGTATAAGTATGTTCACATTTCCTTAAGACAGATTACTATGATTTAATACCTTGGAATTTTCTTATTAATTTAGTCGATCTTGTCCTTGTGAGGTTTTCAGTATTTACACTTCAGGGATAGAGGGTAACGACGACAAATTGGAAATTAATATTTGGTAGAATATTAAAATACAATTACTAACCAATGAAGTGTATGATGAAGAAAGGAACGATGACGAGCAGGATCTTGCGTTGGACAATGACTGAATGTACTGAACTCGCATATGTGTTTTCTCCGATGTCATTGCAGATTTTCCAGCCCATCCCACTTGGTCCCCTTTGATGATTTTTTTTGTTGTTTATTTTAATATCCATAATTAAGAAAACATTGATGTAACTCAATTCATAACTTGTATTGTATTACTATCTAGGAGTTGTACGACATTTATGTTTATTACAAGATGTTTTGGGTTAAATTTTAAATGTTGATTAATTGACATTTTTGTGTTAATTGAAATACAAGAAACAAGTTTTTTTTTCCTGAGAAAATAAAAAAAATGCTAGTAAGGACTTTTACCCACAAAATTCTACCAGGCTACTAGCAGAGGGATTTTATCCACGGTCATTTGGATTTTCCCCACGGTTTTTTACTGACTAAATTTTGTTAGTAAAACCCTATTTTTCACCCACATTATTACTGGCGACGGAATAATGCATAAATTTTTCACCCTCATTATTATTGCAACTCTTGGGTGTATTCGGGCTTAAGAAGCAGCTCAATTTGAACCAACTGATCTTTTTTCCCAAGTTAGTATAATAAAGAGCCACGAGATCAAACATTAGGGATACTCCTGGGTCAAGTGCCAAAAAAGAAGTACATCATCCGCGCACATCAAATGAATAAGACTTGGTGACTATTTGTCGGCCTGGATATCTCGAATTAGACGACGTTCTTCAACATGTTGTAACTTAGCGGACAAAGCCTCAAAACATAGAATAAACAAGAAATGTGAGAGCGGGTCGGCAAAAAAGGAGTAGTAAAAGTGCCATTGACAAGGAGAGAACGCATTACATGGTTAAACGCGCTCAGTGTTCCCAAAATTAAAATTGACGTAACACTGCATTAATAGAATTTCATCGCAACCGATCATCACCCTTACTCGTATCAACCTTCACGTTTGGTTAAATATTTGCACGGCAACCAGTGACCGGCAGTTTTGATCACGACCATACCCTCATCTTCGAGAACGTGAGATGCTAGCTACATGCTGCCTTTGGTTTCTCCCTACAATATTGTTGATTGACATTAAAGAATGCATGGACCCACAAAGTAAAATCACCGACGACTAAGCCAAATCTTTTATTGACAGAATTACCCTTCATTAATTCACCTTATGCCTCATCTCAAACCGATTCAGGTCACTTGAAAATTACAGTAGTCAACGTCTGGAGTGAATTTATCGAACGTCAGTTTATTTTACTTAAAATGTTATGAAAATAAATTAGCTCGACTCACTTTCTAGCATTTGCACTTCATTAAGATTATTTAAGATATTTAGTGGCAATCTTTTACTTGCTTTTTCATGGCACTTGTTTGACTTTTAGCGACTAAAATAATGATGCTAGCAATAAAATGCAATTATCAATCCTCTTTTAATAGATACTCCGTAAGGAATAAATAAAATCCACAGGATGTCATTTCAGCTCTACTTGTAACTTTTAACAGATTTTAAAAGTCTTTAATAATAAATAACGCATGTATTTAACTTCACTCTGGAGCTCAAACACTCAAAAGTTTTGTGTTGGGGACCGGTAAGTGCCCTAAGCTAAGCAAAGCAAAGTGTCCAAATCACATTAAAAAGGAGGGTACCAAATAATTATTGGAGGCATCCTTAGAGACTAACAATAAAAAGGAGGGTACCTGCGCAAAACCAAGAAGAAGACAGGAGAGGATATGATCTTGTCGACAACTTATGACGACTCTTATTCTGTGTCTCTATATACGTGTAACAATTTGCAATCCCATCTATGATCACAACAATATATATATATATATATATATATATATATATGTGTGTGTGTGTGTGTGTGTGTGTGTGTGTGTGTGTGTGAGAGAGAGAGAGAGAGAGAGAGAGAGAGAGAGAGGGTGGAGTCAAATATGTATGTCTTTGAATATTGTTGTGGTAAAGCGCATCACTGGACACACTTTTAATGATAAAATAAATAATAGATCGTGTAGATAATAAAATGGCATTGTAAAAAGCTTTTATTCAGAACTCATAGTTTAAACTTAACTCCTAAATTATTATTTCATATCCTTTGATACAATTAATGAACGACACTTATCAAGACAAATGCAGAAGTATATCAGATGAGTACAGACATCAACACCCAAATGTACATCAGAGAGTAGAGTGAGCAAGCATTGTGACATAAGTATCATACTAGCAGCTATTTCATTTTATAGATTGCAACCGAATCATCGGCCATTGGACAAAAAAATGAAAAATGTCATGTGAACTATCAGATTTTACTTTCTTAATCTCTAAGCTAGCTGAGACTACTGATATACTCGATACAGTGGCAGTGATTATGTTTGACTTTTGCACTGTGATATCAGACTCTGACTTCTTTTGTGCAGATAAACCTACCCCCGGACCAACTCAAGGAGGCCATTTTGCGTCTATTGCTCGTAAGGACCGAGAACAAGATGGTATTTAGACAAACACATAAATATTAATTGTACAATTCTATTCAGGTGATGGAAGTTTGTGAATAGTTAATAAGTCATGAAAAGAGCGATGACCTATACGTGATACGAGTAATCTAATCAAATTATTTCGTAACGGAGCCCATTTAATTTTGACGTCATTTTCTTATTATTAAAAGAAGAGTTTATCATAAGAATAATAATATACTCCATTCGTCCTTAAAAGAGTGATCCATTTGACTTTGCATATATATTAAGAATTTAGGTTATATTTTGTGTTTTTTTCATTTTACCCTTTAGAGAGGGGGAAGCGAGTGGACCATGATAGAGAAAATTAGTTGGTAGAGTGTTAAATGTGGGGGAGAATAGAATAAAAAAGTATAAAGTGGTGCGCCAGGAGAGACAAAATAAGTTGGTAGAAAATTAAATGTGCTGAGAGAAATAGAATAAAAAAGTATAAACACGATAAATATATAAAAATATCGATATAATATTTTTTAATTTAAAAGTAATCAATTTTTATGAGACGATTCAAAAAGAAAATATGATCGGTACTATTTTTAGGAAGGGGAATAGTATAATAAAAAGATAACAATGCTGCTATGCCTGATATTTGTACGCTGGGGAAGCAGATATACAGTCATAGAGTGGGGGTGGGGGGAGTGGATAGTCCAATCGAGACAGGTGGTCTGGTTGCATTTGGTGAAAAGGCTGACACGGACGTTGACTCTATTGTACGGAACTGTCAGATGCAGAATAATTTGGAGAGAGAAAACATAGGCTGTGCCTACTACTGCCTATATCTCTCTCTCTCTCTCTTTCCGTGGACGTGGGCATCTTAGTTCAACACATCCCAGTTCGTACAGATGGGTGCATATTTTATTGTTTTATCCAAAAATGAAGGGTACGGTACCTTTGTCTCAGATAGTGTTCCATATAATAATAATAATCTACTGATTGCATTATTGTTATAGGTTTGATTTCTGCAAAGGAGACTGAAAATAATATTCTGCCCTCTCTCCGTCCCATAAAAATTGCACACATTTTGATTTGTACAAAGTTGAAGAAGTTGGCCAAATACTTCATTTGTTTCGGTCATCTCCTCACTAAAGACACTCTTTTTACCATTCTACCCTCTGTCTTCCTGTGGTGCAGGCACAATTCCTCTGTCAGGGGCCTCATCCATCAAGGTACGACATATCCGTTGTCCTCATACAAACCATTACCGGAATCCTGACCGCGTTGGCTCCTTTTATCCCCCTCCACCACATGTTGTTGCCATGAATGTAAAAAAGTTAAATTTTCAGACCACGCTGCAATTTACCGGCAGTTATGGTTTCGATGGCGGCAGTTGATTAAATGGTGGTGATTGGAATTGATTAATAGGTTTCCGTCGGCCTGCACCACCGCTAAAAACTGTTTCTCCTAGCGGTCAACAATAACCAATGAGCAAGAAGCAAGCATTAAAAAAGCAGCAGATCAGGAGGGCTAACATTAGCTCGGTCCTCTATGAACACCCGTCCAATCAATAATACACACACACACACAGACAGTTACCATGCCATCTCTAAACTCAAATATTATCGACCATTTTTACACCCACAACGTAATGCATACGATTACGTTCAAGCACCAGTTTTGGCTAAATACATGATGTTACAACTGTCAGAGCGAGTAGCAGTATGTGCTCTTTCACCTCTCAGTACGAAAGGTCATAAACCATCACTTACCAAGAAATTAAACAGAGGTCAATACCGGACTCTTATTTTGGGATTGGAGAAATTTGTTAGTCTTTGATATTTTGTACATGTAGCTCCATAACCTTTGTGTTTCTTGCTCAATGATCAACATCAGTCTCAAAATGTGTTGAAAGCTCACATCTTGGAGAATCTGTGTGTTTCCCGGCAGCTTCCTTTGTCACTGTCTTCAATCTTCATTGCGAAGTTACTCAATCCCCAATATCTGAAATACAAAATGTAACAAAAGCATAATCAGCTGAAGCTCATGCTCAAATCGACCGACTAGGTCACGGGGTCATCATATTATTGTAATGAGGAATAGGTAGAACAATTTTTAATGTACAACCTAAGTTTATTCTCTGCTGTATGCTAAACCTACCATCCCATAAATATGGTCAGGTTTATACTAAAATCATGAAACTGATTCGGCAATGGTAAATAGAAGTCGGAACTCTAGACATACACACACACACACATAAAAACCTAGCCGCATGTCTATCTTGAGTGAGAGCATGGTAAAGCTAGGACGAGAGGAAGCACAAGGGTAGATTCTGTGAAAAGTGAGGAATGAGAGCCATGTGCCATTAGAAAAAGGGCGGCTCAGCGCATAATTCCCGCCATTGGGGGCCTGGGAAGGGCTGATGTCCACATTGGGACCTAGAAGTCAAAATTTGGGTTGAGCCAAGGGTCACACCCATTTATTTTCAACTATCATGCGTAACTTCTAAATTCCTGTCAAATCTTTATAATTTCACAAAATTGAAAGTGGTAGAAACAAAATGAGATAATTACAAAAATGTCTCTGATGTTAGGGTGAAATTAAAGTCAAGGGCACTAAGGCTATTTTATTGGGTTTTTGTTTTAAGTTTTTTCTCCAGTTTTGTAAAGTGGAGAAAAAAAAAGTTTGGCACACAGTTTTCATTTTTTTTCCCCTTCAGTTTTGCAAACTAGTTGGGCTGTTTTTAAAAACTATCATTTAGGAGTCTTAGATTTTTCAGTTTTGTTTTTTATTTTGAGACCACCACCACCCTCCTATTGCCACAGCCACTGCAGCCCGCCGGACAACCACTGCCTGCTGCAACCGCAGCCCGCCGGCCGGCCACCGCCACCTGCAACTGCAGCCCGCCGGCCGGCCACCGCCACGCGCCACTACCACCACCACAAACCACCACTAAAGAAAAAACTCAAAATAAAAGCTGAGTAATCAAACACCCAAAAGAAAAAACTAAAAATAAAAAACTGGATAATCAAATACCTATTTGTTTTGTAAGAAATAAAAACTAAACTGATTTTTTTTATTATTTTTTTTGGAGACAAAAAACCAAAACTAGAAGTGATTTCAAACGCTACCTAAGTTTCAAAATTTTACATACCATGAACAAAATCTTTAAAAATATAACACTTGTGTCCAACCATTAAGGTTCCATCTAAAATATGTACTTTTTTAATGATGTCATCATTACGTATTTTGAAAATAACAATACTACCCTTGTACTGTATATACTGAATAATGTTTATTATTTTGAGTTAAATACACATTAGTATCCTAAAACTACCCCGAAATCTCAACTGAGGGTCCAAATATTTATTTTTTACACAAAAGGGTCTGTAGTTTCATATCGTCCAAATTCCTAACGTTCTAGGCAAAAACCGTCAGGTGCAATTGTCCGAACAGGTTTAATTTTTTTCTTCTCTTTTTCAGTTTTGCACTTCTTCTTCACAGACCCACCCGCCCCCTTACCCATCACCAAATCACAATAAAGCACACACTCAAGTCGGCCTACACCAGATTGGCATCACCATTGCCTCGCCGCCATCATCACTGCCAGCACCAGTCTCATCACAGCATCGCAGGAGACATCGCCCACCATCGCCAAGACTACAACCACCGTCGCCGCACCACTATCAACAGTCACCACCGCCGCGGCTCACCTAAAACCACCAGCAAATCGGCCTCACCACCACACCACCAAATCACAACAACCCACCGGCATCATAACAGCACCACTAGCAGTCGGATCAGAGTCGTGACGGCCCGATCGATCACCAACACCATCATCACCGGACGTCTAACACCGGTCACATGGTGGGTGACGGGATCGTCGTGAGCAGGAGGTGTGACTTTTGGTTTGCGACGAGGTTAGCGAGGTGGTGGCGGATCTAGGGACGTTGGGGGTTGGCGAGGTCGCGACAGGGTTGGGATGTGGAGACGGTAATAGGTGACGACGGTTGGCGCTGCCACGATTCGTCGCCGGCGACTGGCGCCTCTGTTATCGGTTGTGGGTGGGGCTTGGGAAAAGGGTTGGCTATGATTTGTAAATTGGGATTAAACTAGGGTTTTGAAAAATATTAAACATGTCCGAACAAAATTGCCCTGCCGGTTTAAAACGTTAGGAATTTGGAGGGAAACCCTTCTTTATTGCAAATTTGAAGCTACAAACTTTTTTGTGTAAAAAATAAATATTTGGACCCTCATGTGAGATTTCGGGATAGTTTAAGGGTACTAACATGAATTTAACCATTATTTTTAAATTAGGATTTCAAATCCTAATTTGAAAATTAGAAATATTCATTAAAAACCATTACTCTTGTAGACTCTAGAGAGAGAGAGAGAGCCACCCTCTCACTATTCTTTTGTACTCTCCGCCCATGAGACCACCACCACCACCATCAGTGCAGCCACTGTCACAGTTCTGGTGAGCCACCATGTTCCAAGAATGACCCAAACCGAAGAAACCACCACCACTAGCGGCGGCAAAGGAGCTAAAACGGCCATGATGATTATGGTCCCCTTATAAGACGTAGTACAAGGCCGAGCAGCCTGGTGCTAGGCTCCATAATACCCTGTGCTCTATTTTATTCCCTCCGATTCTACCTCAAACGCCACTGCTCTAAACCCACCCCAACAGACCCGCGGGCGGGGTTGCATAGGGTTCAATCTACGTGGCCTAGAGGCTCGGGTGAGGCCACTCATGCATCTGGCTGGGCTAATTCTGTTGCCAGACAGGCTAATACCCCATATCATATGGAATTGAGGGTTTCTGAGTTGAAAGTAGCCTAGACGGTGTTAACCAGCTTGGATTGGCCGGAAACAAGGTGGGTAATCACATATATGTGAAAATTAATGGGGAGACTCAGGGGTACAACTGTTAATGAATATGGTACAACCATGCATAGCTCTTGGTGGGTATCTAGTTATATGTTAGAGCATATGGTGGTGGCAGCAGCGAGGGGGTGGGGGAGGGTGGCAGCAACCGCGGTAGGGTGGGCGGAGGGTGGGCACAACAGCGGCGGGGTGGGGGGAGGGAGGGAGAGAGAAAGTTTAGTAAAGTGGCCCCTAAAAAAGTCTAATTTTCTCTTTTAGACGAAGTAATGGCAGTTCAAAAATAAATAACCATCTAACTTACGGGCAATAAAGTCATTTTCTTAAAACCGTTAGGTTTTTTAAGATTCCGTTTGGTCGACGGACATAAATGTTATTTGTCCAAACTAATGGACACGCTTGTAATTTTACCCTAACCTCAGGGAAATTGCTGTAATTATCCCCAAACAAAATTCTGCTGTAGTACCCAATATATTGGCAGGCATGTGCTATATTGGCATCTCTGGTTCAAGCCTCACGGCATTCATCATGCAGGAGAGATCTGTGCACTGTGATGCACTAGTGGTTAAAGACCCGTTGTATCTAATGTTACCCAACGAGGGAATATAACTGGTCGTCCTTAATTCACATATTTGACCAATTTGATTGGCAAATAAGCTTTGCAAAATAAGAGTGGTTATGCCAACCCTATAAAGCCAACTCGGGCAAGCAGAAAGAACCACGTGCTAACTAAAGATACTAGATGCTCCCTTGATTTCACAATGTTGGCACCAATTAGAACGTCAAAGTTGTAAAAGACATAGTTTGTTACCCACTTTAACCTCAAGGCAAGAATTGAGGACTTGCTTGTAGGTCACAAGCTTAATGACCCAAGTTGGGTTGAGGCAGTAGTCACTGTCAAGTGGGAATTGTGCCGAGGATGGGCGATGCAACTACGGTGGTCGAGGACAAATTCGTCGGCAGTGGCGGGGTCCAGCTGCCATTGCACGTCAGAGAAAACTGCTGATACTGAGTGTCACATGATACATCAACTGAAGGTGCAGGTGTTGTCTTACTCGTGGTGGGATGTGTAAGAGAGAGAAGTTATGTAGTAAATTCGCTGAATTCATGTTCTAAAGTTCGGACTAGGCGTATGTTCTAGAGTAATTCAAAGAATAAAATGTACAGTTACTCATTTGCTTTATCTGGTTTAACAATAGAAAGCAAATCCTTCACTGCTCGCATTTCTTATATGGAACTTCGTAATCTGCACTTAGATGTTTAAGTGCACTCAGAGATCCCTGTAAACTACGATGAGATCACGACACCCGAGCGGTGGGCCGGGAGAGCTCTGACTACCTTTTGGCAAATATCCGGAGGACAATGGTGGTGATCCCCCATCAAGTGAAAGTCCAATCCAAGGTTAGATTTGGCAAATGAAGGGGAATTATTATAGCTTAGCTTTAGAAATGCAGCCACCATTCTCAAACAAACCAAAAACACCGTCATGCAGCGAAGGGAGTATTATTTTTTACTAGTTGAGCAGCTCCCTCTAAACTTCAAGCAAAGGAGTATTACGAGAAATCCCTGAACCTGGGATTTATTTGTTAAGAAAGAGATGATAGCATGTCTGTACCAGGAGCTCTTGGCCTTAGGTCATTGCCCAAGGCCACAGGAGAAAGGTTGTCGCAACTGAGAGTCAAAGGATCATCCTCTATTATGGCTAAAAATACCGTGCGCAATCAGCAACTATATCCTTTATGCTTAAAACTTTAACTTAAATGCGTCTTAAGGTAAGGTCTTCTACCTTCCTGAATCATTCTGTTCAAGCATTGGCTCAAACTACTCCATATGTAGATATTGAACGACACACCAAGCTTCATTACGCCATCACCTATTCCTATACAACTACTTGAATACGTAAATTAGTGGGAAGAGAATACTGGAAAAGAAAGAAAGAAAAGCAAGCGAACAAAGTAATAATTGTTTAAACAACTTAGTTTCTGCTAAATAAGTTTAATCAGGGTGTTTATGTGGTCAAAGACCCAGGTAGCATAGTACAAAGCATTGCAAAAGCAGACCATGCCAAAAATTGTAACAAACAGACAAAGGGTCTCAAAAAAAATAGCATGCAGTAGAAAACAGAGACGTGAAAATGGCCTACAATTTTTAGTTTTACTTTTTACGAAACAGAGTTCTACTAAGACCTGAATCATCCACAAAAAATGTCTACTCCCATGCAAAGCGAACTGTGGCCCGTCACCCATGATGCTCTTCACGGCAGTCAACGCCCCTCTCCTTCCTCCACTACTCTTGGGAAGCCTGGGGAGGAAGAGGATTCCCGGGGTTGAAGTAACAAGAAACCAAAAAACGATCACAAGGAAGTCTCGAAGTCCGATAGTTTTCAGGAATTGGGATCCATAGGCATTCCCCCTCCCGGAAACGGAGTTAATTTTGAGAAGTCATACAGAGATGCGGTGGCCAAGAAACCCAACAATGCAGTCCTCTTTGATGACAATATGGAGGAAGAAACCTCAGATGAAGATATTGATGAAGAAAGTGAAGATGACTTAGCCAACATGGAGATCATGGAGGAAGACCACAGCGAGGAAAACCCCTTACTCCCCAAGATTACCCTGTCCCCAAATCTGAACAAAAAGATCAGGAAACAATGGAAGACCAGCCTCATCATAAGATTGATGGGGAAGACTATTGGTCTCCGCGCCCTATCCACTCGACTAAGAAACCTCTGGAGTCTCCAAGGGGATTTCGAACTTGTGGACCTTGATAATGGCTTCTTCCTGATTAAATTCAATTTCTTGGAGGATTACCATCTAGTTGCGAGTGGGGGACCGTGGATTATCCTGAATCACTATCTTACAGTTAGGAAATGGGAGCCCAACTTCAAACCTTCCAAAGCACAAGAAGTCAAAACAGCCATATGGCTAAGGCTACCCGAACTACCTATTGAATACTATGAAGAACGAGTTCTTTTCAAGATTGCCAAGAAATTCGGGAAACCGATTAAAATAGATTTCAACACAGCCACGTCTACAAGGGGGAAATATGCAAGGGTTTGCATTGAGATGGACCTAGCAAAACCCCTTATCCCGGCATACATCCTCGGAAATAGAAAATATAGGGTACAATATGAGTATATTACTAATTTGTGCTTCTCGTGTGGCAGGATTGGAAATCGACGGGAAAATTGCCGAGAACAACCAGAATCCTCACCGGAGAAGATGAAGAATACCGTTGATCTACCTAACGGAAACCTGCAAAAAAATTCAGTGATAGTGACAGAACAAGATAAGGTAGCTAACCACTCCAGTCTTACATCAAAGGAAGCTGAGCTGGACGAGTCAGAGTTTGGGCCTTGGCTTTTAGCTAAAAGAAGAGGAAGAAGACCTATTCAAGGCAAGACACTTTTTCAACCTGGCCCAACAAACCGATCTGATAATGTCAAAGAAATCCAAAAGGTCGAGAGCAGGCCCTCTCCTCTAAAGAATGAAAAAAGGCCAGCCACGGAAAGACTGATACAAAATGAACCGAGACAACCTCAACCTCTAGAAGCCCAACAGGTGGGCTCCCCCGCGAATGTTTTGGGCCAAGCCCAAGCGAAGGAACCGGACAAGTTAGACACAAGTGACCAAATCAGCAAGGAGGCCTCCATCCCCGCCCTGGGCCAGGCCATTGGTGGAAAATTCTGGGCCCTTTCAGACAACACTGATGAAGAAGAAGAGATTCTCATGGATATTGACAGTTCCAGTTCGGCTCCTTGAACAGATCTAAGACACCAACAGTCAAACCCTAACCCCAGTCACTTTCGGTCAGATCCCCCCTCCTGCCGAGTCACTCCCCCTCCACACTCACCAAGTAAGATCCACAACCCTATCACCATATCCAGGAAGAAAACCACGCCAAAACCCACAGACTATTATAGGGTCACTTCCTCAAAGCCTGAAAATGGACACCACCCCCATCCAACTTTACCGACTAAATAGAGAGATTGTCAGCCCCCGTCATAAACACCAAGACCCCCGAATTTCATGTGATCCGGGTGCTTTGGACGAACGAGGAAGTCAGACTAAAAATAGAATACAGGAAGGTGGGAAATGCTCCCATGACAGTTCACCTGGCTCAAGTAGTTCCCATGCGGAGCCAAATCCTAGAGGAGACTTGGACCAAGTCAGTCTTGCATATCCCAAATAGACTTCCCCTTCCAAATCTTCTTGAGTGTAAGTCCATGGATATCTTCATATGGAACTGCGGTGGTGCAGGAAACAATCGCTTCCGAAACGAGTTCAGGGAAATCAGTGTCCGATTTAGACCAAATATCATTGCGATCTTGGAGCCCATAGTTAATTTCTCCAAAATGGGGAACTTCTTCCATGATCTGGGTTATAGCACCTCCTGTATTGTCAATCCTGAAAGCAGAATGGGCAGACTCTGGATGTTCTAGGACTCTAGCCAAGTTATCTTTGCCGTCCTTCAGGCCACCAACCAAGTTATCCATACGGTCATCTTGAGGAAGGACTATGAGGATTGGGTCTTCTCCGCGGTCTATGCCAGCCCCAATCCGAGCAAACGAGATCTTCTTTGGCAAAATTTGATCGACTTTGCCCCCAAGAATGACATGCCATGGCTGATAGGGGGTGACTTCAACAACATAGTTGACCAAAATGAAAGAAGAGGAAGAGGAGACAACTCTGATAATCTTAGAATCGGCAAATTTCGGGACAGAATTGATAAATGTGGATTAGTGGATCTCGGATGTACTGGCCCTAAGCTGACATGGGCGGACAGAAGACAGGGTTGGGCCAACGTCCAAAAGGGACTGGATAGAGCGACGGCGACCCCAGAGTGGTGCTTGATCTTCCCAGAGGCCCAGGTCTGCAATCTTCTTCGTACTTCTTCTGATCACTGTGCCATTATTGTCAACTGCTCAGGTACTCTCTTCAAAAAACCTTTTCATATAAATAAACCTTTTCGAATTGAAGCGGCCTGGATGCAACATAATAATTTCAAGGACCTTGTCGTGCATGCCTAGAATAACCATGATTCCCTTTCTGACAAAATTAAGACTTTTCAAACCAAAGTGCAAATCTGGAACAAGCAGTTTTTTGGTAACATCTTCAGAAGAAAGCGTAGATTATGGGCTAGGTTACTTGGGATCCAGAAAACTCTAGCTGACCACAGATCCCATAATCTTGAATGCCTCGAAAGGACTATCAGATCCCAATATATAGAGACCCTTGAACAAGAAGAAATTCTTTGGCGTCAAAAGTCCAGATCAAATTGGCATTCCCAAGGAGATCGAAATATTAAGTTCTATCATGTGTCCACTCTTGCTCGAAGGAAGAGAAATCAAATCCTCGCCCTTCAAGCCCCTGATAAGAGATGGATTTCTGATCCTAGAAAACTTGAAGACCATATTCTTGAGCATTATTATAATCTTTTCCATGATACCAATCAGATCCACAGCAGATCCACCCTCAATTTTAATTCTCCCTTCATCGATGACTGTGATGCTAAATCTCTGTCCCTTCCCATTAGCAATAAGGAGATTAAAGATGCCTTTTTCAATATCAAAAGCCTCAAAGCCCCAGGCCCTGATGGGATTAATGGCCTATTTTATCATAATTATTAGGATATAGTGAGTCTCTCCTGTTGCAACTTCATTAAGAATTGTTTCAGTACCGAGAAAATGCCTGAATCAAACAATGAAACCTTTTGTCACTCTAATCCCTAAGGTGGACAACCCTCACAGTATAGCCCAACCAATTCAGGCCCATCAGTTTGCTAAATGTGTCCTGTAAAGCTCTTTCAAAAATCTTAGTTACCAGACTGAGGCCACTTCTGGATAAACTCATTAGTCCTGCTCAAATCAGTTTTGTCCCTGGTAGGTCTACCATAGATAATGCCATTATCCCCCAGGAAATCATTCATACCCTTAGGAACAAGAAAGGAAAAACTGGAGGTCTTATATTCAAAATTGATCTAGAAAAGGCCTACGATAGACTCAACTGGGATTTCATCCAAGAAACTCTTGAAGAATTCAAATTTCCTAGGAAACGGATCAACCTCATAATGAACATGATCTCTGGAGCCTCTCTATCTCTCCTGTGGAATGGAAAACCCCTCAAACCTTTCAAACCTAAGAGGGGCATTAGACAGGGTGATCCCCTCTCCCCCTATATTTTTGTGTTATGTATGGAGAAGCTTTCTCAAATGTTTCAAGATTGCAATAAGAACAAAAAGTGGTTGGGTCTTAGAGCCTCCAAAAGGGGTCCTTTAGTTTCACACCTTTTCTACGCGGATGACCTTATTATATTCTGCAAAGATAATGATAAAGAGTGCAACCAAGTCATGGAGTTGTTGGATGATTTCTGCAGGATATCTGGTCAGAGTATTAATTTCAAAAAATCTAGGATTTTTACTTCCCAGAATATCCCCAAGATGAAGGCTCAAAGTATTAGCCTGAGAAGTGGTATTCCTTTGACTAACAATTTAGGGACTTACCTTGGCTTCCCTTTGATCCATAGTAGAGTCCCAAAATCTCTGTATAACCAGTTGGGTATTAGGAAAGTCAGATATAACAATCTAGCTAATCTGGCCAAGTTGGGCTGGAAACTTATTAATCAGGATCAGTTATTGTGGGTTAAAGTGATTCATGACAAGTACGTTAAAAATAGAAGTATGTTGGATTGGGGAACCACCAAAAAGGGCTCGCCAGTCTGGAAAAGTATTGTTCGAATTCTGCCTTACCTCAAAAAAGGGGTTAAGTGGAACATTAACAATGGAAATAGCACCAACTTTTGGAAGGATTGGTGGTGTGGGCAAGCCCCCCTGGGAAACTCCCATGACGTTGACAGGGATGACATTAAAATCAATCAGGTTATAAAGAATGGGCTTTGGAATAAGGATACTCTGAAAGAATGGGTGAACCCTGATACTCTTAGAAATATCCTTAGCATCCATCTCCCCATAGATCAAGACAAAAAGGACCAACCCTCTTGGAACCCTAATCCCCAGGGTAGATTTAGTGTTAGTAGTGCTTACAATTTTATATGTAAAGACAGTATGGGGAGAGAACAGGAGGAAGATGTCGATTGGAAATGGATTTACTGACTCCAAACTCCACAGAAAAATATTATGCTCTTGTGGCTTATCCTTTGGGAAAGGCTTCCTTCTAACAGCCTTAGGATGACCAGAAATCTCACTAATGACAATACCTGTCAACGTTGCAAGCTTCATGTGGAAACTACAGCCCACATAATTAGAGACTGCCCTAAAGCCAAGAAAATGTGAAGTAAACTTATGTCTCCTGTTCTCCTTAGAAAGGCGGATAATCAAAGTATTCCCGAGTGGCTTAAAGACAACCTACTAACTAAAGGAAAGCTTGACTTTGGAGGAATTGAATGGTCCTACACTTTTATTGCTATCCTATGGTTTATTTGGAAAGGCAGGAACAAGGAGAGCATTGAAGGAATCGTGGGCAAAGAAGAGATCGCTTGGAAACTGGCCCTGGAGTATGCCAAAGAAACAATGGAGGCTTTCTCCAAATCGAAGGACCCAAAGATCAAAAATCAGAAACTTATTCATTGGGTGTTACCGGGTGCAGGGAAAATCAAGGTGAACACAGATGGAAGCGTGCTACAGGACAAGACGGGAGGTTTTGGAGGACTGATCAGGGACGATAAAGGTACCTGGACGGGAGGTTTCTTCGGCAGACTACTCACCTGTAATGCCCTAGAGGCTGAACTCCATGGCATCCTCAAAGCTCTCATGCTAATCAAGTATGAAGGCTACAAAGAAGCAGTGATCGAGACAGACTCATCGGTAGCTAAAGACCTAATCACCCAGTCCAACAATCCCTGGCATCCACTCAACAACATCCTCTTGGATTGCAGATTCCTGACGAAGGCTACGAGTTCCTCCATCCTACATGTCCTGAGAGAGGGGAACAAATGTGCTGATACTTTGGCTATGCTTGGAGCTAACCAGGAGAAGGATTTTGAATATTTAGATCAGACACCTATGGAACTTATGTCGCTGTTACGGCTTGATGCCGAGGAATTTAATTATGCGCGTTTGTAACTGACTTTCTTCAAGTAATATTATTTCCTTCGAACCAAAAAAAAAATCTGTGGGGGTCAGTGGAAGAACAAGTGCCATTGAGATTCATAACATTTCAACAGAAAGAACTTTATCAAGCTCAAGTTCTCTTGTGTCAATTGAAGATATATAAAATAATTCTAAACATTTGGGACAAACATGGTGCAGATTTTAGCACAAAGAATTGTCATTAAGAAGAGGCAAGGTTAATTTTCTTGATGAGATGCAAAAGATCATACCTTAGATTTTAGCATGCAAAAATTACTTTGGTTTGTCTGTTAGAGTCACCAGCGATCTGAGAACACCTGGACTGATCTTATCAGCAAGAGCACCTTTTTCTGAAATCCAAAAGGACTTCTCCTTGACATAGCTTTGCAGCTTGTTGACATCAAAGTCAAGTCTTGTTTGATCTACATACCAAATATAAACAAGTTCTTTCAAAAAGACCCCCAAAGAGAAACATAGTGAAGAAAACAATAGGCCAACAAGGACATTCTAAACACAAACTAGTTTGCTATGTCAACTATATGATCAGAAGATTGATGCGCTCAATAAAAATGACCACAATATTCAGCTTCTCAACTGTCAAGTATTAGTAAACTCAGTTCTGGGAAGCTTGACCTCAGACTATAAAATTGCAAGAAAATTAAAAGAAAAACAAGTTTCTGCAAAGATGGAGATCTTGAGATACATAAGCTCACTTCTAGACGCTAGTACTAACTACAAAGTGCACTTTCTTATCAGACAAATGGTTCCAATTAGGTTTTGCAAATACAAATAAAACACAAATGAGACACCTGTCCCGCATTGAATGTGCAAGAAACCCTGCCATGGCACTTAAGAGTACCAACTGGGCTAGCCTCTTGCGTTAGGCAACATATATGCGGCCTTGGTTCTGGATCATTCAAATGGCATGAATAATGATTCGGGCTAAGTCATTCGGTTGGCATGGCCACATTGCATTTACAAGCTCCCTTAGTGCATTGTCATATCAATGACAGTTTGGGTTTAAAGGACTTTTTGCTATTTCAACGAGCTCTCTTATGCACGTTGGGTGGAGATGTCCTGGGGAGGAGGGCATTTGGATCCAGTTCCGGTGCTGTCGGAAGCTGGAAAGGGGTCATTACTAGGTGGGGTTTCAGAGTCCATGAATCACACATCCTTTGTCGGGATTAAGTTTTGGTTCTCCGACTTGTTTGGTTTGGCTTTGGATCGCAACTCCTGTGTTGCCAACTAAACGAGTACTGCTGGCAATGGCCACCTTCGATTTGGGGGGCCAGTCCGTGACTGGGAGCTCAAGGCGGTGGATTCCTTTTTGCCTCGCTTGTGTGGAAATCAAACAGGAGGGCACCTTCTCAGTTTGACCCCCCTTCTACTCTACATTGCATGTTGGAATTTTGTCTTTTCACGGAGGAGTATTTGGAGGGGAACAGCACCCTATCTTCGTATTCACAGCAGCTCGGAGTGCCATTTTGATCAGTTATATTATATTTTCAGGAGGGTCAGATTTTGATTACATTGTGTGTGATGTTTAAGAAGAGCAGAGACTCGGTTGATCATTTGCTTCTTCGTTTCAAGGTCGCAAATAGGGTTTGACAGTATTTTTCTTTGCCTAGCTGGAATCCAGTGGGTCATGTCAAGGTACATAGGGGGTTGTCGAAAGCATGGGGTTGGATGCAGGTGTCTGAAATTCCCGTCGGAGTTGGAGATTGGTGTATTTAAAGCTAAAGGAACAAACAAATATGTTGTCCGCTTTGCCTACTTTATTCTGTGTCAAGACGGAATTTCCTAATTCAGCCGTTGCATTATGAAGATGAGTTTTATATTGGCACTGTTATGTAGTTATTTTTGGTTTCTTCTTTTTCCCTTGTGTTTTTGTGAATTGTGGGTGGTATTGCGTTCCTGGATTAGCTCCAGGTAGAACCATGTAGGTTACTATTTCCTTCTTAGCATACATTTTTCCTCGTGAGACAGGTATGTAGGCATATTTTGTGGGCCCTAAAGTATACATCAACTCCAGCTTGAGTACCTCGTGTTTTCAACATATCAAATAAAGTACCTTAAACCATTTTCTCAACTCAAACAAGCACAAAAGTGGACGGAGGTGAACAACCGTAAATTTGTTTTTTTCAGGGGCAATTGTACCAGTACAAAAACAAACCTCCACAAACACGTAGCATGTATTGTTTATTCTTTCCTTTTCAAATTTGTGTGTGTGTGTGTGCGAGAGAGAGAGAGAGAGAGAGAGACAGAGAGAGAGAGGGAGAATAGACCCAATTTCAATGGCCACAACAACCAGCCACTACCATCAGAAACCACCATCACCACCTCTGCACACGTCTTCACCTATGGGCGCAACCCCTGCGTCAACAGCGTCATCAAACTGCTAGAACGCTGCAACAGCGGGCGGGTAGCAGCCACCCACCGGTGAAGGAAAATCAGTGGCGAAATTGGAGGCAAGGGTGTTTCTTGACAGGGCAGTGGAAAAGGAGACCGGTGTGGTGACAAAACGAAATGTTAGTGGCCCGTGGTTTTGGATTGTGAGAGGATTTGAGATCCAGGACAAGGTTCCGCTGTGCATTGATCAACGGTGACAATGGAGGATCTGGAGACAGGAGGTTTGTTCGCAGTGATTGGCTTCTTCATTATGTTGTGATTGCTTACCATCGAAAAATTTTGACTTTCTCTGCTATCTTATGTTGGTTATTAATGGCCTTTTTTTCTTTTTTTTTTTTTTGAGACATCAGCAGGATTCTTCCTGTTTGTAGTTTTTTCTTATAATTTTTTTGACAACAGTGACAGAAATATCCGAAATGGCTGAGATACTTGACTTTATGATCTGCATTAAGATCCGTAAGTGGGTAGGATGAGTGATGTTGATGGCAGGCAGCAATGATGAGACCAATAGATGTGTCTTGGTGATCAGCAACAGGGCTGCAGTGATGGCGGTTGCAGAAAGCCGGAGATTGAGGAACTAGGGTTTGCTGAACTGGAGAAATTCAAGTCTATAATGGAGGAGATAAAGAAAAAGTTGGCAGTCGTGAGATTACAATGATAACCAACAAGGTGGCGCTTTAGTGATTCTGGAAAAAAAAAACTTCGTTCCATAACTGATCACCGTTTTAGGATTTCTTGGTCAAATTAGTTAATTTACTGTTTAAGTTGATTTGTATTAGCCAGAGATTTGTTCATATAAAAATCAATTTTGAAAAGTTAAAAGGCTGTTTATGGTTAAATTTTAGCTGAATACGATCTCTATCACTTACGTACAACGAAGATGAAGTTGAGTTACTAATATTTGACCAAACAAAAAGATGTAATGTCGGAGGGTGAGTTTATAGTAAGTTTCACTATTGCAGGGTGGGATGAAGTCGGTATGGATAAAGAGGGGAGTAGTGATGCCGTTTGGTTGCCGGAGTGATGGGTGGAAGAAGACGATGTGATGTGGGTGTTGTGTCTCTCACAATGCATAAACTTTGAATGCTTTAAGAAGCAACTCAAAAATAAGAAATCATGCATGAATTTCTCTTACAAATTTGTAGCCTAACTCAACCTACTAATTATTTACAGATGAACTTAGGCAACAGGCTTGTCTTATGACTTATGGGTATAATGAAGAACAGAAAAGAGCAAGGAAAGTGCGCCCGGGATAAATCATATGCAGGAAAAGACCCCACAAAAATTGAACCGAAGATAAGCATGCAAAACTGGAAAATAAATACTAGTGTACCTAGACAAGCAGTATTCAACTATATGACATTATGAATGTATTAGGAATTACAGATTGACAACTGCAAGAGAATGGATTGAAACATTGACATCAAGTAAAAAGATTACATCCAACAAGTAGATACTAATTTTCATGTAGGTCTTACATTCTATTTTTCATTATTTTGTTTTTGAAGTTCTAAAACTTCACTGCAATAAAGGGTAAGTTCAGTACGACAATAATGATAATTACTTTTCACTATTTCTGTAAGCCCACTGCCAAGATATGCAGTGCATAGCCTCACATACCTTGCACTGAGCTACCCCAGGACAAAAGGGTAAAGGATCTGCAAAGAAACTAAACTTGGCTGTGAAATGCCTAAACATCTAGCTCCACCCCAACTGCAACAGTCCAAGTCCTGTATACGGATTTCCCTTACATAGCCATAGTCCAAGTCCAAGGA
This sequence comes from Escallonia herrerae, assembly GCA_033070095.1. Lineage (NCBI taxonomy): Eukaryota > Viridiplantae > Streptophyta > Magnoliopsida > Escalloniales > Escalloniaceae > Escallonia > Escallonia herrerae. The sequence continues at coordinate 148,339 of JAVXUP010000344.1, read as the reverse complement.
TACTAAACACAACGATGACAACAACATAAAACCTCCCAAAAACATACATCCCTCAAAGTGGCCTTCTCTATCCATTTATGTCTTACGTTCTTTTACATTGATTATCTTCAATATTAATTATGAGCAAAACCAAGTCATATGAACGATGGGATGAAGTGTTTTGACTTCCACACTATCGGTAACCATGCACAGGTTACTATAGTAAAGAAATAACAAGATAACCCAAGGCATGGACACCAGAGCTGACGTGCTACAAATAAAATAAAGGATTCTAAATTACTAGCAGAATAACACAAACAACCCATATATAGTAAAGTAATTAAATGTTTGTTCCCTTCAGATATATTTTTTTTCCCATTTAGTTTACACAATTCTGACATGAAACTCTAGATAATATGGCATATACAAGCCTTTTAAACATTGAATGATCAACATCAGAAATGTCCATGATATATAAAGGAACAAATACCACGAGTATTTTACTGACAATCATAATATTAACTTGAGCCTTAACAGTTTATTAAATTATTTAGGCCTTGTTTCTGGTTTCAAGATCCTAATCTTACGAAAAAATCAGATTTGGAAAGCATACGTCCTTATGTTTGAACTAACTCCAGTTGGTTTTATGGATTGTACCTTTACTGTTCATTGCTCCAAATACTAATGAATTTATATGAACTCCAGAACTTTTATGCTTATTTTCTGCATCTGCAATCTTTTAATTCCCGTCCTACAAACAGAAGCACACCTAAATGACAAATGGGAGTACAACTCAAAATCATCAAGATTCTTACACTAGAGGCAACAAAAAGAGAACTTGTGCGGCTTACTCTATATTTTCGTTTTAAGTTTTGGAGAAGCAAAAGGGAATAGATAGGATAGCGGTTGATTGAAATTCCTAAAAGGAATTTGTTATGTAAGATAATATACTCTACGAGCAAATATAGAAATTAAAAAATCAGACTAAAAGAATAAGACCGCATAAAAAAACCTTTCTCCAGAATGCTATGAGCGGCATGAAATGGAATCCTAGCAAAGACATCAGTTCCAGGGAACATCATCCATGTATTCTCTGTAGAGTCATGGTTGCCACAAGTTGCACACAATTCCTTCACCAAAGGCCTCGTTCCAAGCCCCTCAATTTCCTTCATTATTGACTCAAAAGGCGAAGGCACGCTTGTTTTGGTTGTACGAGCCCTCTTCCTCAATGCCGTCAATGCTTCCCTATTTCCGTTTCTCATTCTGTCATTTTCAACCAACTACGTTGAAATCAAAGTTAGTTTTTTGGTAAGGACAATTTTGAAATTAACATTCTTCTGAACTTAAGGAAATAATAACCTGGTGTCGTGCTAATAGAAGATTCTCCGCTTCAGTCTCCATCTCAACTAAGTTTTCTTGGATTTGCTTCATATTGTCATCCATTTTGCTTCCTTATTTATATCACCTGAGTGATCATAATAGAGCAACCTTTCAACGTACATAAACTATCAAATAAGCCTTCAGTATTCATTCAATATCAATAACAATGTGTCTATAGGCTTTTTTCTTGTCTTATTATTATTCTTTAGTAGGTTTAGCTTAAACACCACAAGTTAGAAACTTTCTTCAGCAGATTTTCTTCCCCTATCTAAGCACCACATATTACAAAAAACCAAATTTTCCACAAGACAAGTGACAGGCTAACTAATGTCAAGGACTGAATCACAAGGGGATGCCATTATTTGCAACAAGTTCCCTAAGTAGCACGGACACCACATCCGACACCGACCGGGACACCGGACACCGCAATTTCCAAAAAACCAGATTTTGGAAATTGAGTAGGGAAGTACTTTGTTATTTTTCTTATGTATATATATAGTCATTAAATATCAAGTACATTCTACATCTAAAATAGTAAACAATAATCAATAACCACAAACAAGCAACTCAAATAAAAGTCATACTTAAAATTTAAATGCAATATAGTACAAAGAAACATGGTACATAACATAACAAAGTACTTCCCTACTCAACTCTTACTAAGTCATGCAAACAGGTAACAGAAACAGGGAAAGCGCCCTCTTCTTCACCGCCCAAACAGGGAACAGAAACAGGGAACTCTTGCAAAGTAATAAGAAATTACTTCACTACTTAACTCATACAAAGTCACACAACAATTATCTCTTTACTTGGACCAAGGGCTCAATCTACATCAATAGTGTAATCTTCGAATGTACCGAAACGAGAGAGATGGGAGAGAAAGGCGGAGACCTCAGGAAAGAAGGAAAAAAGAGAGGTGAAAGAGAAGGACAAAGGTACTTGTTGCTGGAATCCGGCGACGGCGGCGAGATCCTCCGGCGACCAGTTTGGGACGGTCGTCTGCTTCGTTCTCTTGTCTTGACGCCGCAGGAAGAAGACTCAGAACGGTCATGGTCGATCAAATTAGGGTTTCCTTAAAGTCTATTTCTAAAAGAGCTCCAAAATTGTCAATTATTACACTCAAACCCCTCAGAATAAGTTTGAAAATTTATACCTTGGCCCTATACTTTTGGACACTTCTTCATGAGGTTATGAGGTGTCATGAAGTGTCAAAAACGGCCAAACGGGCGCTTACGAGGACGCTTAAGAGACGATGAGTGGATAAGGTTTCCAGAAAGTTCACTAACTCTCTAAACATGCTTCCTGTATATTGAGATAATTCTAAAGACTTGGAGGAGAACTCTAGAAACGTAAAGAGACTTGTAAATATCTAGATACTATTGTATATAGTTCTTGAGAAGGAATGTAGACCATAAAATCAAATGTATCCCTACCGTTCGTTAAGGAGATGGAATAGTATAAATAGTTAAGACCTCACTTGGCCAAGACATAGACAAATCCAAACATTGTAGCATTCTCCAAGCAATATAGTGTATATCATTCTCTCAAACTCTCATTTTCTTTTGTTCATTCTGTTTTCCTTTATTCATTTGCTCTTAACATCGCCCAGTCCGGGGGATAGGCTGACTTAGGGTGCAAGCTTGGACTTGATTTAACTAAGTGCCGCACAGTCGACTTTGGAAAGTCTTCAGTGCCGTAACAGGTGGAATTTCAAAATTAAAAAAAAAATTGGATACCGCTGAAAAGTGTTTGGAGGTGTCAATGAGGTGTCAGTGGTTCATAGGGCATAATTTTACAAATTTAATAAATACATATTTGTCTCATCGTGATCTAAAATGAATCCTCATTTTCGAGCTGAAATTGGAATCAAATACAAAACAACGATACTCTATCCAACGCGTACATAAAAAATCATATAATAATACAAAAGAAAAACGAACATTTTCTTTCTTTCTTTCATTTTGGCGGTCTACACGGCGATGCGAGTTAGGGTCAACTGTAGATCATTCCTCAACTTTACTAAACCATAACAGCAAGAAGTTAGTACGCCAGTTGGCACTTACGGCAGCTATCGTACACAATCACTCCTAAGCAGTTAACTTGTTTATCAGTTGAAGAATTTAGATTGGAAGTAAAACATGGAACCACGAAATTAGGTTCATTAGATTGAAGGTAACTAGAAATCTAAGCTCAAGGTGATGTAAGAAGGGGGAAAATACTAACTGATTTTTGGCAAGTTTCTGGGATTGGCTGTGAGCTTTGCACAGATCCAGGTGCCAGTTAACTGGTTTCCGGTAGCGGGTGTGGCTAATTGACAAAGGAAAGAGTTAAGCGCAGGTGCGTCTAATTGACAATATGAAGGAGAAGGGGTATTTGTGTGAATATGTGGAAACCGGCTGGTCAGATTCGGTACTGGGAAAAAATTTGTCACAACCCGAACCCACGAGTGAGCCCATGAGTTAGGCACGTGATCGGCTGCAGGCCCATTCGGATACTTACGAGGGCACTGTCAGGCCTTAATATAACCTGTAATTTGATATTTAAATCCAACTCACAGACTTTCAATAATCGTTAATAAAACCCTTATTACATGTCCTTGAAATTTTACGAAGAAACTCGAGGAGACTTAAGCTCCCTACATTAGTTCGATCAAAACAATAATTATAGAAGTAACATTCTCGAATGATAAACACTTTATTATTCTACTAGTTCTCCTCGGGCATTTCTCCCTCGTGTTTCTCATACGGATCTGCTTCCTTAAATCCTCACCTGAAAAATAAAGAATGAGCGAAAGCCCAGCAAGTACACAAACCATATTCCTAAAATAGGTTTAAAGATTTCAAAAAATGCCATGGATTTCTCTTTTAACAAAATTAGTATTCAATGTTACCATCCTTAAAAACATTCTTTAATACATATACACATATATGAAAGTTCAGAAAAGGCATTCAAATCAGAGTAAAATCATCAAGAATTTCCTTCGCATTGATCATAGATATTTCATTACTTAGGTGTGCTGCGATCAACGTACGAGCCCCTCTTACTAGGGCCCGAAATCCCTCCTACACCCGAGATAATAATTTTGTTGACGTAAGGGCGAACCACCAGCAACAGTATTGTACATCAACGTACAAACCTTGTTGACCAGGGCCCGAAATCCAACATTCTCCCCGTTGGATGTGGGGCACAGCAACTAAGTCGAGTTTCATAGCTCATTCAACATGTACTCAGTGTAAATCTACGATTCACATAGCATTCCAAGCCATTCTTTTAAACTAAATTTTTCACCAAATGATTTAGCAATAAAATATGTGCAGAACAAGACTTTAAACTTTCGTCTGATCAAATCATATATACGTCTATAGACTTTGCAAATAGAGTAACGAAGGAACATGACAAAAGTACTTATATCGCTCAATAACTAGTTCTTGTACTTGCTCAAAAGACAATCCTAGCTCTTATCTATTGAAACCTAAATAATAAAATCATGCGAATGTTATTCATTACCGCTCGAGCATACCTAAGTATTAAGTTTTTTCCCAAGTGAGTAAAATTACCAAACTGCCCCTAGACCTTTGTAAAATTACCTATTACCCCCGATGCCTAACGTACCGTTACACACCCAGAAATAACCCAAAGAATATTTTTAAACCACTAGTTGGGTTTTTTGGACAATAATGGCCTTTTGAAAAAAATTTCGCTCAGAACCCCAAACCGCTCTTTAATTTGAACGTTAATGTTCTTGTTTCAAAAATATATCAAACAGCACCGGAATGCCACGAAAAATTAGACACTCAAAAGTCATAGTATTTTATATCACTATAAAATTCTAGGCTAAAAATAATTTTGTTCACCATACCAAATAATTTAAGAAACCTATTTTCAAAATAAAATCATTTGAGACCCTTCCCATGCCCGAACAAATTCATGAAAATTCCACATCAAGGGTCTCATCAAAATAAAGGAGTTTTAGTTTTTTACTTTGCCTAAATTTGGTTGGAATTGGTCTTTAATAATAGCTCAGTAAACTGTAGTAAAAGTCTAGCATACGAGATATCCGATCGAACCTACGCCACTGACATCGCTAAAAATCACAAACGACTTTCAAAGCTTTTGAAACTTTGGAATATACACTATCTTAGCTATATAAGACAATTGTAAAAGTATCAGAATTTAATAACTTAATTTACATTTTTAAAATACACCAAAATCCCTTGTTCGAATAAAATTAGTGAGCACGCTTCCCAAGCTCAGAAAAATCTAAAAGTTTTCCACTGTGTAGATCTTGCAAAAATAATATAAGTCACTCTTTTGAACCTCATCCAAATAAGTTCCTAGATGTACCTTAAAAATTAGGGAAAAAATGCTAAAAAAAAGAGTTCCTCTAGCGACACTTTGAAGTTAGATTTTTACAACAAAGGTTCTTCCCCGTCTCCATGCACCTCTTCTTCTTCATAAACACCCAACAAAATCTTTTTACCTGAAACCACTTCACACACAGTACCCATTATGCATATAAGTTTACACACACATGTTCTATATACACATACTCACACCACTCTCTCATAATACACCTATATGTATATAATCCTATATATAAATATACACAAAACACAACCAATGCCCCCTCTACCCCACCCACTTTCTCACATGAACTCACACATTTGCACATAACTCACGCACACACACATATATACCCATTTACACACTTGATCTATATGTCTGTTCTTCCACAGTACTCCCACAGAACTCATGCACATGGCTCACACATATTTATTTTCTTTTATTCCACATTACATCACAACTCCACGCACATACACCCACTGCCTTACGTCAGTGGGGTTTTCTTCTTACCTAAGCCACAGGGCTGTTAAGAAATTGAACTTGGTTTTGAGTTGTTGACTAAGTCAATAATTGTAGGCAACCTTTGCTCCTTTCTTCACTGTGAAGAGGTCACATTCTTCATTGAGAAGAATGCCAGTAACATATTAGCTGGCAAGGTCCTTCATCGCCTCTCTTGGTCACTGCCTCTCCATTTTCGATATAAAGGGACATGGTCCCAATTATTTGTAAGAAGTGAGTTTGAAACAAAAAGAGTTTAAACGAAAAAGCTCCTACGAGCTATGAGTTAGAGATTATACTTTATGTGTTAGCAAATAATATATTGAGTGTTTGTTTTTGGATTATTAAAATCCATTTGTTGTTGGGAAATTTATTTTTGATTGCCAACAATTGGTATCAAGAGCCAGATTCTACAAAATGGCGTCAAGTTCAACAACTGGAGTTCAACAAATTCAACAGGTATAATCAACAACGTTCAAGTTTGATGGAAAAAATTATTTTGCAATGTGGAAACATTTGATGGGGTTATGTTTGAGAAGCGGTGGCTATGGAGAAATTCTGGAGAAAAGCTTTGTTGAAAAAGACAAGCTATCAGATGAGGAAAAACAATAACAGGTACGTGACCGTTCCGTTAATGAAAAGGCCTTATTCTTGATATGTCAGTCAGTTGAACTGTCAGTTCTTGAAAAAAAAATTCATGCTAAAACCGCAAAAGACCCTTTGAGTATTCTATTGAAAACATATGAAGGTGCAGATCCAGTTAACGAACAAGACTGCAGGGTTTAAAAAGACAGTTCGCACTAATGGAGCAAGGCAAAGAAGAAAATATTCGTGATTATTTTTCACGAGTAGAAAAACTAGTCAACGAGATGAAAATAATGATGATGAAATAACAGAGAAAGATGTTTTGGAGAAGATTATGCATACGTTGTCAAGTCGGTTAGATTATGTAGTGACAATTATTAAAGAATCCAAAGACCTTAACACTATGATTCTCAATGATTTACAAGCTTCATTGGATTGGAGTCACGTGAGATGTGAATGAATGAAAGGTCACAAAGCTCAATGGAGCAAGCATTAAAAGCCCAAGTAAATTTGAGGAATGAGAAGGAGAATACTACAAGTCAAACAGAGCAAAATCAAAGAGGCCTAAACTTCAGAGGTAGAGGAGGCAGGAATTTCAGAATCGCTGCCAGACAAGGAGCACGAGGTAATGAATCTTCTCAGGATAAATCAAATATTCAGTGTTATAAATGCAAAAAACATGGCCACTATCAATCTGAATGCAAGTCGCATGTCCAGTGTCATAACTGTAAAAAGTATGGCCATTATAGTAGAAAGTGTCATGCTAGAAGATTAGAAAATAAAGAGAATCGCACTGGAGTAGCACATAATGATAGTCCAGAAACCTTATTGCTGGCAAGTCATGAAACTAGTTGTAATAATGGTCAGTGGTTGTTAGACTCGGGTTGCAGTAATCACCTGAATGAAAACAAGGAAGTTTTCCCTGATCTAGATGAGTGCTTTCACTCTTCAGTCAAACTTGGGTCTTCAAATTATATTTCTGAAGTATACTATGCTCCTAGCATTTGTCAAAATCTGTTAGTGTGGGACAACTAGCAGAAAAGGGCTATGAATTGTGTTTTAAAAAACACGGATGCACTTTGAGTGATACAAAGAAGGGCACGATATTGAAGACAAAGATGTCTACCCACCGTTTATTTTTTACGAATATTAATTATGGTAATTCTTCTTACTGTAATTCTATGATTATAGATAATAATTGGTTATAGCATATGCGTCTTGGGCATTTGAATTTTAAAAGCATCAAGTTCCTTGCAAACAAGGAATGGGTTCTAGGCTTGCCAACTATTCAAGTTCCTGATCAAGTTTGTGAGCCCTCTGTCATGGGAAAGAAGCATAGAGATCTATTTCCTACAAGGCTGGCATGGAGAGCCAAGAGTCCACTTGAGCTTGTGCATTCAGACTTATGCTATGTGGAAGTTCCATCTAATGGAGGTAACAAATACTTTATTACTTTTATTGATGATTTCAGTAGAAAGGCATGGGTCTATTTTTTGAAGCAAAAATCCGATGCATGTGAAGTACTCAAGAATTTTGTGGCATATGTTGAAAAGCAAAGCGGTTATTCTCTCAAAACTTTAAGAACTGATAGGGGAACTGAATATATTTTTTACGATGATTACTTGTTAAAGCGTGGAATTAAGCATCACTTGACGGCCAGGTATACTCCTCAGCAAAATGGAGTGGCAGAAAGGAAAAACATAACTGTCATGGATATGGTGAGAAGCATGATGCATTATAAGAAATTACCTAAAAGTTTTTGGGCGAAGGCTGTGGTTTATATTTTGAACAGGTGCCCTGTTAGAAGTATTCGTGATAAAACTCCACAAGAAGCATGGAGTGGACAAAAGCCTAATATTAGTCATCTGAGGGTGCTTGGTTGTACTTCCTATTCACATGTACTTGATCAGCTGAGAAAGAAGCTTGATGGTAAGGCTGAAAAATGTATCTTTATAGGTTATAGTTTGGAAACAAAGGGTTACATGCTATATAACCCAAAGACAAAAAAGGTGATTATCAGTCGGGATGTTACTTTTGACGAAGATGGAGTATGGGATTGGTCAGAAGAAGAAAAGAGATCGTTGCCAGTACCGGTATTCATAAATAATGAAGTAGAAACAATTAATCAAATGGAGAGCCGTCTTCTCCTCCTGTTCCTGAAGAGTCATTTCCTGTTATTCCCGAAGAGTCATCTCTGTCTGTATCGTCTTTACTTAGACGCTCACAACGTGATTGTCATCCGCCTACTTATTAACAAGATGATGAAGTTGGTGATGATAATGATCCCGATGATGATAATGAGGAAGAAGTTGTCCACTATGCTTTGTTTGCAAATTGTGATCCAGTAATGTTTGAGGAAGCAGCTAATGATGATCGTTGGATTAAAGCAATGAATGAAGATATTCATGCTATTGAGAAGAACAATACATGGGAGTTAACAGCTCTACTAAAAGGAAAGAAGGCAATTGGAGTTAAGTGGGTACAAAACAAAGTACATCCCAATGGTGATGTGGAACGCTATAAAGCGAGGTTAGTGGCAAAAGTATACAAGTAAAAGCCAGGTATTGATTACTTTGAAGTATTTGCTCTTGTTATTAGATTGGATACAATTCGTATAATCATTTCTCTAGCTGCTCAAAATCACTGGAAAATATATCAAATGGATGTCAAGTCTGCATTCCTAAATGGTATACTTGAAGAAGAAGTTTATGTTGAGCAACCACCAGGCTATGAGAAGAAAGGGGAAGAAGATAAAGTTTATTGGTTAAAAGGGCTTTATATGGTCTGAAAGAAGCATTGAGGGCATGGTAAACTCGTATTGACACCTATTTTCTTGATCATGGTTTTCATAAATGTCCATATGAGCATACTTTGTGTGTGAAAACCAACAAGGATGGAGACATTGCCATTGTTTGCCTTTATGTGGATGATTTAATCTTCACCAGCAACAATTTCAAAGTTTTTGTCAGAATTCAGGAAGGATATGATTGCTCCATTTGAGATGAAAGATATAGGATTAATGTCTTACTTCCTTGGCATAGAGGTGAAGAAGACAAACAAAGGTATATTTATTTCACAAAAGAAATATGCAAGAGATATCTTGAAGAAATTTAAGATGGAAGCTTGCAATCCAATTCTAATACCAGTTGAAGAAAGGCTAAAGCTCGTGAAAAATGGGAGTTTAAGGTTAATGCCACAAATTTTAAGAGTCTTGTTGGAAGCTTAAGGCACTTAACAGCAACTAGACCTGACATTGTCTATGGAGTTGGGATTGTAAGCAGATTTATGAATTCACCACAACAGTCTCATTGGCAAGCTGCAAAGCAAATTTCGCAATACATTAAAGGTACACTTGATGATGGCATATTTTACTCTAGTGCTAATAACATTGAGTTAGTTGGATATACAGATAATGATTGGGCAGGTGACACTAAAAAATGAAAAAACACTTCAGGTAATGTATTTTATCTTGGTTCGGGACCAATTTCTTGGTCTTAAAAGAAACAACCAGTAGTGGCTCTTTCAACAACGGAAGCGGAGTATATAACAGCAACAAGTTGTGCTACTCAAGCAGTTTGGTTGCAGAGAATGTTTAGTGAACTAGAACATCAACAAAATGGTCCTATGACAATTTTCTGTGATAACAAGTCAACAATTGCCTTAACAAAGAATCCGGCATTTCATGGTCGTAGCAAGCATATTGATATTAAATATCACTGCATCCGAGACTTGGTGAAAGACAAAGAGATCGTGGTTGAGTATTGTACATCAGAAAATCAAATTGCAGATATCTTTACGAAGCCGCTTAAAGCTGATTTATTTTTCAAGTTGAAAAAAATGCTCGGAGTGATGAAACCAAGTTTAAAGGAGGATGTTAAGAAATTAAACTTGGTTTTGTGTTGTTGACTAAGTCAATAATTGTAGGCAACCTTTGTTCACTTCTTCACTATGAATAGTTCACATTCTTCATTGAGAAGAATGCCATCAACATATTAGCTGGCAAGGTCCTTCACCGCCTGGTCCTAATTATTTGTAAGAAGTGAGTTTGAAACAAAGAGAGTTTAAACGAAAAAGCTCCTACAAGGTGTGAGTTAGAGACTGTACTTTATGTGTTAGCAAATAATATATTGAGTGTTTGTTTTTTGATTATTAAAATCCGTTTGTTCTTGGGCAATTTATTTTTGATTGACAGTGCTGCCGGCAATGGCCTCCCCCCCCCCCCTCTCACTCTCTATCGTCCACAGTCCCTTATATCGCAGCCATCACCCACGCAAGGCAGCCCCCCGCTGCTACTTGCTCTTCTTCTCCTTCGCACACGGCCACATCAACACAACATATCCACGCAACCCATCAGCCGCACCTCCAACCACTTTCATTCCACGACAGCCATGACTGCCTTCACACAAACCCATCACGACGCCATGGTCGTCGTCGCTCTCTATGCGTAATAGCCCCTTCATGGTACTCATGAGCCCATCAAGGCGCCATGGCTGTGGCCGCAATCCCGTATATTTGTGTGTGTATATATATATATATATATATATATATATATATATATATATATATATATATACCTACGAATTCACCAATTATGAGTTAGGCGCTTTAACCATTCAGCCATGTATGCAAAGAGACTCAACGAGTGAACTAGGTTTTGGTATTCCTTCTCGAGCTTCTATTTCTTCCCTTAAAGGAGATTCGAGAAAAGATGGAATATGAATACGTGTTTCCAGAACGAACAAGATACGGGTTGAGAAGGGGGAGTTAGCAAAGTTAGACAAGATTGGAATGGGCATAAGACAGGATAGTACTTTTTCTATGAAACTGAATTCCGCTTTGGCTGGTTTCCTCGAGTGCAAGCTCCCCTTCCTTCCTTTTTTCAAGTCATTCCTATTCCTCACTGGCAAAAGTAACCTTCTCATCGTTATCTCCGGTAGTTTTATGGAATATTCCCTATCGGTCGAGACGGATTACATCTTTTACAGAAAAAGAACTAGTCCGTCCCGTTACTCTTGTTGAGTAAAGTCCCTTAACCGTTCATTTCAGAACTCATCCGTTATTCGTTCATTGATTCTATATATATATATATATATATATATATATATATATATATATATATATATATATATATATATATATATATATTTGTATTATACACAAATATAAATATACTCTCAGATTTTACATACAAAGGGAGACCTATTTACATCTACCCATAATATCTATTCATATTAAACTTAACTTCCAAAGCAAACTTACCGGAAACGTTCCTTGATCGCCTGAGATCTCCCTCGCTCCCTCTCTGCGCTTCGCTGCTTCCAGATGGTCTGGGAACTTTAGGGTCGGCTGACCCAAAAGGTCATATATATATATATATATATATATATGAGTCCCCTAATTTTCGTTAGTTAGTTGAATTTTGCCCCGGCTTTCTAATATTGCCAAAAGAAAAGACCCAAATAACTACTTATGATATTTTACTTGTTAGAAAAATTATTAACAGGTTTTTGCATCACTCGCTTCACAATTGTCGCTATAAGTCACTCTATTAAAAAAAATACCAATGCTAAGCAAGAGTTCGTCGCCAAAAAGACGCAAATATTCTTACTTGTAAAATTTGCCACTAAAAGAATTAAGTAAAACTTGTTAAAAATTACTAAAAATTCAAACATAAGATTGGGATATTACAAAAGTATTCCAAAAAAACCCAACTCTTTGGGACCTAACGTATGGACGTGTACAATTTTATTATATTCTTTTTGTTGCGAGTTTAATCTATAATAATTTTCATAAAACAACAAAGCACGAAAAAGCACGGAGATTATAAATTCAAATTTCATAACGAGTGTAAAACTCTATATACTAGTAGTAGTCCATCTAGTTTGTGCTAGGTTTTGTCTGTGCATCATTATACTCAGAAAGGAGACTAATACAATTCAAATCATCTTTGGCTTGTTAATGTGGAAGTTTTTATGGAAAACAATTTGCGGGAAAGAAAAAACAATTAACAATTGCAACTTACCAACACAAATTAATTAACTCTAAGCTCAAATTGTAATCGTCATTTTTGTACATACAAGAGTATCCCTATTTGCATGCAAAGTGAACATCATCTAGAATGTAGAATCATCCTGGATTACATTATTATACAAAAACCTGGATCATATTATGATACAAAAATAATTAGAAAAAGTTACGTGGGTAGAATTGAGAGTGAAAATTGGTCCACCGAGGCCTCTCACAAAAAAAGTTAGATTCTTTTTAACAAAGGCAAAGATCGCCCTAACAATGTAGTTCTAGTTGTCAGTGTCGTCATTTTATGAGTTCCTAATAAGATTTATTTCGCAACAAATAATTGAAAAACTGCTCCCAGTATGATTTCTTTAACAACGAATGGCTGGGAAACTGATTATGAATAGTGGGTGTGTTTGGTCACAAGAGTAGACATATATCTTACACATCAAAGAAACTAACCCTGGTATCCAAAATCCTTGTTTAACAACAAGTTATACATACAAGATAATAGTCCTTACTCGAGTTTGTCAATATAAGTAATTCAATAAACAATTGTACCGTTTGCTTCTCCTTTGACATTAGAGCTACCCATATCGTGAATAAATACCTTTCATGAGACAATGAAACAATGAATCTACTCAAGTATTAGAACACAGAGGTATAACAACGAATATTAAGATGATGATACTACTTCTTTTTCACATTACTTGGGAAATGAAACAATAGAAAGGAAAGCTTCGGGGGATTGCTTAGCTTAAAGGGGCAGCAAAGGGCACAAGGCACGTAGGATATGTGAAGTGTGTGATTGTAATGGTCATCTCCATTTCAACTACTTTGGAAGGCATTCTGGCAGCTAAATACACGAAGCCTGCTCTATGTCCTGATTCTTTGGACTGCTTCGATTTTTTTTCCCTTTTTAAAACTTGACTTTACTAAAAGCAAGAAAAAAGGGGAGGAAAGTGGATGAAAATAAACTTTGATCAAGCTGTTTTGCATATATTTTGTTCAATAAAAGACTTCCCTTTTATGTCGTTCTATGGCATGAGTACACACAAACAATTGCACAAGCCTCTTGGTTTTGTTGATTCCTAGTTAGGACTGTTTTCAAATTATTGTCTTAAGCTTGATCTACGCAGGAAAAGAAATAGAGAGAGAGAGAGAGAGAGAGAGAGAGAGAGAGAGAGAGAGAAAGCATGTAAATTAATATTGCAATAATTCTAGTACTACTAATACCTTGATCAAGCTCTTGCACACGTGCTTCATCCAAGAAAAGATTTTTCCTTCCTGTTGTGTTTATGCATAAGTACTCTCGCAAACAAAGGCATGTGGCCAGCCTTCAAATCTTCTTTTCCATCCTAGAAAGGAAAGGATAGAGAAAGGATGAAAATATTGGAGATGAGAGAAAATGAAGTACAACCTTGAGAGAATAGGAGATACAACCTCATGTTACAAACAGTCGTTGTTTAAGCGAAGGCTAGAACATAATTGTTGGCAAAGAATCCAAATTTTACATGTACTACTATTTGCAAATTGCATCTATGATAAGAAATGACAAAGGTTCAACGAACGTAGGAATGACAGAGGTTTAAAGAACCTGGGAATGACAAAGATTGAACGAACTTAGAAATGACAAAGTTTTGGTGAACGTTTATTCTTGGCTAGATGCATGGTTTGTTTGACTTCTTATAATATGATCACTACTAATATAATGTTCAATTTAAGTAAGACTAATACAAGAATTCAGAATATATGACATCATAAGTCCTGATTCAAGGTAACCTCAGAGCTAACCAGAGAGCAGAGAATTACAGTGACACACTCGGCTTTTATATAGTTATATTGAACAAACTGCTTATTCTTATATAAGAATTTGCGAATAAGATCGTTTAAAAAGGGGGGATAGTCCAAGAGAATATAATTTAACTGAATAAGCTATTTTTTTCTAATATCACTGTACGGGAACAAGCAACTTACTTGGGAGCCAATATCTTATTTGAAAACTATGGTGAATCAAGTTCTATAGGACAAACAGTTTATTTTAGAGGAGTTATAACTAAAAAAATTACATATATATATATATATATATATATATATATATATATTGTTAGTCGCCAATGAATAAATAATATAAATAGATATTGTTAACAAAAATCTTGAGACGGTATCGGTACGTACCATTTCGCAGAGAAAACGGTACGCACTCCGGTACGGTATCCATTACTATGGATTACGAGGCGGTGAATGGACAAGGTTTTCAAAAAGTTCACTATAACTCTCTAAACATGCTTCCTATATATTGAGATGATTCTAAAGACTTAGAGGAGAACTCAACAAATGTAGGCAGATTTGTAAATTTTTAGATACTATTGTATATAGTTCTTGAGACGGAATGTAGACCATAAAATCAAATGCATCCCTACCGTTTGTTGAGGAGGTGGAATAGTATAAATAGCTAAGGCCTCACTTGGCCAAGGCATAGATAGATCCAAACATTATAGCATTCTCCAAGCAATATAGTGAATACCATTTTCTCAAACTCTCATTTTCTTTTGTTCATTTTCTTTTCCTTTATTCATTTGCCCTTAACATCGCCCAGCCTGAGGGATAGGCTGACTCAGCGTGCAAGCGGGGGGCTTGATTTAACTAAGTGCCGCACGGTTGACTTTGAAAAGTCTTCAGTGCCGTGACAGGTGGTATTTTGAAATTAAAAAAAAATGGATACCACTGAAAGGTGTTCGGAGGTGTCGATAGTTATCGGACACCATACCTCGCCCCGTATGAGGTGTCGGTGCTTTCTAGCAAGTTCTTCATACTTTTCTCAATCAAGATACAATGGAGCAAGAAAAACCAAGTCTTACTGTGCACTCCTATCAAATCATAGATACATACCCCTAGACAGGTCAATATAAACTTGTGCGTGTTTGGGCAGTCGAAAAAAAAAGAGAGCTCCAAAGTCTTCTTTTCTCAACTACACAAAGCGCAAAAGCATAGCAACTACATGATTTTATTTCCTAGTACTAACGAATACAATTTGAGGTTTTGTGAATCGATTCAGTAACAATAACGTGTAAATGTTCCCATGCATTTTCATGTCCAAGAATCCTCGTACTACATGTCCACAGATAAGTGCATCTGCATATGTGTGTATCATATATTCTCTGTTCAAGGATCATACAACATACAAAAACCCGTGATATGCTGAGTTTGATTTCTCTTAAACATGCAATTTACATGTATACAAGTAAGACTAGAGACGAGTTATCACCTCACGCCGACAGTGGTGGAGATGCTGGTGGCGGAGAAGAGAAGGCGACAGCGGCGGTGGCGACGATTAGGGAATGCGCAAGCCATGACCGTGTGACTCCTAGTCCATGAATTCAATAGGGATTTCATTTTGCATTAGAAAAAAACATTAATTAAGTTGCAGGAGCAAAAAGCAAAATGCTGCCTTGTAGTTTAGCTAATTTTCAAAATGCCCTTATAGTTTGTTGGCGCTCCCTTTTTTCCCATTTGTGTTTGAATAAATTGGGTTGTGGTATATTGCGACACTCTATATTAATAGTAAACTAGTTTTGATCCCGTGCTTTGCACACAGGAATAGCAACATATTAAACTCTCCTAACATTTTTATCGTTAAAAATAAACTTGAATAATAATTATAAGTTCTTAATAACAGATGAACACGAAAAGTATAGAAATTATAGAAATAGTCTCTCCAAATTAATAGTAATTATAGTGATAATACTAACAATAATAACCCGGTGTTGAGGTCTGTATTGTTGACGGCCATCAAGAAAAGAGTAAATATATATATATATATATATATATTAAATGATTGAAAATAAAATGGAATGAAAAAGTAAACTATATATATAAACTTTTAATGAAATAAATGTACGGGAGTTATAGTATTTAGAAAGAAATGGAGAATATTGGGCTTCTCTAAATAATAAGAAAGATTTAAGATTTAAAGGAATATGTAGAGAATTACTTTTGACAAAATCTAAAAATTAATGAAATTGCAAAGATGTAAATAAAGTTTTTGAACGAGACATGTTGACATAGAAGAGAAAAAGAGAGCTGTAAAATTTATATAATTAGCTGAATTTCAAATGGTAAAAAATAATTTAAATCAAATTGAATAAGAGAGAGGGAGAGAGAAAAAAGGAATCAAAACATTATTACAAAGTTAAGTAAATTCAAAATATTTCAAAAAGTCAAAATGAGAAAGTCCATGTGGCGAGTTAAGAGAGTGTCCACATAGACGGTGACGTGGTCACTTTCTCTCAGCCTCAGCTTACACACACACACACATATACATACATACATATATATATATATATATATATGTGTGTGTGTGTGTGTGTGTGTGTGTGTGTAGATTGTACTCTCTCTGTTCCAAAAAAATTGAATATATTTCTTTTTTAGATTGTCTTAAAAGATTTAATCACTTTTCAAATTAAAAAATATTTTGTAAGTATCTTCATGTTTATCATTTTTACATTTTTATTCTATTTTTCTTTCTGCATTTAATCCTCCACCAACCTATTTTTCTCTCATGGTTCACTTTCTCTCTCTCCCCACCCGATGAATGAAAAACTCATAAAATGTGACTTGTATCATAAATAAGCGTGCAAGTCAAATTTGATCAAATAATTTGGGACGGAGGGAGTATGATATATGTTTAAATAATTTTTTTATATTAATATAATTTTCTTGATTAATGATTCTTGTTTCTGAAGCTTCACATGTGAGATTAGAGGATAGTCCAAAAATGGTTTTGACTTAAGGGTCATAAGACACTTGCAAATCGGGGAATGTCATAAAATGTGACTCGTATCATAAATAAACGTGCAAGCCAAACTTGATATAATAATTTGGGACAGAGGAAATATGATATATGTTTGAATAATTTTTTTATATTAATATAATTTTCTTGATAAATGGTTCTTGTTTATGAAGCTTCACCTGTGAGATTAGGTGTAGTTCTAAAATGGCTTTGACTTAAGGGTCCTAAGCACTTGCAAATTGGGGGAAGGGGAGGGGACGAATTTACCTGAGGGCAAGTGCACCCAATGAGTTTTGGAAAAATAATAGCTCATATGTAATATTGTGGTCAATTTCTTTGTAATTTTCCAAACTTATTTGTAAAGTGCTGATTAGGTACAGTTTTTTTATTAGAGGCACTAATATGACTTTCTAATGCTGATTAGGTGGTATTTTTTTTTGTAAAATGCTAATCAGATTCGGATGTTTCACGCCATCATACAAGATGGAAGTGTGGAGTTGCACGTATCTAGAGGGAACAGATGACTACAACTGAGTTTCTCACTGGCTGCTGTCATGAGGAGCCTATTCCTGGTCAAATATTCAAAGTAGGGAAATTTCAATAATGCACACAAAGTTAAGGATAATATTCAGTATTACCGATTTATGATATCTCAAGAGACATTTCATTTTTTTACTCTCTTTTTCCCCCCTTTTAATCTTTGTATTCTTTTTCTCTCTTGAGCAGCCCCAACTCTCTCACACACAAAACAAAGTTGATTGATAAACTATTTTTTGACCTGGATAAGTGTTTTACTTTTTTCTTTGATTTGCCCGTCAGATTTTAGGTACATTTAATGAATACAATAAACTATTTGCACAAAATGGTTAGCATGCATATTTTGATGACAACCCTATGTCCCCCACTGCTTGCAATCATCTAATCACGAAATTTGGGAGAAGTTATTATTATCTATCAGAAGAAAGAGCCAAATATTCAGCACTAGTATATACAACATCTTCGTCTATATATGGGATTGACTCTCAAAAGCGACATTTGATATTAAGGGTGTGTGTGATAACGTCATTCAGTACTTAAAACTGAAAATTTTCAGTAATTTCAAATTAAGTGCATTTGGTAGTGCACTTTTTTTACCACTTAATATAATAAGTGTATGTTAATTGAAGACCAATATTTTAAGTCACTCATGTGTGACTTATCACTGAACAAGCTCAACAATATGTCATTAAAATATTTTACCTATAAGTGACCGATTTGCCCTCACTTATCTGCATGTCTTCTTCTTCCTGATAGATTATTCACTTTCCTCGTCTACTTTTTCCAATTGATCTGCGATTTAGCACTCAACCAGAAGTAGCAATCTCTTTTCACCATATTCTTACCATAATTGCAGGTCAGGATTTCTTTCTCCTCACGGTTAACGATTACGTGGGTGTCGTTTAATCTATGAATGTAATTAGGGCTTCTATTCCATCCTTTTTTTTTTTCTAATATTGGATCGACTGCATATACACGAAGGATCTATAGTGTATGATTTCATTAAACGACCTATTAGGGCTTCTATCTCTTGAAGCTTTTTGGCATGTCATTAGTGTGTGCAAAGGTAAAATTAGGTCAGTATAATGGCGGACTTATGTTCTATCCTATTTTGACACATCCTAGTTAGGCTTTTATTAGGGATTTTTTGTTTCGGCTTCTATTAGGTTTTCTTTGTTTCTCTCTACTTTACAAATCTGGATTCTAGGTTATTTTATTATCATGGTAATTAGGTGTTTTTACTTTTTCTTCTTCCTTGAATCTGGTTTTGGATTTGGTGCCCTTTTCCTTCTTAATCCCCTAAAAATCGAGAATGAATACACATAAATGTGTGTCCAAACAAGGCCTGAAAATAGTGCAGTACATGTATCCGATATTTCTGGAACAGGTGGGCTGAATGAAAGAGGAGGCTAGGGTGGCACTAGTCGTTGCCATCCTTACTCGACGTAGAAAAACAGACACATTCGTCGTAGTGGCCTTCGTCCTATAGTTTTCAAGAGGTCCTTTACCTTCGTGCAGTTGTTGGTGTCTCTAGGCACTTTCTCGGCACTAAAGGTATAGCTTAAATTGCAACCGTAAACAATTTAAAAGACTTGAGGAGTTAATTTTAGATTTTCAGCTTTATCGTTCTTAGATAAACCTGTTAGGCCTCTTCGGTTTCATGTGGTTGTAATATTTAGAACTCAATTGCATCATCATCTTATGTAAACTATATCACGTTATTTCTAGATTGTTGGGTTCTTCTCCGTTTTGAGCTTAGGCCATTTTTCTTTCTACTGATTAGTATTGTCGTCTTATAACATCAATCATGAAGTCAATCTAGGATATTTCTGGCTTGAAGTGATAAGGCTCAGAGATGTATTAGTTTAATAGCTATATGACAATTCAATATAGTATTTTGGATATTTGTGATAAGATTATTTAACTTTCCTAGTGTCATGTTAGAATGAGGATGCAGTTATGTTACAGAGGGTTAGACATTAGCCTTTTGTGCTTACTAAAAAGTTCTTATTACCATGAATGGTGCTTTACAATAATGTCACATTATCATAAGATCGTATATTCTGCCGACTGCCATTTAAAAGCAATGTCGCATTTTAATTTTTGTCTATAGTGGTGAAACTTGTGCTTTGGAAGATCGATAGAAAAACGATAGTTCCTAGATATTGCGTCTCCATTCCTCTCTAAGTCATGCCTTTTTCTTAGTAATCACTTTTAAGTACAACTTTCTTTTGAGGACTCTCGAACCAAGAGGTCCCAAAAATTGAAAAGGATTCCAATAATCAGTCTGCTTAATTATCTTAAAAGGAATGAAAGGTAATTCTGTTTATATTCTTCCACGTTTCGTGGACAAGCAGAACTATGGGATACTGATTACCACATTCTAGGGTGTGTGGTGACTTTATTTAGATACTATATATTTGTGTTTTTATAGTAGTATCTCATAGTATAGTACTTGTATAGGAATGGCTTCTGCTGACAGTTCTAGAGCAAACTGGAAGGATCCAGAACTATATAAAAATTGAAAGATTATCTTGATATTTCACATCAAGATAATCCTCCTAACATATACATAGCTCGAATGACTCGGGATTAAGACGACTCTTCTTGTCATCCAACACCCTCCTGCTCGCTAAAAATGCTGACTCTAAAGCAACCGTGGAAGCTTGCACCGGCAGTACATCCCAGACAATTTGGATGTACGGATGATCCAAGTGCCGGTGACCCCCGGGACGATGAAGATGTTGTTGGATCGAACGTGCATTCTTCATCGAGGAATGAAGAAGATGATGACGGGACTGGTTGTTCTGCCGACGAGTGATTTAGATAGGGGTTTGGTTTGATTTATGCAATGAATGTTATTTTGTTATTTTGAATTGATCATCGGTACTTAAATGTATGAATTCTATTATTTTAATGCATATGTTAACGTTTATCTATATACTTTGATGAATGCGGCAAGCTGTTTGAATGAATGCGGGACAGGGGGTTGAAACGGTTTTGAATGAATGCGTTGAAATTGTTTGAATGAATGCGGGACAGGGGGTTGAAACGGTTTTGAATGAATGCGTTGAAAGCTTTCAACGCATTCATTCAAAATCGTTTCAACTGAGGTTAAATCGGTTTTTGGATCGATTGGATTGGATGTGAATTGCTTATGAATTGATATTAGTACTGCGACACGTTTTGGACATGTTATTTGACCTACAAACTTTTTTTTTTTGCAAAGTCAGGTTTTGCCACCGCGATGTGCGGTCGCTAAATGAAACAAAGCGGTCGCTAATTTTAATATTTTAAAAAATACATTAATATTTAAAAATATTTAGCGACCGCACATAGCGGTCGCTAAATTAAATAAGTGCAGTTGTTAAATATTTTTAATATATTTTTAAAAAATTAAAATAAATAAAATAATATTTTAAAGTATTTAGCGACCGCAACTGCTGGTCGCTAATTCAGTTGCGAATATATAATATAATTTAATAAAAAATATTTAAAAAAAATTAATTAAAAAATATTTAGCGACCGCCTTATGCGGTCGCTAAATGTAGTCAACGGGTCGCTAAATTTAGCGACCGAATTTTAAAAGCGGTCGCTAAAACTTAGCGACATGGCCTATAGCAACCGCTATAACGCGGTCGCTAAAACCCTTTAGCGACCGCGTTGACACCTTTAGCGACCGCCAGACGGGGTCGCTAAAGGCACTGTTTCTTGTAGTGGAGTATGTTTGAAATTCATTTTAACTTAAATTTTAATATTTTTCTAAAATCATATTCAAATTACTTTAAGCAAAATTAGTTTGCTATTTGACAAAAGTAGTTTGAACTAACTTAAAGTTACAAAAAGTGTTTGGATAAGAAAGTGTTTAAATCAGTTCCATTAAGGCAGATTGACCTTAAAGAAAACTTAATAAATAAATTTCTAGTATCCATTTAGTGAAATAATATTAACATAAATTTCATTTATCAATAACTATGATACACATATAAATTTTCAAAAAAACTATTTTTATCCACCTATAGGAGTTGCTTACTTCTCATTTTAAAGTATAAACACCCACAATTCGACATTGATGTTTATAGTACGATAACTTTTTCAAATTAGTTAAAGGGTATAGGATGTCTTTTTTTGATAAATATGGAGATAGTATACTAAACTAGAAGGTCTCAGAAAAATGACTATTTCATTACCCTCACTTTTGAGGATCACGGATTAAATCAGTTTTTAAGTTTTTGAAACAGATTAAATCTCTTAATCCTTTTTGCCAAATACCTAATTATGTGATCTAATTTAGATTAAATCATGTCTGACCATAAATTCCAAACGCCTTCGCAGAATAATTTAACCGTCCTAGTTTGAGAATGCGTGGTGCTGGAAGGGGCACGTAATATAATAAACTTAACCTCACTGAGTCATGTAAACAATAGTGGACACTTTATACTTGAACCTCCATTCTAAAACCTGAAAACCTAAGGTATAAGCATTGCACCTAGCCCCCTGATACTAAATTTTCACTTTGGGGGTATGGCCTTGCAATCGTTATGATATTACAACAATATTCTTTTTGACCAATCGATTTAATATACAAGTTTCCCAAAAGAAATATTGGTTCAATGTGTTTAGTGTAAAACACGTACCGTGGAGAACAAATTTATGCAAATCATCCTCATTATCTATCACCTTTTTCTATGCCATTTTTTAATACATTTCTTTATGTCGATTGTACCTTTCTTGTGACTACAAACCTGAGATAAGAATAGACCATTTAGAGATTGAAAAGCTACGTTGGCTCACTTGATTTGGACAGAACACCTAAGGGTAATTGCAAATTTGGTTTGCAATATTCAGTAATGAGAGTGTAGCCAATTTTAATATTCCGCTAGTTGTCAGGTGCAACCCCTTTATCAATTCAAGAACTATTTATCTTGAATAGGAATGAACTGAGGAAGTTGGCAGTCCCTCAGGGGCTTTAATTTTTTTTCCTAGTTAGGCACAAGCGACCTTGTCACTTATGGCATATTTGGCTGTATGTTTTAAACATAATGCATAGCAGTTTGATTGATACCCACCCACTCATCTAAAATACTAATAATCATTAGCAAAGCCTAAATGAAAAGCAAGAATTAAAGCTTTTTAGGAAGCAAAACACCACAAATCGGAAAAAACAAACAAAAAGCATGATCAACGTCATTCATAAGACATTACCGTTCTCCTTGTAGCTTTTTCCTTAGAATTTGATAAGTAATGTAGGTAACATTCAGCTTGAGGGTAACGTGAATTGAGGTAGGATTGGGGTAGGTTTTGAGACCACGTATGAGTTTAAGTATAATTTTATGGGGTTTCGGTTTTTTAGATAAAAGTCGAAACAACCTTTGAATCTAATAAAACCATACCCCGCCAATAAGTATTTAAGGAATGAATGTTGATATTGCATCTTATTTTTTAATGAGAATCTAATCTACAAGGGGTGTTTAAGGGGAATTTTTTTTTTTGTTGATAAAAAGGTTATTTTAAGGGGAAAAAAAAGATTAACCATTTAACTTCATTCGTGTGTTTATATATGTATAAACATATATATAGATATAGATATACATGGGGATAACGGTAAGGCCGAATGGACTTGGGTTCACTGCCGTCTTTCAACAGTACGTGATGGTCCTGATCTCATGGTTGAGAAGTCCCTGAGGTTCTTGAAAAACGACTTCAAAGGTTCGCAACAACTGAAGTTTTCTTTTATCAATTATATCGGAATTTTTTGAGGAAGAGTTGCATCCCATAATTTGCATGGATAAGGCGTATAGCTGTGCATGCCACCTCTTCTCTCTTTCTTAATTTCTTTTTGAAATTCCTTTCATCCACTAACTTGTGTTTTGATGCTTTCGGACCTTGGAATAAAATAACTTTTCCCTCCACCATGAATTTCATCTTCAGCTTAAAGAAGTGCCAGTCGGCTGGTCTCGATATGCTTAGCCATTGCGCCCCAAGAACAGCATCATATCCTTCAGTTGGCAACACCCAGTGCTCATCAATGCGTCTCCATTAGCCACAGCAATTTTAGACGCGCCTTCACTATTCAGGATTAACCCCAGCTTCCTTGCCATATGGGTGCTCAAAAGCATAATGAATGCTCTCAGTATCAATAAACACAGTTACCTGCTTTGCGCCCCTTGAATGAAGTGAAATCTCTAGAACTTCTTCCTTGTCATGGTTGTCATTCGTTGTTACCACTTCGGCTTCTGATCACGTTCCTCTTCGTCGTCCGACCATGCCCCTTCAATAAGAAATAGTTTCTTACAATGCTGTCAGCATCCAAAATTTTCATTACAATTGTAACGTAATTCATTTGCACGTCGTTCTCTGCATTCCGCAAGTGGCAGCCTTCTAATGAGTATGTCTTGTTGTTCGAACCACTAGAAACATTGGCAATTTTTCGCGACTCCACCAGTGTTGAACGCTTAGTTACTTGACCTCTTATCTTAATAAAGACGAGCAAGGCCGGTGGCTGCCGACAACGTATCAGGTCTACACGCTTGTACGTGCATCTTCAACGCTTCTTTCAACCCACTTGTTGGTCGTGGGATAAACCTCCTGCACGAATCAATAATATTTCAAACTGAGTTTGATAATCGTTTAAGGTTCCAGACTGCTGCAACCTTGTCAAATCACAAAAAAACTCCTGGAAATGAGTTGGCCCATACCTCACATGAAGTTCTCGCTTGAAATTTGGCCAAGCAATGATATGTCGTTATCCCCAGTTGATTCCAAACTTGAGCATCCCCATCTGTTAATAAATTGGAGCAGTGAACCCATTATCCGCTCATTTCTGGATTATTGCAATTAATTAGAAAATATTTGATAAAGACATTCTTTAATACTATTTCTACATAAAGGCTAAAGATATCGCAAGTGAGAATAAGTCACAAGATAATCTCTTATTGTACTCTCTCTAGAATTTGGTTCGTGGACGAATAATTCGACTTTAGTAGCCGTTTTCGTACATGTGAAAAAATCAAGCGTGTTGGAGGCTCGTAACAACAAGGATCCTTCATTGTGTTTCCAAACCCACTAGGGGTACCTTTTCTTTATCCGGGATTTGATGAAACTCAAAAGAATTGATCAGCCCCACAGACGTAACTAATCGAATGTCCTCACCTCTAAACTTGGAGAAGTCCAACTTAACCATCCCCTATATTTTCATTGCTTTCGCGCCTGTGGTTGTGAGAGGTCTCGCCATGCTGCTATCATCGGCAACATCGTCCAGCCGGGTGTTAATTCCTGCCAACAGTTGTTGCATAGTGTTCATCATGTCAATGAACTTTTTGCTCATCTCAGCTTCCAAACTATTGAGCCGTTCCTTGGAAAGGCTGGTTCTGATGCCATTTTGTTATGTAAATGGTAGTGTGAACTAGTACGTCTAATAGTTTGAGAAAAATGGTAATATCCTTGAGCCAAGT
This sequence comes from Escallonia herrerae, assembly GCA_033070095.1. Classification (NCBI taxonomy): domain Eukaryota; kingdom Viridiplantae; phylum Streptophyta; class Magnoliopsida; order Escalloniales; family Escalloniaceae; genus Escallonia; species Escallonia herrerae. The sequence continues at coordinate 122,758 of JAVXUP010000344.1, read as the reverse complement.
ATTTGAGCTCCCTTCTCTCCCCTTTCTTTGTATTCTTGCCTATATTGGTAGCAAGAATAATCAACAGGAAAGTGACAATGGTTCTTCGAGGTGAACCACCCTCCTACTACCGAAGGATATTGATATTAAACCGATAAGTTTACATGATTAAAACTACTTGGACTCAAGCATAACAAATCCTGAGGACTCTCCTGCTTAGCAGGGTAACAACCCACTTATTATCTCACAACCTACGTGCCTAACACAAACGGCAGGTGGAAGACCCCCCACTACGCAATCACATGGGAATTACATTATTTAAGCAGCAAATTACTCCAAATAGAAGGAACTCACAACACATTGTGAACGGCGGGATTATCCTTATTCAATTTGAGTCAAACAGATACGAATCTCTATCACCAGAACACTGTGTTCTAGACTTCTGTGCATGTCTTTGATCTTGGAGATAGAGAAGAGGTGTTTGTATCAATGACAGCAGTAACGTCTCTGGAATTTGCACCAGCCTTTGCAACACATTTGAACATGAGGACAGCCTATATTGCATTAGCTTGAGACACATTGAACTACAAGTGCAGTCAATACCAGGCATGTTTAGCTTAAAAGCATATGAACTACCAGACCTACAGTAAAATCAGGTGCATTGTCCTACTTTTGATTTGTGTAATTTTGAAAATGGCTGGAATCCTCCTCCACAAGAAAAAAGTAGAAATGGTGTTGCGATTCTGTAACATATATTTACTTCAATTGTGGACACAGCCGTTGCCCTGGTTTCCCTCAAAACTGTACCTCAGACATCCAATCTAAGGATTCATTACCGTGCCGATGCAGCATCAGTATTGTGTCTATCATGAACGGCACAGAGAGAGAGAGAGATGCTAGTTAGTAACTTTATCAATCACTCAAAGTTATCGATCTTGCATTCAAATGACAAATGAGAGTTAAAATCTGCTGCTGTACTTGAATGGATTTACACACTTAAATCCCAATTAGGGCATTGTCAATTAAGGCATGAATAGGCCAGCGACTTCTCCTCAATGAGTTCTTTTGCGGTTGCATCCATCTTTGCTCTTGAAAACTCATCTATGTTGAGTCCTGCACCATATACAAGATGTACATTCAACTAATATGAAAAGCATACTCTTCTGTTCTGAGCCTCTGATCAAAATGATTCTCTATGAGATTTACAGGCACTCTATTGAAGGGAATGCACCCAGTAAGATGAAGTCAGAGTAGATGAAGATTCATGCTAGACCTAGTTCCATGATACAATTTTCAATCTGATGGTTACAACTATGTATACAATAAAAGAATAATGACTCTCACCCTGCACGATTGACCATTCTCCTTTCTCACAAGTGACGGGGAAAGAGTATATAAGGCCAGGTTGGATTCCATAAGAGCCATCAGAATAGACTCCCATTGACACCCATGTTCCCTAAACCAAAAGTGTTACAAAATTAAAAAGACATTTATTTAAGCAATTAAAAGAGTAACCACACACATTTTTTTTACCTTCTTCTTTATGCAATATGAAACTTTGCATCAAAATCTCACCTTTGGAGTGCCAATAACCCAATCACGTATATGATCACAGGCAGAGCTGGCAGCAGATAATGCACTTGACTGTTTCCGGGCTTTGATGATGGCTGCACCTCGCTGCTGCATGGTGGTGATGAACTCGGTACTCAACCTAACGCAGTCCATATAAAGAGTTCAACAGAAGGATGTTAAAAGGATCTAGTGCAACAAGTTCTCTGACAGACAATTTAGACAACGTTAATATCAGAAAATTAAGACATGTCGATCAAGATATACCAATGGTCATTGGCAACAAGTTCTCTGACATGCTTCAGCCCATTGCCCGTATCTACAGTTGCATGATTGACGTCTGGAAATTGGGTTGAGGAGTGATTGCCCCAAATGATCACATTCTTCACATCGTTGACCTGGACACCTAGCATCTCAGAGATCTGCCCTAGAGCTCTGTTATGATCAAGCCTAGTGAGGCATGTTATGTTTTCTTCTGGGATTGAAGGGGCAAATTCTTTTAAGATGAGGGCATTGGTATTAGCTGGGTTAGCAACCACTAAAACCTGTATGGATAAGAATTGCATGACACATCAGTTTAAGGAAACCAATTAATGTGGTTATCTCTACACTAATATCAGAAAGGTGACAAAAATGCAGCCATTTCAAGGCTTAACGACCCTACTTATAGAGCATAACACTGCTCTGATTCATGCAGATTGTATAGGATTGCCAAACATGGAAGTAAAGGAGATAAAGACGATTTTAGATATTTATCATCATGTAACCAGCTCCAACACCACACAAACGTAACATCTCATAAATATAATTAGTAATCAGACAAGAAACAAACATAAAACATATTTGAATTCTTAGCATTGTCAGGAAAACTAAGAACTGAATGCATCTCCCTTTGTTGTCTCAGATTGAACGTTTGAAGACTAAAGGTGAAAAAATGCAGCCATTTCAAGGCTCAACTACCCTACTTACAGAGCATAACAATGCCTGATTCCTGTGGATCAGATAAGATTGCCAAACGTGGAGTAAAGGAGCTGCAGACAGATGATTGCAGCCGTTTATCATCATGTAACCAGCTCCAACACCACACAGACATCACATCTCATGAATATAGTTACTAGTCGGGCAAGAAAGCAAACAAATTTGAACTCTTAAGATTGTCATGAAAAGTAAAAAAAACTGAAGGCATCTCCCTGTGTTGTCTCAGACTGAATGTCTGAAGACTAAAGGTGAAACATTGTGTGCCAGGGAAAAAGAAAAATTGCATTCTCCGATTGCTAATAAGCCGAACCAGGATAATGCATATGCGTGAATGTGGAACCAACTCCTGTGGAATCAACTCCGATCAACTTTAACGTGAAGTGAAATGGTCATAAAAGTGAAGTCGAAGCATAAGATGGAAAATTTTGTTAACGAAAATGACTTAGTAGTTGGGTATGCTCAATTCTGAGCGAAGCTGAGTGCCTAAAGTAAGTCATCACCGTGAGAATGGATGTCGGGTGAGATCTCCTGATTTAAGGCTTCTAGTAAAAAGAGTTTTCATCAAATAGACCGACAGAATAACAAGTGCATGTTGTAATGTATGACTACGATCCAATTCCTTCTTGCGTGACTCCAGGAAGAGATAAAAAATTCAGGACTCTGTGTTAAGAAAGCTGACCTTGCAATTTGGAGCAGCATGCTGTTCTAAGGCCGAAGCTTGAGCCTTGTATATTAATACATTCTTAGATATTACATCCTTCCTTTCTGTCCCTTCCTTCCGTGGGAATCCACCAAGCATGACTGCAATGTCGACATTTTTGCAAGCTTCAATAACATTCGTTGTGGCAACAACACCTGCAGAGCCATAATGTCACAGCTAGAGAAGTTAACAGAATTCCCAAGTAACCATGTGATTAAAGAATCTTATCAGTTTAACTACCTAATTATAATTCAAACCTCTAAGAAGAGGAAAGGCAGCATCGGTCAATTCCATCTTCAGCCCTTTCAAGGCTTCAGCAGCAGGTTCAATATCAAGCATGTTTATAATTACAGGCTGATCAGGACCTAGCATGGCCCCTCTTGCAATCATTGGAACAAGAGCATAGCCTATGTGGCCTGTGGAATAGGTCGATGTGAATTGCTGTGAAACAATCACCTTAAAGTATATATGGAAGTAGAACAACAACAATACTGCAAGCCTGTTCCTGGTAAAGCATATTTGCCTAACCATCGATACAAGAACAAAAAATACCACGTCTAGCAAGTGAGAAGCATCAGCTATTTCATTCGGACAGTTTTGTTTCTTGGTTTGTACAAATTAGCAGAAAAAGAAATACTTGGAAAACTATATTTTGAACAGAATATATAGACATAGATTCCTGCATATGATAGTCAACATAGGCCATCAGTTTGATTGCTGTTGACCGCAGAAGCCATGGTAAAAGTCCGAAATATATAGGTCAAAAACATCCTCAAATATCATGATGTTACCAGGTTCATTTTTTTGTATAAGAACCATGTAAACGAATAGTTTAACTTTTCCATCAGCCCGAATTGGTAAAGTACTAATTTTGGCTAACCACTTCATTTAGGTTAATATAAAGAACTGCTTAGAAATTTCAGCAGCCTACCGTATTTGATAGGTGCACCAAAAAATAGAAAAAGAAAACCAATAATAGTCTAAGATATCCACATATATACATATGGAGACAAAGGTAAGACATGCCTGCAGCACCAGTAACAAGTATGGTAGTAGGCTCCTTTTCAACATCCAAGAAGCTCCACATGTATCTAATGATCTTCCATGACAAATAAAGACAACTCAACACAACAATAATCTTCTCAATCAATGCCACATCCACCATTGTTTACAAAAATAAATTGAAACCACTACAGTATCTGCTACAGATTATCAGGGTACCAACCTCTTGTTCCTACATTTATATATGCAGTCCAACAATCAAACAAACCAAACAGAAGGTTCATACAAAAACTTGAAACCAAGGCAACCAAATACCAAAACGAAACCTACAAGCAATGCAAGAGAACTGAAGACTCCTCATTTTCAAGAAAAGAACCTTTGGGGCATAAATGCACGTGAATGCAAGTAAATTAATGTAGAGACAAAGATGGAGAACTACCAGCTGCACTCTTTCACGAGAACCCGGATGGCAAGTGCCACTATAGTTTCAGAGCTGAATATGTAGAACTTTAAAGTGAGATGTTGAGAAGCACTATGTATCAAAATATACACGTACGGACCGTGTGCGCGTATGTGGAGATATGTATGTAGTTAGTGTGTGTGCGCGCGCGCATGCAGTTGCTGGAAAGGGTGTGGTTGATCACAAGGGGAGTTGAATCGTAAAACTTTGTTTTTAGCTTTTTTCTTTGATTATTGACCTTTTTGGTTGCCAAGGTAGAGAAGGGGAAAAGAAATCGTCCTAAAGATTTCAATTTGGTAAAATAATGGCGCATCTATATCTATATATACAAAATATATCATCTGTCATATATGTATTTGAATTTGATTGACATTTTTTATGCCTTTTAAAATTATAATCCTATTTTCTTGAATTTTTTTCAAATTTAAAATAGGGCTTAATAGGCGTAAAATTTTAATTGGGTACAAAATAATCTCCAAGCCCATGAACTCTAACCATCCAACCCCATAACCTCCATTTTTCCACTTCATAATTAACTAACACCCTTTTCGTGCATAAACGGGGTTTTAGCTAGTTATGGATGAATGAAAAATTTTCCATCCGTTTCTAAATATTTGATCATGCTTTCTATTAGGCCTCTCCTGAAAAAATTAATCACTTTCTAAATTAAAAAAGATTCTTTAAGTATTTTTTTTCATGTTTACCCTTCTTACACTTTTCTTTATTTTATTTATTTCTCCACATTTAATCCTCCATCAACCATTTTTCTCTATCCTGACCCACTTTTTTTCATCTCTCACTTTCTCTATCTTGGGATAGAATGAAAGACTAAAAAAATATAACTCATATCATAAATAAACGTGTAAGTCAAACACGATCATTCAAAAAGGGACAGATCGGAGTATTTTTTGAACCAAATCATCCCTATAACTTTTTGTAATGCCATGATTGACCTCCGTTGTAACTCTATGTTAGATGCATGGTTCCTCTTTCAAAGTTAATTGCCAAATGCTAGATGGATGGTCTTTTTCAAAATTAATTGAAAGTCCTTCAACTTTTAGCCACCGTTTAACTTCTTTAGCAACAAACATGTATACCTCTTCTATATATCTCACACCTCCTAAATAAATGCCGATAACATCAAGCAATCCTCTTCTTCTTTGCGTTCCATCATATTCTCTTCCAAGAATTAATTGTTGCAAAAGCTCAATGGGCGACTCTTGATCTCTCCACATTAATTCGGCACATAACTAAATGTGATTACTATCATACAATGGTTCTCTTTTGATACTTTCTTCACGCCTCTCATTTACACTGCTTTTTAACTTGCAAGGATGTAAAACAGTTATATAAGGTATTGTAATCTTATGACTAAAAGAAGAAACAAAAGTTGATATGACCAAAAAATATATAACTATTTGCTACCATTCGCTTTGAGGAAAAGGTTGAGAAGTCTTAAAAAATTTCTCATTCTATTTTTAATGGATAGAGTAACATCCTCTTAAATATATAATATTGTTCTTATGATCAAAACTACCTTAGCTACAGCATTATAACAATGATCAAGGTTTTCAACTAGTGACTATAAAATAATTTGAGCTCTTGGAAAATTCATGCTAATAGGAAGATAACCATCTTCATTTGGGACAATCTCGATGAGTAAAAAGAGGTTAACAAATATCTTCATCATAATTCATTCAACATTAAATTTTTTTAGTAGAGCACCTATGGATTGTAGGGAATTAAGCAACCATAGTGAGACCATCCTCAAAATAGCTCTTTGGACCTCATTTTCTTGACGTCTAAAATAATTAAATGGACCAAAAAAAAATACACCAGATTTATCCTGGATTGCATTTGTGGGTTAAAGCATTTTGGATGTTGTAAATGCAATAAATAGACAATATGCAATGAATATTTATTGTTGTAGCAGAACACCAAGCATAATTTCAACATTTTATACGTCGCACATCCCGACTTTGAGATTTTAGCTTGAAGGATGAAAAGTGGTATCTTCCAGTTTAACTTAAAACAATGGAAAAAAAAATCCTTTTGAAAACTAGAAATACATGTATGATTTACACGATGTCGGATGTCGTCTAAAAGAGAGGACAATAATTTCTATTCAAGGAATCTCATTGTTAATCTATTTCTAGCTTGTTCCTTGCGTAAGACATCTAGATTAACCTACTTCTATCATGAAAGTAAGCTACATTACTCTAATTTTTTGCTTTCTTTCTTTGATATATTTTGAGTAGGACGACTATCTGACTCATGAATGAAGATATAACAACAAAGTATCGCATTCGTAGAAATGGTAAGTGGTGCATCCAGTCCACGTATCTGACTACACAAAATTTATTAAAGAATACGCAGTGAGAAAAAAATTCAAGCTTGTTAGAATCCCAATATAGTTTGATGATATTAAAACAATTTTTTTAGTTGTGGCAAAATAAGCAAAATTAATCAATTCTTGTCTACCACAAAGTAGCACTTAATATAATAGGAATCTATCAGTAATGGGGTGGGGGGAGGGTGTGTGTGTGGGGGGGGGGGGGTATATATCTTCACGGACTTACAATGTATGAACTATGTGAAGATTACTCGAAAGCTTGTAGGTTTGCACTTGTCATCTGAATATAGCGATGAGCTTGAGTGTTTGGATGTGAGATTTTAAAATACTGAGTACTTCTACATTCCTCATTTTGAAATCCCTTCATTTACAAAATATTTTGTTTGGGAATTTTTACTATTATGTGAATTCTAACTATGTATTTGCAAGATTGGTTTTTAAACTGAGTACATGTGAATCCAAGATGGCACAAATTTTTTGTGAAAAGAAAAAAGAGAGAAACATAAAAGTTGTTAAAAGGTGGGGCATAGAACTCCTAAAAACTAGGGATATGTCTATTAGTAGTTTTAAATATTACCTCTTTGAAGGGACTTGACAAAGAACTACTCTGGACTAGTTATTTGAACTGTGAATTTGGAGGCCTCAAATCCCCTGTTCCCTTTGTGAATTTCAAAATCCCCTTTCGTACTATCAAAACAAGAGATTCCTTTCAAAGAATTTTTATATACCTCACCAAAGTGAAATCCCAGTTCAAGTCCTCAATCCAAACACACACTAAATCTATATGAATAACATCCAAAAGTAAAACTGTAACATCCCCGGAAATCCGGAGCTTCGCCACCCCGAACTCCCGGAACGTTAACCTATCAGATCACATCAAACTTGTCAATTTCTATTTATTAACACATACTTCAAAACATTTAATCTGATATTTCCTCAAATTCCTCAAATACAAGCTTGCAAAACTCCTTAAACAATTAAAACCTAGGTTCGTGACACCCTCAAACACATATAGTACGAGTTGACAGAGCCGACCCGCGCAGGGTCGTATTATTCAGTAGTGATGGGCTCACCGGAATTTCGCACAGACTCTAACCCATTCCCGAACATGCTACAGCTGATCCTCACCTGCAGAAAGGGAGTCAAACGAAGGGTGAGCTTTTGAGAGCTCAATAAGGTCGTACAATGACTATCAAAAGAATTACAAAACAATTTCCGAATACTTCAAACGATTTGAACAACTTAATGATTTTGAGAGCTCAGTAAGGTCGTACAAGGACTACTAAAATAATTACAAAACAATTCCAAATAATCCGACTGACAATGATTTTCGAGTACTTCAAACGATTTGAACAACTCAATGATTTTCAAAATGATCAAAGTTCATTATAAATAGATACAAAATAACAATAACAATCACGACGGTGTCCAAAACGATCAACAAAACATCACTTCCAAAGTCATTATTTCCAAAGTACAATGAAGATTTATCAACCGATTTCAATAGAAGCACAAATTATTTCAGATAATACTTTCCAGTCATTTCTGTAACAGTCACGACAATATATAGTGCAGATAATATAAAAAATTAACGTTGATCATGCGCGATTGCAACGCCATTCCGGCAAGCTAACATAGTGTACACATGCATGATGTACCAAAGTAATTACTAGTCTTATTAGGTACTAGTCTGCGTTTCATGCAGGATTCAAACCAGCCTTATACCGCCTCCCCACAGAACGGATACCCAGGTCAACACAAAAAAATCAACAATATCAATAAGCGTTAACGTAAGTTCAAATCACCGAAATCAATTCGGGTCCAATAACAATAACATACTGATAGAAGTCATCATTCGGAATTTCAGAAGAAAACTTACATATAAACAGCAAAAACGATTGCGAATAGTTATCGAGTTTGGGCATAAAAATTCATGGATACAAACAATTATCAAATTTGCTCAACATGCAAAAAAGCAAAAGAAAATGGAAAAGCCAAAATAGAAAAGTTCAGGGGTGCTCCATTACATGTCTTGACATGTTTTTTATTTATATATGTGTTCATTTCTTTGTTACTCTTGCAGTCTCATTTTTACTTCAGTGACACATTCTAAGCTTTGAGAATAATTTAATCTCAGGAATATCTATGTCGACACCGAGTATGGATACAAAGGACCCAGCTTGAAAATATGAACGTACAGCTAATCCGAGCGATAAAAATGCAGTCACTTGTATTTTTTGTCAAAAAATTACAAAGGGCAACATTTCTCGACATAAGCAACACCTTACTGGAGGTTATAGGAATGCTTCAACATGCCGTGAGTGTCCAGAACATGTAAGAGAAGAGATGAAGGAATTGCTACAATCTGTCAAAGAAAAGAAAGAACTAGCTAAGTGCGTCCCAGATTTTGATAACGTTATCAATGATGAAGAAAAGGACGAGGACGATAATGTAGTTGAGATATCCAAGGAGAAGGGAGTTTCATCCACCGGGAGTTCTTGTCAACCTCCTTGTAGGCATCCAAAGGCTAAGGGCCCAATGGATGTGTATTTCACCCCGTACCCAGAAGAGGTAGTGAAAAAGAGAAAAATAAAGCAATCCATGGTGTTTGAAAATGAAGAAGCAAAAAAAGAGATGAGAAATTGGGCTTGTAGTGCAATATGCGGGGATTGCATTCAACATCGTGAACTTTGACAGCTTTGGGGCTATGGTTAAGGCTATTGGTCAATATGGTCCGGGTTTAAAGCCACCAAGTTATCATGAGATTAGGGTTACCCTTGCAAACAGAGGTAGATAATACGTGTAAGGTTATGAAGGATCATGAAGAAGAGTGGAAAAAAACTGGTTGTTCAATTATGTGTGATGGTTGGAAGGATAAGAAAGAAAATACTCTAATTAATTTTTTAGCCAATAGTCCTAGAGGGAGTTTGTTTCTTGAGTCTGTTGATAATTTTGAACATTCAAAGACCGGAGACTTGATGTATGATTTGATTAAGAAGACTGTTGAGAAGGTCGGGCCAAAGAATGTGGTTCAAGTTGTCACTTATAGTACCTCAAACAACGTAAAGGCAGGTTAGTATATTTTAATATATGGTATGGCTCAAGTAACTTATGTTTTATTAAGTATACAATATTATTAGCTAATAGTTAGTCCAGCATTTAATTACTCAATTTCTTTGTAATTTTGTATGATAGGCAAGTTATTGGAACATGATTATCCATACTTATTTTGGACACCATGTGTTGCACATTATATTGACTTGATCTTAGAGGACATATTTAAGTTACCTAAGATGAAGTCAACATTTCAAAAGGCTCTTGCTTCAAGTGGTTACATATATAATCGCTCGGATGTTGTAAACTTGTTAAGGAAATTTGCAAGAAGATATTTGCTTAGGCCTGGCAAAACGAGATTTGCAACTGCCACTATCATTTTATCAAGGATCCATGAAGAGCAAAATAACTTGAAAAAAATGTTTACATTGGAAGAGTGGGCCAATAGCAAATGGTCAACGGAACTACAAAGTAAAAGAGTGGCAAAAATAGTATTGATGCCTTCGTTTTGGAATAATGTCGTATATATTTTAAAGGTAGCGTGCCCTCTTGTTCCAGTACTTAGATTGGTTGATAGTGAGAAAAAACCTCCGATGGGATACATTTACAAGGCTTTGGATAAAGCTAAAGATGCTATTGCAAGTGCTTTCCAAGGGAACGAGTTGAAGTACAAGGAGGTTTATGAGATTATTGACAATAGATGGAGTGTTCAACTCCATCGTCCTTTGCATGCAGCTGTTTATCTCTTGAACCCGGAGTACTATTACTTTACCCCAGACATTGAGAGTGATGAAACGGTTATGATGGGTTTGTATGATTGCATTCAAAGGTTGAACCCTGACATGGCATTACAAAATGCAATTGACACTAAGTTGAATAAGTATGAGAGAGCGGAGGGTCTGTTTGGGAATCCCATGTCAAAGAGGATGAGAGATAGAAAAGCACCAGGTACTGTTTTTTTGTTTTATAGTACTCATTATAATATATAAATTAATGAATAGTCACTTATTAGTTTTGCAATTTTCATGTATTTGAACAGCGGAATGGTGGGCTTCGGGTCATCAACGCCTCACTTGCAAAAGTTTTCATTCAAAGTTTTGAGTCTCACTTGTAGTGCTTCTGGCTGTGAACGTAACTTGAGAGTTTTTGAGCATGTAAGTTCAAGTTACACTCTAGTAGTAAAGTTTTACGGTAAAATTCGTATTTATTTCCTAGGCAATGACTTTTAATCAATTTGTGTATTGTACTTTACAGCTTTATAACAAGAAAAGGAATAGGCTTGAACAAAGTCACTTGAATGATTTGGTGTTTGTGAAATACAATAGAGCGTTAAAGCGACGATACAATTCACGTGATACGATTGATCCTATTTTATTAGATAATATTAATGAAAGTAATGACTGGTTGCTTGGGAGGCCTGATGAAGATGCATACGAAGATGATGACAACGTGTTTGAAGGTGACCCTTTAGGTGGCACGAAACCGAACTACCATTCAAGGTCAACAACAAGAAGTGTAAGGTCGTCATCAGATAGGGTTGCCACGTCAAGTAGATCTACTCCTTCAGTTTACCTAGTAAACGAAGAGGATGAAGTTGAGGAGGAATCTCTACCAGACTCGAAGCCTATGATTCCTTTTGAAGAAAGCGTTGTTGCCTTAACCCCTAGCGATGATGAGGATGGCGGTATGTTAGAAGTTTGTTACATTATGATGCAATTTGAAATTTTTTCTAGTGTTTGGAAGTTTGTTAATTGTAATGTTTTTTATTTTTTTACAAATTTTTATTGTTTTAATGTATTATTATTTATTTTAATTTTGCGCCTCGCTTTGAAAAGGCGCACGCCTGCGCCTTGTGTTTAGGCTCTAGGGACCTTTTGCGCCTTATGTGTACCTGTGCCTTTAATAACTATGACTCATCCTAAGTTAATTTTTATTATTATTTTTGCCTGAACTTGAAATCCGGGTTTTAGTGGCCTACGTATTTGATCGGACTAATCGGAACCAGAACTACCATAGTTTAACACTGAACCTACAGGAAGCGGTCTACAATTTGAACCTAGACTTAGACATAGAAAATAAAATACTTCTTTTGTTGTTTTGAAATGAAATGTGACTACGAGAAATGAGAGATATTCTATTTGATTTCTACCCTAAGAAAACTGATAAAAGTTACCTCTGGTGTAGCTTGCCTTGATAACTCGGGAATATTTGTCGTGCTATCCATGAAGCAAAGACCGACGCGTCACTTTTTGAGTGATTTGAATGGCTAAGATTCTCGAGAATGTTGACGTCTCTTCACTAGGAAATGGTGTGCCAACTATAAAGAGAATAAGTTTCTGGACCTAAGTCTCTGACCTTTAAAATGGAAGTCAAGACCATTTTTTGTATTGCTCATGGTCGCAAAATTTGATGAGATTGGCAATGCCAGTCGGCATGGTTGGAGATAAGTCAGAATAAGTGATAAAATTGTATATTGACAATACTCAACTAACCAACAAGTTGAAAACTGGTTGGTTCACCCCATTTATTAAAAATATTTTTTTCGAATTTAAGGGCATTATCTGACCCTAATTTCATAAATTATATCGAAATCACAAATGGGATGTACCATATTCGAGATAATCATTTCTTAACCAATAAATAGATTTATTTGATCTTTATATCAAAAGTAAATCATGGATTTTTTTTCAAATCATTTAGACAAACTGCATCAATTAGGATAATTTAGACCATGGACTGCACTTAACCTAAATGGACTAGACTAATGCAGTGGACTGGACTGATGGACTGAACTGGACACGCAGTGGACTGGACTGAACTGGACACGCAGTGGACTGGACTGATGGACTGAACTGGACTAGACTAATTAACTGGACTAATTAATTAAATAAAATTGGACTGAATCAGTGTTATTAAAGGCGAGCCTAGGCGCAAGGCGCAGCTAGGCGCACAAAGTGCGCCTCGCCTAGGCCTAGGCGCAGCGCCTTCAATAAGGCGCGTGCCTTGTGCGCCCAGGCGCTAGGCGCATAGCGGGGCGGGAGGAGCAAAGCTAGGCGCACGATGTGTAACCGTTCGATTTGGCTTCTTGTCTTCACGTGGACCGTTAATTTCTCTTTTAGTATTTTACCCTTTTTGTCTTTACCAAGTCAAAACACTTTTTTAAAGACTAAAATATAAAACCTAACTAATTTGTTAGCGATAAAACCCTTTTTATCGCTAATTGCTCACGAACTACGTTAACCTTTCTGTGAAAGCTGTTGAAGACAGAGTACACATGACTAAATTAGGAGACCTAACTGATTTGTTAACTTCACTTTATATTGTTCATAAGGCCAAAGCTCAATCTTGAGAAAAGATTTGAATTTTTAGTCCCTATATTTTGCCCATTCCCATTGAGATCGATCTAATTTTTTAAAGCAGAATTTATTTTTATTGTTGGAAGCTTGTTAAATTAGAATGTTGGTATTTGAAACTTTCTCTAATGTTTAGAAGTTTGTTAATTGTCATGTTCTAAATTTTTTTAACTTAATTTTTTTATTTAGTGCACTTTTATTTATTTATTTTTATATATTTTAATATTGCGCCTTGCTTAGAAAAGGCGTGCGCCTGCACCTTGTGCCTAGGCTCCAGGGACCTTTTGCGCCTTAGGTGCGCCTGCGCCTTTAATAATTATGGACTGAATTAATTAATTAAATCACATCACTAAGCATATACTCAATAATGCCTTTTGATAAATAATAAAGCCTATTATTTATTTATTTAAAAATAGCTACAAAAATAAGGTGTCTACAACAACCTTTTTTCATTTGCCTTTTTCTTTTCTTGACCCAAGATGTGGTATATTTAACAGAATACTTTCTTGTAATTTTGCTTGTATGCGTTGGAAAATTCTTTACAGTGACTAACTCTTTACGAATCAACTCAAATGATATTGCTTGGTTAGCGTCAAATATTAGATTCTTTTTAGAGACGTCTCACACCACGCTTAGATATTTCACTCGCTCGTATTACCGAAAAATATATTTAGTTGTAGTACCTAAAGGTTTTTTCAGACTTGCCATCCTTTAACATTCAAACCTCGACAAAATGAGTAAACCTAATATTTCTCCTAAAATCTCTCCGTTTTGCTTTGTTTTCTCATGTTATTCTTTTAGTCCCCTACTTGATTTGACATTTAAAGTACTTTAGCACGTTAACAATACTTGTGACTTCACTCAGAGGGTATTCAGTCACCATCTATCTAAGATAGGATTTAAAGAATTTTATGCATTTACTTCATCCTATTTTACATATGTTGTATCTCATTTTGTGACAAAGTGAATTTGCTCCAAAGTTAACATCGTTACCCACAAATAACAAACATATGTAATTTTTTTTAAAGAATTAAAATTTTAATTTATATGACCCATCGAAATGGAGATTCGAACTCAGGACCTTGAGGTTATTGCTTAAGGTCATTTGCCAGTTCACCCGCCCCTTGGGTTACATATCTATAATAGGAGCTGAACCGTTGACCGCCTGGGAAACTTAGATTAAGTTGCTCGCAAGATCTAGTCGTTCACACGCGATCTGTGGATGGTTCAGATATTATTTTACGTTTTCTTTAAGTCCGTCCGCTACATTATGTAGCGAACGATTTTTTGACAAAAATACTCTCTAGGTCCATCCGCTACATCATCCGCTACGCTACATTATGTAGCGCACGAGTAGGCACTAGTTTTTTTTCTCTTTCTCTCATTAATTTTCTGACATATTCTCTCTCTCTCTCTCTCTCTCTCTCTCTCTCTCTCTTTCTTCCCCCCTTTCTCTCGCCACTTTTTTGTTTTCTCTCACATCCTCCTCCTCCTCTCTCTCTCTCTCTCTCTCCCCTCTCCACTTTTTTACATCTCAGAGCCTTCTTTTCCCCAAAAATCAAGTTTATGGTAGCAGTCTTGCCAACTCCAGATTTCCCAAGAACCAGGATGTTAATCGAGAACTCCAAATCCTCATTTCCCTCAGCTTCAAGTTGGCGAGCGGACATCTTGGCATCATCATTGCTGAAAAGTTGACCAGTTTGCCTCCCTGCAATAACAGACAGACGGTACAGAACTTGTGCTGCTATTGATTCATCTGGAGAAAGTCCTAAGCTCTGTATAAGCCTCAAGAATTTCACGCTGACCGACTGTAACTTCTCCAGCTTCTTCTTTTCCTCTTCACTCAAGTTGGCGTCAGAATCCCCACCACTCATAAGACTGGAAGAACTAAAAAAGTTTGAACGGTTTGGTTGGGGAGCAGGCCTCAAGGACTGGAGTGGGGATCCCAAACCAGCAGGCACTTGATATAACTCAAATATAACTCCTAATAATTGGGGAAGACCCGGCAATCCCAGTCAAACTGGGATATTGATGATTATCTTATCAAGATTCTAAAAGAGTCCTAAAGAGATCGTGACGTGATCCTCAAGGATCCTAACGCGATCCCAACACATCTGGCCCACGGCCCAGTCCTACTAGGAGTCTTCTCCTACAACTATATAAAGGGGTCTACCCCCAGGTATGGGACAATAACACAGTTCATGCTTTTTCAGAGTTATTATTCTATAGTTGCGCTCTGACTTAAGTATAGGAGAGTTCTTCGCTGGGACCCCACCCGGCAGTCACTCATTTATAGTCTTGCAAGTCATCGGTCCAGGCTCGGGTTCCGCAATATACGCAGCAACAGATTAGCACCATCCGTGAGACCCGCAAGCCTAGCTGACAACCTCAAGAAAACTCAAACAATCGTTTCACAAATGGCCGGTGGCAACGGGTCGGCACCACCAACACTAGTGCCGCCTCAGCGGGTCTCCGAGTCAATTACCGTCACCGTGACAGAAAAATATAGGGTTCAGAATATTTAGATTATCCCAAGTTTCTACCATCAAGCGGGAGTAGCAATCAGCCGCGCCGCCACAACGATCAGCTGCACCGCCACAGCAGGGCTGCTGTGTCAACAGAGAAGAAAAAAATAATACTTCGAGATAGAACAAGCTGCCGCAGGCAGCCAAGCCATTGACGGCCTCGCTGTCGTCAAATGGTTCTACTACTGTCGAACAGTCGAAAGAAAGGAGACAGAGAAGCACCACCACTGTGCGCCACCGTAGCCGAAACTACTGCTACTGACTGTGATGCCGTAGCAAACCCCGGTGCTGTCACAACCATTTTGCCAAGGTGCAACACCAACCGTCGCGTAGCCGCCACAACAGATTGGTCACCACAATATATTGGTCGCACAACCATCGCGCCCTTGGGATCACCAATATCATAAACGGCCTCCGCCGAACAACTGCCGAAGCAATAAGTTTCAGCGCCGTCACCATCGCCGATCACGACTCTAGGCCAGCATCGACCGTGGTTCGCAATGGAACCAATTGGTGCCATCGCCACCGCCACAGGCAGTGCTATCACCGCCGCACCATGGGGATCCCAGCTCCAACTCCGGCCACGCTCACGCCACCGGCGATGTAAAGCTGCTGGAACCAACATCCCAGGTAAAAATAGCGGAGCCGCGGCCGCCATAAACCACCGGTCACCGCCGTGAAGGGGCCGAAGCAGATACATCATCATCTCCAAAAAAAGGGGAGAAGAGGGAGAAGCCACACAACAACGCCGTCGCCCCATGGGTCGAAACCCTACCACCGGCGTTGCGCATAATCAGGCCACCCACCACCGTGGGCCTCCACTTCTCCGATGGTGTCACCTCGATGCTGTCCACTGGATCAACTCCACGGCGACCTGCGACATCCCAATTTCAACGCGACAGGCTCTCCATCACAGCCGGAGCAACGACAATTAGCCTCATCCAGATCTGCGCCAAGAACGGCGCCGCCACGCGACCGTCGTACCAGCCCCAAGCGGCACCTCCATCTGGTGATACATCGGCCATGGGTCTTTCACAATCGGAACCAGTCGAACACCACAGTTCTCTCTAGATCCGCTCCTCCACGACGCCAACAACTTTCGGCGGCGACCGTCCTGATCGAAAAACACCGCCGGCAACAACGACAACCTGTAATTATCGTACAACCACAAGAGACAGTATCAATGCCGATGGGCGCTGTAACCACAACTCGTAGAGGCACCGCCGCACTGCCACCCCCAAGGTAACATCGCTAATTGGGTCCATCGCCACCGTCACGACGAGCGGCAGTCGGGGCCATAGCCACTGTAACTGGTGGTAGTAACAATCGGCTCCATTGCCACTGTCGCTGCCGGAACGTCACCGTCTCGCTGCTATCGGCGGCCAGATCTGCCCCACCGTGATGCCGACGCGACATTGCGACGCCGCCTCTTCAGACCATGTTGTTCCTGTCGATGAGAACAAGGGGCAGACAACAAAAATGGGTCTATTCTTTCTTTCGACATTAACCCCATAAAATTGCATATTTTCATTTTAGACCCACAGGGTCTTACTTATCTGACATATGCCTCAATTTTTAAAAGCATCAAGTTTTTCACCTACAAAAAATTCATATTCATACTTAAAGACCTAAAGGGTCTTATTTATTCCACTTAGGCCGCATGCTTTTAAAGCATTAAACTTTTAGCCCGTCAAAAAGGCCTACTTAAATTCAAGACCCACAGGGTCTCATTTATTTAACATATGCCATAGGTGTATATTTCATTGCTTATGTGTTGCTAAAAATTTAAGTGACTACAATTCTAGGCGCTAGCAAGCCTTCTAAGGCCGCTTCTCCTATGCACTCGTATATTACCTAGACCTATGTTCTATTTTGGTCTAGAATTATCTAGTTGTGTCAATTAGCACAAGCACGTCACAAGTCGGGGCATCCGACTGCTATGACATATTAAGCTCACCTGCGACACATAGTGCAGCGCACTCTCGTCAGCTAACCGACAAAGCCCTAATGGGGCCTCGGTGTTTGAACATCGTTCTTAATTCTGTGTTAAAAATATAGTTGCATATGCTTTATTGCTTCAAGGGCTATTTTTTCAGTCGCGTACTTTTATTTCTTGCAAGGGTTTATATTATGCCTGCGAGCATCAACAGTGATGTATAAACCACTGATGCCAAGGAAAGTGGGTCAGTACCTACGTGGAGGTGCCACAAAGACTGCAGTCCGAGTTAGCTTCCAAGTATGCAAAGTGAGAAACAGTGAGAGTGGAAAGGGCAGAGAGCAAGGCTTCCCAGACAAGCCGTGAGGAGTGGCAGTGCTGCAGAGATAAGGCTGTGACGAACAGGGCCGGCAGTCGACAGTCCAAGTCAAGGTCTGAGTCAGGGTCCAAAGTTACGGTTCAAAGTTATGTCCAATTCGTGTTTCTCTCTCTAGAATCCAAGAGCTCCCAAATTCTAGAGTGAGAAAGTGATTTTGTATGAAATGAGCAAAAGTGTCCTTTTGAGTCATAAAGTCCATTATTTATAGGAAACAGTGTGCCTGTGTCATAAAGTGCCACATGTCATCCCCTGGGAGTGACACGTCACCAGGGGGTCTCAAAATACCGGTTCTCTGTTGGACTGTCGGTTCTCAAATCCGCGTTGCCTGCCCCACGCAACATCGCTCTACCTGTCTAAGAAGACTGAACACACCATGATAGCATGATCAGAGTAAGTCCGTTGCCCCAGCCACCGGTCTAAGCCCTTACTAAATCCCACAAGGGGCGTCAAGAAATGCGTAGATAACCTGATAGCGGTGAAGGTTGCCCCTATAGCCAACTGTTAGGCAGACTAAGCACGATGCCTTCTAAAGACCTGCTCCAGTCCCGGAGTGACTTGGGGGTCATCATTCTGGGGGCGCCGACGATCATCTGTAACATGAGTGGACATGATCGCAGCTCAGTGCCTAGTGTCATGCAAGTCACCCCAGACGGCGATAGCTTTGTGGTAACGAGTCTATCCCACTGTGAAGGGTCCTCGTGCCAGAGCACTACGAGCGGAGCCCCCCAAAATGAAGACGGCGATAGCTTTGTGGTAATAAGCCTATCCCGCTGCGAAGGGTCCTCATGTCGGAGCCCCCCGAAATGAAGACGACGATAGCTTTGTGGTAACAAGCCTATCCCGCTGCGAAGGGTCCTCGTGTTGGAGCACTATGAACGGAGCCCCTCGGAATGCTGCACACTCCGGAGAGTAGGTCGAAGCATGTTCCACATCCATGGCGTGGGCACATGGTGCGGTGAATGTGTGTGATGCCCGGAGGCCTGTAACATGATTGTGACGCATGGGCGCGGTGACTACCGTCACTAGATAATACCTGGTGCCTGGGGGCACATGTCATGGAAGTGGCGCGTAGGTGCGGTGACCACCGTCATGAGACAATACCTGGTTCCTGGGGACACCTGTCATGGAAGTGGCACGCAGGCGCGGTGACTGCCGTCGCGAGACAATACCTGGTGCCTGGGGAGACCTATCATGGAAGTGGTGCACGGGCACAGCGACGACTGTCAAGAGATAATACCTGGTGCCCGGGGGCACATATGATGGAAGTGGCACACGGGCGCGTATCGGGTGTCCCAGAGACGGGACGTGAGTTGAGTGTGCCTAGGGGGAAGGCCAAGGCCACACCCCAAGGGAGGCCGAGGCCGACCCTAAAGGGTGGCCAAGGCCAAGGCCAACTCCCCCGGAGGGGGGCTAAGGCCACTCCCCCTTTCAGTGAACTTCGGGCGCGCCAACAGTAGGTGTTTTGATTGGCAATGACGAATTCGGAAGTTGTGTTATGATGAGCATGTTGCCGTGAGTTGTACCCACGTGACGAACAAGGCGCCAAAGTCACATACAAAGTGAACAAAGCGCAAAAAGTGAACAATAGAGGGGGGGGGGGGAAGGCCAAGGCCAACCCCCCATGGAGGCCGAGGCCGGCCCCATAGGGTTGGCCAAGGCCTTTGTCCCTTGACCCCGTCGCTCCGGTCGCACCGTCGGTCAATGTTTTTGATGAAAATGTGTTCAGGGTGGTCGTGGCGTGACGATCGTGCTACCATGAGTGACGCTAACGCGAAATAAATCGTGCCTAAGTCGTGCACAAGGAGCGCGAAGCGAAAAATGCACGTGACTTGAGCGTGCGCGGGTTAACCGGTTCGATGAGTTAAAAATTTGACCGTTGACAATGTCGACATGTTCGCGAGAAATAGGACCCCTAATGGGCCCTTGGGTACGACCAAAATAGGTTAGGAACAACCATTTCATAAGCAAGGAACAAATTCATAGCACCCTGCGACTTAAAGTCCCGTATAGGGTTTTTGCTGCAGTATCCTATCGTCTCAGTGTTATATATCGTCTCATGGTCATACAATGGCCTCTATCTATGGCGTATTCACATCGCTGTTCGTTGAGAAGCTAGTTCAACAATGATGGAAACACACATGCTGCCACAGTATCTAGTGAATCGCCAGCTATGCCTGGTACAACTGCAAGCTCAAGTTCATCTAACCAGTAAACTGAATCTAGTTGCTTCTCAGTGTATTGATAAACTGTGGCTATTGATCACCCAGTGATGTCTTTCTCAGACGGACTTCGCGTCCTCTGACTTTATATGCTCATTCAGTCTAGCAGGAGGATTATGGTCTTCTATATTGCTCCTATAGGTCTTCTTGTGACCGGGCCTTACATATAGGCTGAAAAGCCGTCTTCACATATCCAAGCCTTCTTAAAGGCCGAGGGGCTTTATATTTTATGAGATCATTCTTATACGGGCTTAATGCCTTGTGTCTTATTGGACAGGGAGGTTTGCCACAGCGACCATATTACGGGCTCCATGACCCGCGCCTTCTTATTTGGCACTGCGGCAACAACGACGAGAACTTCAAGTTCCGTCCAGCCCCCGAGGGTATTTTCATGAGCTTTGTTTTCCATTCGCCCCTGAGGGCACGTACAACAAAAACTTTAAGTTCCGTCAAACTCTCAAGGGTACTTTCATGAGCTCCGCGCTCCATTCGCCCTCAAGGGTGCATACGAGAACTCTAAGTTCCGTCAAACCCCTGAGGGTATATACATGAGCTCTGTGCTCCATCAGCCCTCAAGGGCGCTTACCAGAACTCTATGTTCCAATAGCCCTCTAGGGCGGTCCCTCAAGGGACGAACACCCTCAAGGGTGACAGGATAGAGCTCAAGTTCTATCCGAACGGTTTAGCTATGGTTCTAACCCGTGAAACAACAAAACCTAGTGGGAGTTCATCGCCCTACCGTGTTTTGTTAATTCAAAACGTGGCCGAGCGTGAGTGTGAGGCTTCTTTGCCAGCCCTTAGCTGATGATAAGGGTTCGCGTCAAAGTAAAATGCAAGCATGATGTGGTCAGCTCAAGCTAATGAGCACACACTTGCAACGAACACCTTCCCAAGGAGAGGTGACCCCTCGAGGGGACATTCAAACACTTAGCACATGCAACAACTTGTATGCACAGCTTCGTGTCATCTCCCTAGAGAGACTACTATGGGGCACAACCTCTAAAGGATCTCGAGATCCCATGGTTCATCTTCCGAAAGATGATTCCAAATAGCCTGCTCGGTCGAGATTCTAAGACTTAGCTCTCGAGAGCTAGAGTTTTAGCGCCCTGCTTGGGCAAAGTTCCATCACTTAAGCTCTCACGAGCTTAGGTCCAAGCACATGGAGGAGAGAAATATTGTTACCTCTACAAACGGATGGAGAATCTCTTATAAACCTGACGCGTGTCTCGAAACACCAGGTATAAACTTCCTCAGCCAAACATTTGGCTAAGGAAGTGGGGGGCTTATGATATAACTCAAATATAACTCTCAATAATTGGGAAATACCCGGCAATCCCAGTCAAATTGGGACATTGATGATTATCTTATCAGGATTCTAAAAGAGTCCTAAAGAGATCGTGACGTGATCCTCAAGGATCCTAACGCAATCCTAACACATCTGGCCCATGGCCCAGTCCTACTAGGAGTCTTCTCCTACAACTATATAAAGGGGTCTACTCCCAGGTATGGTTGTATAATGACATAATTCATGTTTTTTAAGAGTTATTATTCTATAGCTGCGCTCTGACTTAAGCATGAGAGAGTTCTCCGCCGGGAACCCCACCCGGCGATCATTCGTTTTCTGTCTTGTAGGTCATCGGTCCAGGCTCGAGTTCCGCAACGTACGCAGGACATATTTTTACCAGCAACAACTCTCAACTGTGAAAAGCCTGGATCCATCTTGGGAGCTTATCATAATACTGCCACCATCTGAACTAGCGCATGTGGCCGCTTTCAAGAGAGCGACCAGTGCAGCTGAATCAAACAGCTCCTTGCCATCACCTTCTTCTTCAATGTCTACTTTTTTATCCGAATCGGTAACTATTGTTGAACTATTTGGCAGCTTCAGAGCTCCCAAAGATCATGCCATCAGTCTCCTAATCCAAAACTGAGCCTTCATCCTCATCATCTTCATCTGTGTTATTTTTTACTTCATCCTCAGGTTCTAGGACTCCTCGTGGGTTGACAACTGCACTAGGTTTGGCAGACACCCCACCTTCCAATCCATTATTCTGAGCACTCACATGAGCATAATCACTATCTATATGTTTTGCCTCAAAGGTCTGGAGAGGAGTGAGAGAAAGAGAAAGAGAAAGAAAGAAGAAAGGAAGGGAGAGGAGGATGAGAGAGAAAACAAAGAAGTGGTGAGAGAAAAGAAAGAGAGAAATAGTCAAAAATTAATGAGAGAAAAGAAAGAGAGAAAGAGTCAGAAATTAATGAGAGGAAGGAGAGAGAAAGAGAAACATGTCAGAAAATTAATTTGAACAAGGAGAGAGAACGAGAAAAAAAATTACTGCCTACTCGTTTGCTACATAATGTAGCGGATTGAACTGGAGGGTATTTTTGTCAAAAAATTGTCTGCTACATAATGTAGCGAACAGACTTAAAAAACGTAAAAAAAAATATGAACCATCCACAGATCGAGTGTAGACAGCCAGATCGCGAAGGCAACTTACCCTAAGTTGCCTGCGCGGTCAACGGATCAGTTGGCCAGAAGAGAATCTAGCTAAAAGTTACAACAGTCCCACTTCCTAAACGTTAGCCATGACTAGGGAGCGACTTCCTAAACCTTAGCCATGACTTGGGAGCATAAGTTCCATCATGCCCATGATACATGCTCATAAACAACAATCTAGGGAGGTTACAAAAGTAAAAACAACGAATATAAACTTCATATGATATTTCTCTTATTTGAAACTATTTCAACTCATTTATTCCTCATTCAAGTATTCCGTATCAGAAATAAACAACCAAAAAAATTGTCCATACGTCTCTATTCTTCTCTATTATGATAATGTCATTGAGATTTTATTGGACAATAAAATGCATCTGAAAATTGAGTTTTATCTTTATCCTATTCTATATCTATGCTTTCCTTTTTTTCCTTTAATTTTTTTGGTTTTGGAATTCAACTATGTCTTCTCTGTTTAGTAATAGATGGAAGCCAAACGATACAGTGAAATAAGAATCGCAACTGCGTTTGATTCAAAAATTAAGACTCACTTTTTATTTCAAGTTTTTCTCACCATGACATGCATATGCATGGCTTTGTTTACTGCAATTATGTTATTTTGACATAGCAAACTATTGAAAGTGGGATGATGAAAATACAATTTGGTTACTTCTACTTTTAATGTATCATTCTACTCCAAATTAGGTAGATACTTGTCATTTTCTATGTTACCTAACCTGAAAAGAAAACTGATTAGGATTTTCTTTATCAGCCATTAAAGAATTGTCGAAATATTCTTCACAAAATTTTAGAGATGCTGGCCATAATAAATATAAAATGGTTTGATACATGGTTAGTCACATTTTCTATAGACTGATAACAATCGGAAGGGATGACACTTATAGACTATAAGTATTACAGAGTATGATTGAACGGGTGGCGATACTTGAAGATATGATATTCTGGGGTGGATGTAAATGACTTCCACCAAAATAACATTCCACAACAATTGGACGTAAACTTAGATTTGAGATCAATACTACTTTATAATGACAAGTTGTAAGTGTCCTTTTGAGATTCACATTTATTCATATATTTTTCAAATATGAACTCTGGCATGGAGTCAACCTTTTCTTGGACAATTCCTTTTCTTTTGCCGGCCGATGTTTCTTAGCTTTTAATAATGTCCATGTCTTTATGTAAGACATGTTTGATATGTTTTGGTTACCAATTTGGATGGCATCATCCAAAATATGAAGGTCAAAGCAAAATGTGAATTTCCAAACTTAGCGGCAAGGAGATGGATGTTGCAGATAAACTAAAAGCTCATTCAAATTGCATTACTTATTTGTAATCCACTGTTTTCACACCTAGGGCTTTTGGCATTTCTCGCTCCAATTAATGCGTTAAAAGTATAAGGAAACTTTCAAACTTGATATTTGATTCAGTTTTTAAAAGTTTAGTTTTATTTTTCTCTCCTAATTTTTGAAAAGTGTCTATTAGAAGTGTCACTAAAACTAGAGTCCAAATGACTAGAAGGCGAGAGTAAATAGCAACTTCCATCTCTATAATTATTTTCTTTGTGGGTACAACTAAGCATATGAGGGTGTAAATATATATGTAATAAAAGTGGAACTAACGCCCTTGGAAGTTAAATTTGTAGCATGAGAAAATGGTTTATGAAAAAACGAAACTAGAAAGGTAATTTTCTTCTACTTTTCTTTCACAATCTATCAAGAGAAACTGATTTATGTGTGTTGCCTGAAGTCAATGTAGATAATGACCATGACTTGCAAATATTTTTCTTTCGTTACATTTTCAAATTGAAGAAGTTATACTTTACACATTCACAGTAACTAGCGACATATATCCGATTTAACACGGTGAAGGAGTGGGGGTAGGAGGACACAATATAACCAACGTGAATTTAGTCATCAATTTGCTAGAAGTAACGAGATTGTATTTGAAAATTTTCATGCATAGCACATAATTTAAGCTAATTTATTAATATGAGAATTTGAAAACCTTTAGACACAAGATTCCAACTAAAAAAATTTATCGACATTACGTTTTCTGCAAAATATATTTTATTATGAATGATTTCTCCCCAAAAAAACACTTTGGAGTTCAAGTTTTCACTCTTTAGATGGAAAAATGATGAATTAGGTTCCACACTATGGTGGCGTACGTGGCTTTGGGGGTGGGGTTGCGGGTGTATTAGGTTCTTCTGGTAAATAGGTTACTCAAAGCTATTTGTTCTGACATTGGTATAATACTTTTTGTTTTTATATTAAGGAGAATTAGATAAATAATGTGGATATGGACATCAATTTTTGCCATACTACCACACGGACTAATAAAATAGAAGCTTTACGGATTTCATAATTCCAAAATAAATGACGTAACAAGAAGCACTAAAGCATTGTATTCTATGGCGCGGAACCGAGAGACCACAAGTCTTTGTGAAGCTAAGTAAGGTAGACCTAACCCCATGGGGTGGTGGAGATGGCAAGGGGTCTCGAGGAGTGACCTCGAGGTCTCGAGTTCGATTCCCCATACTGACGGGTTAAATATGAAATGTAGTTCTAACAAATTTCTCAATTGGGAATTTTAAAAAAAAAGTAAGGTAGACCTTTGCACGTGAACTTCTGTAATCATGTAGCGTAGCTCTTAATAAACGAAACTTAAAAAATATAAGAAAAAGTAGTGAAAGTTATGTTAGATCTCGTATTTTAGAATGAAGATCATATATGCGCTTCTCGCTTAATTTTTTTTTCTTTTGCTAAAACATTATTGGTCACCTAAAATCTCACAATTTTGTATTTTTCACATTGACAGAGCATTAGGGCTTTCTATAATATGTGGATTTTTTTTTCTCAAACATAGATTTAAAGATTATACGTCCGTATATAACACATGATTTTAGCTAGTATATATAATTGTAATTGCGGGACAAGCAACACTGGAGTTTTCCGTGGCACTTAAAATTGCATCAGCAACAAAGGCACTTGAAATTGCATTAGCAACAAAACAATTGAAATCTTTTGGGTTTAAAATTTTAACAATAATAATAATAATAATAATAATAATATTATTATTATTATATGCTGGTGACGCTGTCGTAGTGACACATAGAGGAAGAGTCCGAAGTCCCTAAAGAGGGAGAGAAATGCGAAGCCTCATCTCGGCATTACTGCGCAGGCGTTGTGTTCGCTTCACCACCCAACAATGCAGAAGAAGCCTTTCTTCTCACTCAAAGCATGCCCTCGTCGATGATCCCAACAACGTAGTAAGTGCTCGCATACCCCCTGAAACTCCCCTCTTTCTAGATCAACTAACACACGCTCCAAATTGGGTTATTTTTTGTGCAGGTGCTCGTTGAAGGCAAAGCTAGCTCCAGAACTGCAGTTCTCAACAGACCCTCTGTTCTCAATGCCCTCAACACCTCCATTGTACGTTTCTTTTGGCTCAGTTAATGTCTCCCGAAATCTTATTGAATGGGGCTCGATATATATTTTTTTTAAATTTCAGTCAGCTCGGTCTGTGTTTATATAATTAGAGCATAATTAAAAACAAACTGTGTCTGCTCTTATATTGAGGGTTTTATATTAGTTGGAATAAAAAGATCTGGGTTCGTTTGTTCTGACTTTTTCCCCCGATTCAAGATTGTGGGGGTTTAATTATTTTACTGGTCTTCTTCAGGGGGTTAGGTTAACAGAGCTCTATAAGAGTTGGGAAGATGACCCTAATATTGGTTTTGTGGCGTTAAAGGTAGTTTTCTGTTCTAGTCACGTCTTTTTCACCTCTGTGCCTTATTTCTTCGTTTTTGTTTTTGTTTTTGTTTTGATTATATACGCGTTTTTGGTTTACTGCTTTCTTATGTCAAAGTTTTGAATATTTTGAAGGGCAGTGGCAGAGCATTTTCTGCGGGCGGTGATGTTGTTGCTATCTATAATTTGATAAAAGAAGGTACATACTTAAGAGAATGATTACCTAAATACGTATGTAATAGGTGTTAAAACACGCTAGTGCTTTGTTTAAGTGGACTGCATAGCAAAATTATTCAAAACTAGGTTGTGTTCTTACAACTGGTTGTTTGTTTGAGGGAGTTTAAAATACCTGCTGGCGAGTGACGTGGGATTACCAGATCATGTTGTTTGTTTGCTGTAGATGACTACAGTTGATGGTACAACGTGGTTTTATTGTCTGTTCTTACAACTGGTTGTTGGTTTGAGGGAACTTAGCTTTTCAAGTAAAGGCGGCGAAGTATTATGTCATGGGTATATTAGATAATGTTGTTTGTCCTTTGTTGCATTATTGGTGGAACAAGGCGGAGGCAAGCTATATGGATCTCAATTTGTTGGACCTAGGGATTGAAGCGAGGGACCACCAATTGATGACTTCGAAATGCAAGAAGAGACTGCCTTCTACTTTGGACAAGTCATTGACAAGACTGGAGATAAGGCTTGAGAGGATATCTCGTGTGATGAGTGAAATAGAAGTGCAGTTGAGTTACAGATACTTGAGAAAATGATAGACTTGTAAGCGGAAATTATTGGTGAAAACAACAAGACTTTCCCCTTCTCTCTTTCTCTTTCTGATGCTGACAATGCAGAACATGGTGATGATTGGAGGGGTGGGTGGGTGGGTGCATAAACCTGGAGACAATGATGGCTACTTGATAGATTCAACCAACAAAACGGGGTGGAAGCCAAAATCTGAAAGTGGATCTGAAGTGAACAAAAGGCAATTGATGATGAAGACGAATATATGTTGGGTTTTTAGAGTGTCACCTTATTTAAATTTAAAGCACTTTGTCAGAGCTTGGTACATTTGGTCCTTTATGATATTGCAAGTGTACTTTCAAGATCTTTCAACGGAAAACAACAAATGTTGAGGAGTCGAAGTTACCAGTTAATTTCTTTCTTTTCTTTTTGAGGTTTGTCTAAACCTGGAACGGAGTCCCGCAATTTCATTTTTTCAGTCAATTCCCCTACTGGCAAGGAGCATTCAGCACCTGCTTATATACATTCTTTTTCTGTTTGATGCCATCATCAGGGGTGGACATATCAAGGCACCAGTGGGTGCTCATGGACCCAATAGATTCTAGAAAAATCTGAGAGTTTGTGACACGGACCATCAGATTTCATTTTTGTACAAGATGCACTCACTGGCCAAAGAAGAAAAGTGCGGAAATGGTACTTTTTTTGTGTATCACTTCTCCCAACATGTCTATACTACTCTAATCCCCCTCTTTCTTCAGTCTTCCCTCCCAACTGTCCAACACCCTCTGGTTCTTCAACCACCGTCTCCCTTTCTCTTTTTTCGGCAATCTTGATGACAAATTGCAATTCTTTATGTTTTTGGCAAAATTATTGTCATATCTTGCTTAATATCTTTTCTTTTAGGTCTTTTTGTTGTTTTCTCCTACCTTTTTCTGTTTTACATTTTGTATGATGCAGGGTTAGGAGTGAATGTTGCCAGGTTCTCTCAGCTACTTTTCTTGGAATAGTACTACTAGAGAAAGCTTTGCTCCTTTATTGTCATGCAGGTATAGAAGGACAATTCACCAATAAATATGAAGCACACATGCTTAGATATGTAGGACATGAATCAGGTTTCTATTGAATCATTAACGTATAGCTTGAATGAGAGATAGATGTAAAAAGAATTGGACTTACTCAGGAAAGCTTCTGGCTCCGGCATAGGCCATCATACCTGTCACTTGTTTTCTTGTTGCTATTGACTTAATACGTTTGTCTTCCTTTTATGTGAATGGCGTCAAACTTCTATGTCAAAACATCTAACTACTTAATGTGTTCTGTTACTTGACAGTGTTATCATAATTTTGTGGTTTTACTTCGTTGAGTGAATTATAACTTATAATATCTTGTGACCAATTCACCCTGTGCAGGTAAACTTGAAGGCTGCAAAAAATTCTTCAGGACGTTATACAGTTTCATATACCTCCTAGGTACATATTTGAAGCCACATGTGAGTATTAAATACCGTGAAAGCTTAAGAATTGAGTTGCTCTTTTACTGCTGAGCTTGGCATGCTTGACACAATGTTCATATTCACTAATATGATATAATCTCAATTCTATAGAAGATACTCATTTTACCTATGCTACTTGTAAGGCAGATATTAAAGGTCGGTAGTTGGTTCACATTACAATAATACATGGGGGGCTTGTTATAGAAGTCGCTAACAAAAAGTTATCATAGCTCGGTACAAAAATTAAAATTGTAGGAACTATGGGGACAATTGAGTAATACAATTGCTACAACTTTTGCTTTCTTTTTAGTGTTGAGTCCATTGAGTCCTTTCAAGGTGAGACTCCAAGAAGGCCTTAGTAAGACACTAAGGTTTTAGTAGCCGTTGTTATTCTCTTCTCTTATTTTGTTTGACATTCTAAACACCAAAAATACTTATGTTGGGGTAGGTATGCTCGCAGCATCCTGAACAGCCCAAAAAATGTCCCCTTCTCAATCTACATTCTAAGACGTAGCGCAGCATACCCATGCAAAACATTCAATACCCCTTCCAAGGCACTGTTCTGCATCAACTTTGGCGCCAGATTTGGGCGTTCATGGTAGCAACTTTTTGCAATTACGGAGTGGTAATATTTGCAATTTCAGCAGCCACGTTGCAAGTTCTTCGGTAGAAGAAATTTCTACTATTTGAAGCTTAATCCAGAGGCATGTAGAAGAATTCCGAACATCAATCCTGATTGGTGATATACTGAAGCTATTGGAGAGAGTTCGCGATAAAAGAAATAGTGAGGCTGATTCTGAAGTTGATGATGATGCATGTACTGTTACAAGGTGATGAAAAAATGAGCTTGAAGGCTGATGTAATGTCATGGAGGATTGAGTCAGCATGAAAACTTTGAGATGCCTGATGATGATGTGACCAAAAAGGTATATCTTGAAGTTGCTGAATTTTTTAGAAAACTAAATCCAACAGCCTTCCTTGACTCGCTTATTTCCTGGTTAGCACGGACACAGACACCTACCAAGGACACCGAATACTGCAATTTCCGTAGAACCAAATTTTGAACAGCGCTGAATATTTATATATGTATACAAATAGACATATATGATGGCTCCCATTTTCCCAACCCATCTTGTAGCGTTCACCTCTGCCACGTGGACAGTCCAGGATGCCTTTCTTCCAAAACGTTCAAAGCTATTACGCCAGATAATCTGGTGCACCGTTAACTTGACCAAAATGCCTATGTACTCTTGCTTTGTCCACCGCTCTTTCCACTTTCTGTTTCTCTTTATGTATAGTTACATGTATGTGTATATATGTATATATGGGATCCCTTCCCCACCCAAGGTTGGGATGGGCTCCTTTTTTCCGACCATCTTGGATCATCCACCTTTGCCCCCAAGAAGCAGTATGCCAGTTGCCAGATAGTCTGGTGCGCTGTAACTAATGACACAAATGTCCCTCAGGCCCTTCTTTGTGAAATTTGTTGGTACAGTTTAATCACAAGCATTTAGAATTCTAATCTAAGAGCTCTGATAGTATGGTGCACTGTTTATTTTGGCTAGGATTTAGAATTAGTCCCACACTGTTGGAGCTAAAGCTACGAAGGAAAAGGCCGAGAGGCATATAAATGGTGAGGTTTGATTTTTTGGATTACTTCCAAATTAATTTCCAAAGTGAGAAAGACTCCAACATTCCAGAAAAAGGAGCTGAGAACTACTCTCTTGAACTTCAAAAAAGACCGCAACACCAGATTTAATCAACAAAAACAACAGAAAGATTTGTTGCACCATCGAACCCCCATTATCACCAGCATCGAATCCCACATTTTCCACCACATTTTCATTTTCAATACAACCAAAGCAATCCCTAAATAAATTACATTCGAATAATCCATCAATAATCCATCCCAAATCACGTATCCAAAAATAGATAAAAATGAAAAGAATATGGCTTGACATGATCCATCTTGGGTTCTGCTTCTACAACACCAAGGTGTCTTCCTGAACAGCCTAAAAAGGGAGAAACTTGGTTTATAATTCCCGAATCACATCCCCAAAAATAATAAAACAATAATATGGCTTGACCAACAACTAGGTGTCTTTGTGAACGGCCGCTCAATGGTCATACATTATCTGAAGTTTTGGATCGGCGTCGTTCTTTGAGTTTCGATCAGTATTTTGCATTCGATTTATAGTTTAGTGGTGGTGTATGCGCATGTAGGAATTTTTGTTGCAATCGTAGGGTTTTTGGTTGGTTGGTGGTGATGGCGGCGGAGGTGGTTGCATCGGGAAGAACTACAACGATGGTGGGTATGGTTGGTGGAGGTTTTCAATTTTTTGGTTAGAGGTGGTTTTTGGTGGGTAGTGTTGGTGACTTAGGTTTTGCTAAAGGACTTTGGCATTGTGCTTAGGATAGGTTGTGGGGTTTGTGTGGTCGCTACAGTGAGGATATTGTGGTGGTGGTAGTGGTGATGGTTATGGTGGTGATTGTGGCACTTGATGGGCTCAGGGGTGGTGCGGTGGAGCTTGTTCATAGTCTAGTTGGTCGATGGTGGAGTTCTGGCGGTGATGGGATTGGTGGTGGTGAGTGTTTGGGGTCTCGATGTTGGTGGGTTGAAGGTGGTTGGCAATGGTGTGGGCACGTTGCTGGTTCGCACTTTGCACACATAGAGGGACGGAGGGAGGGAGGACACATAATTCGGCGCAGTGTCCTTTTTGTTCAATCTTGGGCTTTTGATGAAATGTCACAGAATAGTGAAAGAAGGGCATGTTAGGGATGACGTCTTTAAAACGGTATCTTGGATACGGAGGTGGACAGTCCATGATGGGTTGGAAAAAGGAGCCCACTTGGGATGGACTCCCTGTATATATTTATAAATGTGGATGGTCCAAGATCCCTTTCTTTCAAGTTAGTGCGCTAGATAATTTGTTTTCAAACATTCAAAGCTAGTTGCGCCATGTAATTTGGCATAATGTTAACTTTGACCAAAATGCCCATGTACACTTATTTTGTTTGGTCGTCCTCTCTTTCCTCATTTCTGTTTTTCTCTCTTCTCTCCTCTTGTATTCCCTCTCTCTCTCTCATATCACGACCCTTCGATCACGACCACAATTACTAACGACCCACCACCACTTACATAAACACCAACGACATCGCAAATCTTCTTCACCAGCAGATCGACGTCAAGACCAGTACCACAACAAGCATAATCACCACTGGACCCACTACCAACATATTGACATCACCACTTTCACACCCCTCTCTACTGCCGCGACCACCACATACTCTAGCGCTACGCTGAAGTGCCCAAACACGATTTCTATCATAACCCGGTTAGAGCCCCTTCGCCTCTTCCCTGGGCTCTTCAAAGATGGAGATCGACCACCATCAGCCCCACCATCACTCCACCTCCACCACAAGATTATCCACAGTCCAACTCCCACCTGCATCTACAATCCACCTGATCCAGATCACAAATGCCGAACCAAAAGTTAGATTTGTCAGGAGAATTCTATATTTTTTGCTTGTTCCTAGAGGTGAATATGCCAATTGGTTCTATGTCGATGCAGCCATTGTTTGTAAATGGTGTCGGCGGAATTCCGCGATAGACTCATGTCTGGCGGTTGGTGGGATCTAGAGTGGATGTGGTATTTGTAAGGTTTTACGGGGGTTAGTTGGCTTCCATTGAATAATTTATGCTTGGGTTAAAACCCTCTATAGGGTTGAGTTGATTTTGCGGAAGATCTAGAATTTAGATTTCAGATATTAGGGGCTTGATATTTGATTCGACAACTTCGAGCAAATCTCTAAGGAATAAAAGGAAATAACAAGAACAATTAAAAACGTATTTCTCTGACGACCTCAGAGCTCCATCAGCGCGGAAGACATGCATACCAGCGTTTCTGTTGCTTTACGTGATGCTTGTTACATTTTTGAAAAAGGAAGGAAAAAGGTAATTTTGGTCATTAACTATAGTGTGCAGATAGTCTGGCGCATTGCCTTTTTGTTTTTAAAGAAGGTATCTTCTGGTAGATGGCTGTAGATGGGTTGTCTTCTTGGGCTTTGTTGTCTGAACCAAAGATCTTGAAGCTGATTCAAATAAGTTTAAAGTGATTGGATGTTATTCGATGCAATATACATGAAGTGCGAAGTTTTCACGGACTGGCTGCATTCTACAGCTGTTATGCCATTTATAACAGGATGTATAGAATCTCTCATTCGGAAAAGGACGACAAGCAAAGCTTTCGAAGAGATCGAGTCCAAGATGGTTACCACCCTGTTCTAAACTTATCAGATTTTGATAAAGTCTTTGAGGTGGCTTGTGATGCATCTCATGTGGGTACCAGGGCTGCTCTTAGCCAATAAGGACATCCTATATCCTACTTCAGCAAGAAACCTGATGATGTTGAATTTTATGCAGGTGCAAGCCCTTAAGCATTGGCATTATCATCTCATTCACCGACAATATTTAATATATTTAGATCACGAGGCATTTTAATTTCCAAAAGCATCTAGGTTCAAGGCGTGGCAGCAATACACCTTCAAACTGTAGCACCGGGCTGGAGTAGAGAATGAAGTGGCTGATACTCTTAGCAGGAAATCCTCTCTCTTGGTGAACATGTCTGTCACTGCACTTGGCTTTGAGGAGTTTAATCATGGTTATTCTCGTGATGCAAAATTTGGAAGTTTATACTATTATCTCCTTGAAGATACTGCTAGGTACTAAACCAAAATGTAGCCTGGGTAACTTATTGTGTTGTCTTGTTAGTGACCATGTTGCAACTTCGGACGATATTTCGCCTTGCATTGAACAGTTTTTGAATCGCAATACAGATTCTCCTTTTGAAGTTGCGTATAGGTTGAAGCCTAGGCAGCCCATGGATTGGCTTAAACCCTTTGAGGGGGTGAAGATGGTGGTTCTTTTGTGCAACACATTCACCATATTCATGAAGAAGTGCATAAGAGGATAGATACTAGCAACAAACAAAACCAACGGGCGGCAGATGATGTGCAGAGGAGGCTTTTACAGATTAAAGGAAGGTGATTTGCTCATGGTACAACTACGACCATAATGCTTTCCTGGCAGCACATACCGGTATAGTGAAATGTTGGATGAGATTGCTAATCTACTAGAATAACCGTTCAAACAATCCTATATTCAACGTGTAAGATTTAACCCTCTATCAAGAAAATCAAGATGACGAAGCAGAAAAATCAGAATACCTTCAACTTCAAATTCACTTTAGAAGATTGAGCAAGTTATTAAGGACCAAGTTGTTTCGACATGTCATGGCAAGTATCAAAATTTGGTTAAGTGGCCGGAGAAACCACTCTCAGAAAGCACATGGACACTGCAACAGATTTCGAAAAGCTTAATCCCGAGCTATACAAGTTGTGATAAGCTTTAAAACTCTATGTAGTCGAGTTTATTGAGAGAGGGGAGTCGATGGTGCAGAGTTTTTGAGCAACAGGTGTTCTGGTCATCTTAGTATAGTGAAACATTTGGATGAGTATGCATTTTACTAAGACTTCTTTCAAAATTTCTATACTCAAGGTGGGAGATCTAACCCTCTATCAAGGAGATGAAGATGACGAAGCTAGTAGTTAAAGCATCATAGGAAGTCGATGGTGCAGAGTTTTTGAGCAACAGGTGTTCTGGTCATCTTAGTATAGTGAAACATTTGGGTGAGTATGCATTTTACTAAGACTTCTTTCAAAAATTCTATACTCAAGGTGGAAGGTCAAAAGTGGGTGGTCTGTGGTTTGATGGTTGTGTTGAAAATCAATGGGCAATGTGCGGAAACATGGCAGTTATAATGGTGGGAGTTGGTTTATGCAGAAAGCTGACATGTGAGCCAAGTAAAGTGAGTTGGTACGCTAGAGGAAAATATGAAAATTATATCCTAACAAATATCTAGTTTTTCATGAAACTTACGGAAAGACATCTTCTTTTGATAGAATAGTAAACATGAAAGTGAAACCGGTGAAAACGGTATATTAATGGAGTAGTCTTTACATTAAGTAACATGGAAGGTTCTAGAATGCGAGAACCCTTTACTTTGTAGGAAGGATATCTGTTGTTGTCTCCATATAAGTAAGCCTTGTTGGAACTATTGGGACAAATTGAGTAATAGATTGCTGCAGCTTTTGCTTTTGTTTCATTGGTCTCAGACTCACTTGAATCGTTTCTAGGTCAAACTCCCTTGGTTTGTTTGAAGATATTAAACACCAAAATTACTGTAGTTTAGAGCACCCCAAACAGCCCAAAAATATATCCTTTTTAGATCCCAACCATTTCCTAGCTTCCCAACTAAAAACCTGCTTATCTAAGCCGTACCCCACCCTATTAGTTTGTAGGACAGTCGTAATTGTCCCTTCTAAAGCATCATCCTGCGTTAGGACAGTTTTTTGTACAAATACTGACATAACAGACTTTTAATATGCTTAGAATTATTTTCTTTGCCTTTTTAGCCACTATTCAGATATAAGTTAGCACATACACAATGAATAAGGGGTAAAAAAGATGAGACAAGATAAAGTCAATGAACCTCAAGTTCTAGCAATTAGCAAAATGGTCAGAGACTCAAATTTGAGATGGAGTTAGTAGTGGAACAGAGGTTAAAAAGGTGAAAGATGTATGTTTTTGGTTTGGAAATAAGAGTTGCAAAGTACAATATCTAAGCCCTATGTTATTCGGGAATTACATACATAGAACATACACTAATATTTTTTCCAACATGACATGGCGGGCAATTGTCACTCATCTCCTCTATGTGGCCTTGCCTCTGGTTTAAAGTATTACCAGATGAGAATTTCTGCATGCAAACTTTTTAGTCATATCATTACTTTAGTGCATACACATCCATGCAGGTGGCTCTTTTGAATGGGGTAACCATGGGCGGTGGTGCTGGAGTTTCAATTCCAGGGACATTTCGGGTTGCAACTGATAAAACAGTATTTATTTGACAGTCCTTATCTACCATATGCTATTGTTATCAAGGTTCACAATTTTTTTATTTTTTTTTGGGAGGGGGGGGGGGGGGGGTGCGCTTGATTGTTGGGTTGCCTGGAGATGCAATTTTAGTAGTTACCAGAATCACAGAGCAACGAGTTGTTGAGGTGACTGGTTCAAGGTTAATTGGTTCAATGGGTGGTTCAACCAGTTCTGCCATTCTCAAAAATTAAGTTTTATTTAATTTATCTTGTATACTTTTGTTATATACTCCGTCCGTCCCAAATTATTTGATCATGTTTGACTTGCACGCTTATTTAGGATATGAGTCATACTTTACCCGAGAGAGAGGGAGGGAGGGGGGGGGGGGAGGGAGGGATATACATTAAAAAACAACTGCAAAATCTTTCTTAATTTGGAAAGTGATCAATTTTCTTGGGACAGTCCAAAAAGGAAATATGATCACATTTTCTTGGAACGGAGGGAGTATATCTTTGTGTTTCCAACATAAACGCACGGTTGCCCAATCGTTCGACGCGTGTAATACCATAAGCATTAAGCACAGTCGAGTTCAAATCTTGGCAGCGTTGTTTTATTTTTAAGCTCATTGAAGTTGTGCTGGGCTTTTTGAACCCCGATCGAAAGGTCTGCTTCACTCAGAAATAAGGTCGGTTCATCCGGTTCGCTCCAGTTCAGCAGCTTAATCCACCCAAATGCAGCTCGGTTCTGATAACTATGATGCAATGTTCAATTTATTAAGTTTAATCTAGTTCAAACTAATAAAGACATCCCCTCTCTTTTCTGATTTTACCCTGGCCTCCCTTCGCTTTGCATGTCAGGAGCAAAGACCACCCCTGCCATTACTGGTGTCCGTCATAAATAGCATCCACTCTGATGATGTCATGAAAAAATAATTGAAGGATAGTTTACCTTGTACCGATTGAGGAAACCATAAGTATTCTCTTTCTTTGTACAATTTACATTGACTTAGTCAAATTAGCGACTCATGTCTTTCTTATTTAGACATGTATTGCATATGTACATATCAATACATATGTTTCCAAACCTTTATCTCCCCCTCTCTACCTAATTCGCGCCACCTTAACCAACCCAAGTCCAGCAGCACCACTGACTCTATATAAAACTCACAACCATGATCAACCAGTGAACCGGATCAAGTCCGACTTTGTCAAGTGAGGATCCTTATCAAATCAGTCTATGAGTGGCAGAAAGCAAACCACAGCTAAAGGATTTGGAATAGATCATCTAGATCTCCAAATTGGCTAGCAAGATCTCTCCCTCTCTATTTCGTATGTACTTGTCAGTTGATCCTTCTCTTCCTTCAGTTTGCCCTCCATATATGCCTTTTTACCTTTATTTTCTTCTTATCTCCCCCTTCTATGTTAGTTTTTGCACTGCTTTCTCGCCTCCTATTTCTCCTGTCTTTTTCATGTTCGGTTGAGATGGCTATACCTTCATCATGACTACGCTACTTGCCCATAATATTAGTTGCATATATCCTGTTCCCTTGTTCCTTCCTCATCTCAGTTGACTTTCTGTAGCTCTCTGCTTTTTTCTTATTTAATTCATCTGTTCACCCGTTCTATGGTAATTTCCACCTCTTTTCTGCTACTTCTTCTGTTCTTCCGATTATGGTTCAACACTGAATCTTTGAGCCAATATAGTGTTTGTAACTGTTGATGCATCTGAAACGTAAGAACTTGCCCAAATATCAGTTGTAGCATCATTGTTTAAGATTTATACCACATTGTGTGGTGGAAGGTCTGTGGTGGAAGGTGACTTTACTGGTTAGGGTAAAAGCAGCATAACAGCCGAATGGCCGATGCTTTTCTACTCCCCGATTCTGAAAAGTTTG
The DNA here is from genome assembly GCA_033070095.1 of Escallonia herrerae. NCBI lineage: Eukaryota > Viridiplantae > Streptophyta > Magnoliopsida > Escalloniales > Escalloniaceae > Escallonia > Escallonia herrerae. The sequence continues at coordinate 84,932 of JAVXUP010000344.1, read as the reverse complement.
AAGTTTGCATTTCCTATCTGGCAGGGATGGAACCATGATTGACATATTTAGAGTAGAATTTCTCATATTATGATAATAAAAAAAGGGTGATGGGGTTCCTAAAAAGAATGAGAGCAGCCATAACAACAAGAAATCAATTAAAAGAGGTAAAAGTTATACTGGAACCAATATTCAGAGGCGCTTCACCTAAATAACGAAAGAAATAAGAAGTCGTTGCCTTCGGCTGAATCATGAAGGACCAAATGTTTGCCATAGTCAAACAACTCATGCTTCCCTTCCATACTAAATCTACACTCCTATTGGCAGTAAAGACTTGAAAAGTGTTACTCATGCATCTCATAGCCAGATAATTTTGTGGGTTGATACAGTGGGATATGGATTTAGCCAGCCTAACTTCTTTTTACCGTGGTGTATTTATTTACCACGCTTTACACTCTTTAAAAAGAATGAAACAAGCCAATCTACTCCTCATAGTTACGTCAAGGCAGAAAATTCTGGTTGGTGACTAGCAAAGATAAGTGAGCCTCAAAATCATAAAAACAGAAATTTGATTGTTGAAGTTTTTGCTCAGAAAAAGCGATTGTGCCACCAAATTGCTTATTGTTAGATTCTCGTTCTAGATGCAAGCTGAAGAAAAACAGAACTCAAACCTAGCCATTATTTGGGTTGGCATAATCATTGGCTCAAACTGCAAATTGCTTAGTATGAGCCAGTGGCTGGGACTACTCATCCTATTGAACCATAATTTTTATTTTTTAAGTTCGGGTTTCAATCATTAACCTAATCCTGTGGAATCCTCCTGCTTAAGTGTCTTCATTTCCATTGGATGCCTTGCTTTTGCGTTGGTACATGATATTCGTTTCATGTACGCAGATTGTGCTGCATGATACAAGCATGAAGTGCACTGCTATTGTAGCCTTGTTGGCAAAACAATAGTGTCAAAGCTTCTTTTAAGCAATACAAACTAGTTGTCATTTGGACATTTGGCACTGCTATTGTCATTTGTACAAATGCAGTGGTGCACATTTTCTTGATTTTGTTGTTTCCTAAAGTAAATGGCTCGACATCAAAATGCCACAGGTTCCAAAGTTGCCTATAAGACCCTCGCTGACTGCAAGAGATTGAGTTGTGGCCCTTTTGTCTGTTCTCTCTTCGTAGCAGCCTCCTCCAACTGGGATGGCTAAACGGTTTTTTTTTTGGTTTCTTTCGTGGGAATGGGGGCCAATATAGAAGGCTATGGCAAGATAGAATATTCCAAGCTGACTTGTGAAGGCCAAGCTGTGCTATGGGCTTATTTAAAGGAGGAAGGGCGTTCCTTCGATATGGTCCACTTGGATAGGAAACTATGGAGTTTTATCACTTCTATGCACGTATCTTCTCAGAGGTTGCAGTCTGAGCATGAGCGAGGGAAATTATTCCAAGTGTGTGGCCACATCTCCCCATTATGTAGGGTAATCAATTTGCCCCCTTTATTTTTGGTTGTTGAGCCACATTGATATTTGCAGCCTTGCTGGTGTCAAAATAAAGTCTTCTCCGTATTTGGATATCCACTTTTCTACCTGCTTAGTGCATATTATGCTTCAAAATTTTCTCCTAATTTCAGTACAGTCCTGTTTGAAATAATGAATCCATTTTTGTGATAATGTTTTACTGCAGTTACCCTGCTTAAAGTGCTATTTCATTACTGTCACGCTTATCTTTTTGTACAATTGATCTGTGTCAGAATTTTATCATGTTGTCACATAGCTCAATTTCATTTATAAAGCAGTAGGGCCTTCTATCTCGACTCACCGACAGGAGGTGAACTTAGATATGCATTTTTGTGTTCTTTCTCTTTGGTGTGGTGTTTCATAGAGAATTGAGCTTTTTACATGTTTCAATCAATGTACGTGCTTGGCTGTGACAGTTCACACTCGAAGAAAATGATTTTAGCTTGAGTAATTCAGTTAAGTTTTGCTTGAATGAATTTCAGGTTTTCGCAACACCTGAAACATTAATTGGCTTTCATCCGGATGCTGGGGCTTCCTTTTACCTATCACATCTTCCTGGTCATTTAGGTAAATTCTAATATCTATATGACACCTTTCTGTGTGGCACACATACTCCTTGTTGCTTTCCACATTCCGGAAGTTGAAAAATATCAAGGCTTTGATTTGAAGACATGATCTCTTTTTTTCCATTTGTGAATGTAAGTTCATCATATAATTCCATATGCTGATATTTAGTGGCCAAAAGAGAGAATAGCCTTGAATGGCCATATAAAAGTAGCCTCAAGTCGACCTTTTCAGAAAAGTTGACTTAAAGGCAGAGATGCTGCTTCTTGAAATATGGTGGCATGTTACTCCCCCGATAAAGCCAACGATGTTTTAGACTTTTCCCAAGAAGGATGTATCTTTCTTGTGTCCTTATAATACCGGTTGGATCATATTGTTTCATTACGGACTCCTGAAGCAAGTCGAACAATTATATTGAATTTCTTCTCAAGCATACTCACAATGAGGATGTCATCTGTCTGTCTGTACTTAAACTACTCAGTATAACACAAAATAGTAGTATCAATATGCTGTTTGAAATGCTTGATATGGTGGGTTTGGCGTAGCATGCCGTATTACTTTAGACTTTAGGCAATAAGTGATATTATTTGTTGATATTTGGTATCTTTGGGTTGACCATTTTCAGTCATCTGTTAGTTTAGGACTTTTTGAACATGAAATCACGCCATTTGTTGATATCGAAGTTTTATGAACTTTTTGCTACAAGAATTATGTAACAGTTTCAATAGCTCGATATCAGGACTTAGCTGTTGTTTTCAGGGGAGTACTTGGCTCTAACGGGAGACAAATTTAATGGAGCAGAAATGGTCGCTTGTGGACTTGCCACACACTATTCACTCTGTGCAGTCAGTTCTTGTGGACCATTTTCTTTTATTGATTACTACAAATGTCATTTCCTTGGTCTTGTAAGTAGTCATGTTTGCTTTTTCCCCGCAGAATCTTCCTTTACTAGAACAACAACTTGGAGAATTGGTAACTGATGATCCTTCTGTCATTGAAACTTCTCTAGAGAAGTATGGGTACCTGGTTTATCGAGACAATATGAGTGTTGTTAGAAGGTATGCTCTTTATATTACGGAAGCTCCCAGATTTAGTGATTCCATTGATTAATATTGTCATCAAAGAAAGAATATGGCCTCTTTCTGAGTTTGACCCTTTAGATTTATCAATTGCAAACGAATAATGTTACTCATTGCATCTTCACTTATATTTGCAAAAATCGTTTGCTGGAAGTGTGGTTTGATGGTAATAATTCTAATAGGTTTGCAAGTGTTTAAAATTGTTGCTATACTGTCCATATTGCCTTAGCTTTCATCCTTTGAGCTTTCTAACATAAAAATTCTGAATGAGGATGACTATTCTCCTATTTAAATTTGAGGGAAACTTTTTCTGCTTATCCATTTAAGCTGATGTTTTATATCTTTAATTTCGTGAAGGATTGAATCAATTGTCAAATGTTTTGGGCATGACACTGTTGAGGAAATTATCGATGCTTTGGTATGCTTTCTGTTTCACATGCATATAATATTAGTAGTCGTTATCATCATCATCATCCCAGCCTTCGTTCCAAACGTGTTGGGGTTGGCCGCATGAATCCTTTTCATGCAGATCTAAGTAGATATCTTTTTGTGTATTCTGAAGAACGTTAAAGTTTTTGAGAAATAAGTGATGCGTATCCCTTCTTTCTTTAAGGGGCTTGCCATTATGAGAAATGTTACCCTTTGGATCTCAAACCTGCAAATCATTATTCAAGGGCTTGAAATATCTCAAGTGCATCTTTCCCAATTACTAGGGAATGCCTTGATATTATGTGGGAGCCGAACTGATTGTTATCAGTCCAAATTTGTGTGTTATACATTATTCTATGTGTAACGCCCCCAACTTTGGAAGCTGTTGATTCAAAGTCCTAAAGTAAACAACATTCTACAATATTTACAGTTATACCAAGTTTAAAACAGAGCAGCTAAACCATTAGTGACAAAATGTCTCCATAAGATAAAAGACCTAAGAATCCATCCTATCAAGATTCCAACCAACACATGATAATAAGCCATGGCTAAAAAGCCAATTACAAAATTCTAGTTCCACATCAAATTACCCACCATATAAAGAAAAGAAAGCTTTTAACTTCTGACCAACTAATTTTTAATTTTAATAAGTGATTTCGTTTTTTATATTTTTGAGTGTCTAGTTGTTATCTTAAGTGGTTTTTGAGTTATTAATAGTCAAGATCAAGTTCTAACATGTCGATACATTGATTAGATAAAAGTTTTAGAAGGTATAGAATTGGTTACTCTTATAAGGTAAACTAAAGTTATGCCAACAACACCTACGAATCTTTTAACAATAGATTAGGGAGAAGTGTCATGATGCACATGTGACTTTAATAAGTATGGTTTGAGGAAAAAAAAAGGACATGAAAACGAACACTATGACTTGTCACATAATTTAAAAGGGACAGGAAAGGAAAAGAACATTATCGCTTCCAAATGCACAATGCTTCGTCTATTATATATGACTAGTTTGATAACCCGCACAAGGCATGGGTCGGTTATATTTAATGGCTATCAATATGTTTGAATTTTAGCATATTCCTGTAGAGTTAAGCTCCAGTACTTAAGTATTATGTTGATGGTTTTTGAAGTACGATTCATTTGTATTTGAAATAACCCCTCGAACTCAAAATATATCACATTCGTGCCTTTCAGATACAAGCAACATCATTATCAAGAGAAATTGAATAAAAGGATAATGCTGGAACTATTTCATAATAGAAAATGACGGACCGATTCCACATTTATCATCTTTCTATACTCGAAATAACAAATAACACTAATGTTGAAGAGCACTTAAATTAAGATTCGAAATTCCAAAATAAATATTCAAAAGTTAAACATGCAATGAGTAATCAATTAATTGGTTTATTTCACATCTAATAGGAATGCGTCTCTATTTTATAATATTGTAAGCACTAATGCTGTTTTGTACAAAAAAGATAAATTAAGAAGTTAAATGTAAGGACTTACATAAGATTATATTTCTTATGTTCATTCACGTAGTTATATCCATATGAGTGGGAGACCTCTTTTTAATTTCCAACTATATGTGGCGCATCAGTCATCAATATTTCCACTTTATACATATTTTTGATAGAACTCAGTACAAAAAATTAAATTAAAGATCAATCACAATCCTCTACAATGAAATTGAAAATTTTAAAAGAAAGTAGAAAAGAGGCACAAGCTAATTTTTTAGTAAATTGTTGCCTAGACTGAAAAAACTTGCTAAAAAATATGCTGTGAAAATAGACCTTGGAGCATAAATGAAAGCAAGTGGAGGTATTTTACCTTTCTCTACGTTAACCCCCATTTTAAAACATTGAATAAACCCTGGAAAAAACGATCTTCTTCGGATAATTCATCCAACCCCAAAGTAAGACTAAGAAAAGCAATAAACTCAGAGTACAAAATACTGTGTTATAGTGGCAATATTTGTGTTCTAATTGCTTTGTTTCATGGTCCTATTCGACGGTTTTTCGACCATCCTTTTTGATGTGTTTTTGAATATATCCAAAGACAATCAATATGATCTATAGTTAACTAAGATTTGAATTATCATAAAATTTTCTTACCGCTTTGCCAAGGCCTTTTTAGGCTAAACAATTACAGAGCGGTGATTATTCTTACAGTCATATAGACTGTGATAGACGGGATGCAGCTGCATAAGGTTATAATATTTTTATATTTACCCACAAAGTTCTCAAAATGAATTAAATTATCCAATTACATGAATAAAATAAATGCTCTAATTCCCAAGCGTGCCAAAGCTTCTAATCACGTTTGCTTTTTGTGGTAAGGACCGTAAGGTACAAAGCAAACAAAAAGGGGGTGGGCAGTGAGCTTGAAAAGCCCAATAAGGGAATCAAACTGGGATTCGTAACAAACGATACAATAATCCAAAGTCACAAACTAAGTCAAAGCTTTGACGAGCAAGTGACATCAATTTGACAATGATACAAATAAGACAAAACAAATATGCAAACTGATCATTGGTCCTGAGAACCCAATTTAAACGCAAAACTCGAAGGCACGAAATCGGTAGCGTAATAGCCGTTGTCAAGAAGGCTATCCAAAAGTCACTAGAAGTGACTACAAAAGCCACTAAGTGATTGCAAAAGTTACTACCTACCTACAAAAGTCACCAGATTGACTGCAAAAGTCTTATAGACTCCCCCTTGGTATAAAATGATTTGTTGTTCGTAATGATCATGTACCACAACGGAACAAATAATTGACAAAAATGCATCAGGGAAAAACTAGCAACATATTTGAATCTCACAAAGTAGTGTCCTACAAGGTGGCACTGTTGATTTGAATTCAAAGAGACGAAAGAGTTTATTAACCAAACTAATTAACGGGAGCACAAAACAACACACCTTCAAATTAGAAAGCGGAACTGTGTAATGCCAAGATTGAAATAATGGGGGACAAAGTCCATCAGCCTTCAAGAGGGTGAATGACTATACATGAGGATGAATCATTTGGATAAAATAATTTTATGTGATGGTTGTGTTCTTGACTGAACACAAGAAATAGAGATTGAGATGGTGAACAGCATGCATGTATACGCCATAATTGGAACAGTTCAGCAAGCTGAGTATCCAATAAAAAGGAGCAAATACAGTAGTGTGAATATAACGAGGGACTGCCATGGTAATAGGATTATGCATCAAAATTAACAAAAGCTCTTGAATATAATCAGGTTACGAGATCCCAAGTATGTCCAGAAAACAAAAGAAAATGGTCATCCTTACCACAGCAAAAGATAGAAAATCCCTTAAAAAATGTTATAGTAAGTGGTGCTATTGGGTTGAATTTCAATTGACAAATTCGTTTACTAAGAAAAAGAATAAACCAGAGAACAAAAGAACACAAGAGGGCCGTGTGATTCATGGTTTACTGATTCAAGGACAAGTGAATACAACCAAAAGGTCAACCAAAATAACTAAACTATGAAGTTGCTAACTGGAGGTGATTGGCTGGGAAGTAAAAAGAGATACTGATTAAGAGCACAAGGCCATGGGTGACCAGCTGCCATGACTACTTGGAGGTGCCACCGGGGTACACTACTAATCAAAACAGCTATGTATGTGATGATGCGGTAGTGCATCTTCCTGGCTGTGGAAAATAAAATGATAGACCAAAAAAGATGGGACAATAAAATAAAAAAGAAAAAGCTAATTGTCAACAACTTGAGTAACGAAGACCCTCACCACAGCAAAATTAGAAAACCCTTACCTTAATCAAGCTATTCGGCGACGAAATCCACGAAGCACATCCTTTGGAATCTAACGAGCTGCCCAAATCCCTCAAACTCTTCTCAGTAGAAGCTGAAGAACCAAAAGGGGCTGAAAATCCCAATTGTAAAATAATGGAAACTCTAAGATGGAAAATTACTAAAAAACCCCTCCAACTTTAAGTACTTATTTATCTCTCACCCAAAACTTCTGATATTACAAGAAGGGCCTAAAACTCTTTACTAGAGACTATATCACAAAAAAAGGGGGAAAAAAAGTACGGGATATTACACTTATGTCCTGTCGGCTACCTCATCTTCATGCATTTTCATGCATGTGCCGGCTCCATTGCCTTCTTGTCTGAGGGTATTTGGTGAATTTTAACTTGTATCTCTTATTCGCGTACTTGTTGAGGCATCACTTTTGATTTATTTATCCGACTATTTTCAGGAAAGTGAGGCCACTAAAACAGATGATGCATGGTGCATTTCGACCTTAAAAAGGCTAAAAGACGCTGCCTCACCATTGAGCTTGAAGGTTTCCTTAAGATCAGTAAGTTTTTTCAAGGTTTCCTCACCCTGTTTGTGCAAACCAATTATGTACATTAGGTGAACTCCACTGCTATCTTGTGTCAGATACGTGAAGGTAGATTTCAGACTCTCGATCAGTGTCTGATTCGTGAATATCGAATGTCCATGCATTCAATCTCTGAGCAGATTTCGACTGATTTTTCTGAGGTACAATTTCTTGATTTTAATTTCCTTAGACATTGTTATCTTCATCAATGTGTTTGCTCATGTATGTCCTTATTAGGGGGTTCGCTCACGTTTGGTGGATAAAGATTATGCACCGAAGGTATCAACAGTTTTGTTTATTTTGCCTAGGTGGCCTTGTAATGATCTTTCTCGAGTTATAATCATTAGTTGCTGCAATGTTAACAAGTTCTTATTTTGTCGTCATGTGATCATGACTTCTTTCTCACCAAAACTGCAGTGGAACCCTCCGACGTTAGAACAAGTATCCAATGACATGGTTGATCAGTACTTTTCTCCCCTCGGTGAAGTTGAGCCTGATCTAGATCTTCCAACAAAGCAGCGAGAAGCATTTATGTAGTCTGCTGCACGAGTTGTTTATAATTCTTAAAGGCCTTTGAAAGGAGAACTCTGTGGGATAGGAATTGCTCATCATTTTGGGGAAGTTATTTTAATTGCATGATATAGAATAGGTTAGCTTTTATCCTGCAATACGATGTGCTTAGGGTTTATGGGTGTTCATTACAAAAAAGAAATTTGAATGCATTGGTGATATGGTGCGGTGCAGCCAACTGATAAGAGGAGAGGATAATAACTCCTGAGTCTCTTCTGATAATCCCTCCATCTTGTTAGATCTCAAATATCCACTATGCCTGTCATGTCGATTACCGTTACACTCGCGATCTTCTCATGTTCACAGGTCCCACTGGAATTTTCTACTATTCTACTTCTGTGCGAGACTCTGATTTGATTTTTTGTTTTCTCGTATAAACATTCTCCAAATTTAATTGAAAAGTGGTATTACGACTCGTAGGCAAAACCCGTTTAGCTCGGTCATGTGTTTCTTTTACTTCTGCGATTTGTTCCTGTATAATAAGACAAAATGTTGAGCAATATTTCTTCTATCTTGGATGACAGGTGCCACACACAAAGAACTAGTTTCCTTTTTTTTTTTCTTTACTTTTTTGAAAGAATGAAAAAAAATATATACCATAATAGAGAACTGTACAACCAAACGTTGAGATCAAAGTTGCAACACAAAGAAAGTATCCGTAAAACAAGTAAAGCGAAAGCCTAGGAACAAAACACTACTAAGGCAGAGAGGACAATAGCTCTCATCAGGGAAGTGTCTCAGGGTATACATCTACAACCTAATCCCTGCCTTACACTGCGACTTGAATTCAAAACAAAAGAGGTTATTGCCGAGGATAGATCCAAAACGCTAGCTGTCCTTTGGATGATGTGCAAAGAATGTACTTTCTGGTCGCAGTTAGTTATGTTGCACAAAAGATGAGTATGTTCATTCCTGCCTTCATTAGTTTGCATCTGCACGAGCAATTCGGAATGAACAAGAAGAATGGTGATATGTAAGCAAATATGTTGCAATAACCAATCAGTAGCTAGTAATAATGTAGCAGCTGTAGCACTAAGTTCATCAGCTGAGGAGATAATATTAGCATATGTCACAGGTAGAAGCCAACTTGAGTTAAATCGAACCATATCAAAACCAAACTGCAAGTAGCTAGTAGACTCACTCTGGGTAGGCTTTGTAATAGAAATAGCACAGAATACAACACTCGCTGGAAAACAACACTCACAAGTATCTGCGAACATTACAGGAATCAAAGGGTGGTAGAAATGCTCAAATTGTGTTGTACTTTTCCAATTTGCAGGACATTTATTTTTAATTTTCTGAACGCATTGTTGGAACCGAGGAGTGCTGCTAACTTGAAAAGTCATACTCCGAATCTGATTCAAAATACTTGACTATGAAAACTCAGTACTGTTGAATATAAGGGTATTTCTTCTGCACCAAATAATCCAAAGGAAACAACAACACGTATTAGATAGAACATATCAACAGTTTTGTTGAAGATCGGCTTACTAAAATGATTCACTAGCCAAAGGTGGACCGAAAGCGAGGTAGGAACCTGCTCGAAATAACATTGCCTAAGTGCTTGGGTGCGGTAATACTCGAGAAAGAGATACTGTTGTGTTTCTAGAAACTGCAAGCATAATGGGTAAGATTCAGAAATTGAGCATTTCCTTTTAACTAAGGCCAAGGAGACCGCAAGATTCAGAGACCTGGTTTCCTATATTTGAGTTGGATTACGACCGGTTCCTTTGTAATTCGTTGTGTTTCTTACCTTCCATATAGCCTGCCATCTTAAAAGTCAAAAGCTATTTATGGCTTATGAACAAAAAACCAAAAGCTATTTCGGTTAAATGGGTTTGGGCCAAATGGACGACATACCCATTTAGACCCATTTATTTGTACGTTAACTGGGTCAATCATTAAATGTACTCATTTAACCCATTATCTCAACATTGATCTATTTACACAGAATTGACCCAATTTCTGGCCCAACCCACTTTGACCTACCTTGAACTCAAACTGGTCTATTGACATTTTAGCTTTTGTGTTTAAGAATTTTCTTGTAATTGATTATAATATTGTCGTAGTGATTCTAGAGCTTTTATAACAACCTATGCACGTCATCTTGGGTGATTAGCTTTTCAATACATTGAAAGCAAGGCATGGACATAATATTAAGACACAAAACGAAAGAAGTTCAAAATCTCAAATGCTAATAAAGCAAATAGCTTAAGTTTGATGAATATTGGGGTATTAGGTTTCAATATGAAGGAAAAGTTCTTAAAAATGCGGCTAAGTATGCTCAAGCAAAATACAATTAGTTAAGTATAGACAATCACATTCAAAGCAACTTCTTTTTCTGAAATGAACAAGGGTCTACAATGTGACCCCTTGTAACTGGAACCTCTAAAGCCCAGTGATTTTTAACACCCTCTTGTTACTAAAGAGTACAATACCAACAAAAAATCATTTCTTATGACAATGTGGGAGTAATCATGAAAGGAAGTGAAATTTTCTACGTTCATTCATCTTTTCGTAATGAATCTTGTATTGGTAAATTTACTGATGACTTATAAACCTAGATTGTGTTTGTAACTTCTGCACCCCTTGAGTTTGAAAGCCTAGCCACTACTACTCAAGCAGAAGAGAAGACAAATTTGATTACAAGACTGACTTGGACCACACGAGGAAACGATACATGCATTACATTTCGTATTGGACAGATAACTAGTAGTCAAACACTACACTCACTCCACGTCTGGGAAGCATCATGACGGTAAGAAGGTCTAGATTTTCCGTAAAAAAATATAAATAAGAGCGAAGACCCATTTGTATGGCTATTGGTCCAGTCAATGTTTATTGGATTCAAAATCAAGAAAGAGGAGAACTGGCGGCAGCAGTGGTGGAGGGTGGAGTGTCTGTCTTTGGTGGGTTAAGATGGCGACTGCATTAGATGAGGATCTGGCTAAAGTGACTCAGTGGTTGCAGCTACGACGACAAGTAGTAAGAGTGGCGGCAGGAAGGGAGGGAGCCTGAGCAAGTTGCAGCAAAGGCAGAGAGTGGGCAAGCAACAGTGACAACAATGGTTACGGAGCAGTAGCGACTACGTGTAAGGGATGGTGGCAGAGATCAAGCTACAACGATCGCAGTTTGCCTGTCGTGGGTCGGTGGAGTTGGCGATGACATTAAGTGAGGGAGTGGTGGGGAGTGATGGTGGTGATGACGGGGATGCAGTGGCGGGATTGGTGGTTTTCATGGAAGGGAGAGAAGAAATGATAGAGACTAAGGTTACAAGAGAGTGAGTTTTGAGAAGTCAATGAGCCAAACATTTTGGCATGAGTAAATGGACACCCATTTAGATCTAGTCAATAAATGAGTGCTTTCGGGTGACTTTTTAAGTAGGTTAATTTGAGCGAGTAAATGGGTTCGGATTATAATTGCCACCACCAACTATGATGTCATCGTTCAACAGTGGTTGAACCAATATCCCTTGATCCATGTAATCCTAGACTAGTGTTCGGATTATAATTGCCACCACCAACTGAGACAACACCTGTCGACTACATGACTATCGCAGTCTGGTGTGTGTTTGGTCCACGAAGGAATGATGGGAAGCAATAGTATGGCGTGCCACCAGGGTGGGTATGGTAGTGCATCCAAGCTGACTATTCTCTAGCCCACCGTATAGCCAACTATCTAAAATGACGGGTGCAGTGATGATCCCGCACCAATAGCCATCTGGACCTCCATAAACAGGTGGTCTAACAACTCATTTATGTAGTCCCTGAAGATGGGAGAAAATGGTAGAAAATGGCAGTACCAGAAGGACAATAGTGCTCCTCATGTTTGTGGGGGACCACTTCTGCCCACTCTAGTTCAGATGACGCGTCAGATGGTCATGAGGATCTAGATATCAAAGTAACTCTTATGTAGACAGATTAAAGAGCAAGACGGGGACGATAGCGACGTAACACGTTACACGATACACACGTATAAAACTATCAATAATAAGCCTATGTACCCAACAACCACAAAATATGAGCCGAATAATTTAGACCTTCAAGTAGACTTAAACAAAATGCGACCAGAAAGCCCTTCAAATACTTGCCAATCGTACTCAACACTACAGCAGCTGCAGACTCCCCATTAACCAATCCCCGCAGTACCTAAAACCCAGGATCTGCATACAAAAACACAGGATAGGCATCTCCACCGTATGATGCCTTGAGGAATAAAATTTGAAGCTGGGCCAGACTGCTAAAGATCTATGATCTACCCCACTAATAAAATTAGCGACCACACACTAATCGACATCCATGGAAGGAGCCTCTTTCTGGACAATCTGTCATTAGAAAAAGATTTTTGTTCAGGGTCAACAAATACAGGCTACATAAAATTGCTAAGAGCTGATAATAACGTATATCCACAACATTCTTGGGTCAATAATGCCAACTTTAGTGAAGAAACCAGACTAATGTCTGCGGGGCGACAATATAATACCGTGGCTCTTTAATTTGATCATCATGGCACCAGTGAAGTACTGAACAAAGGAAAACCAAAAGAAAAATACAAAAGAGAGCCAACAGTAAGGGAGCAAAAATCGTATATTAAAGGAACTCATTGCTTACCAAATACCGAGGTCTAGGTACATTTGTACCTCAAAAAAAAATATTTTTTTTGGGGACAAAACAAGGTTCAGTTACTAGTAAGATACGAACCTCATTGGGAAAAGAAAGCCCCCGCCCCCTACAAGATCCCTTCACTTGAGCATAAGAATTCAGTTCAAAGGAAATAATTAAAGTCTTTCACTTTATTACTTTGTTATACAAGACAGAAGCCAAAAGGAACTCACAAGCATAGCGAACTATACGTAGAAAACTGAAGGACGCCATATTATCGACTTCTTACTTACAAACTGTACCTGTGATATGTATTCTTTAACTCCTTTACTGATTGTGTTGTCTAAAGCTCTCTCAGCAAGCTCATAAATCAAAGTATTGCCTTCAGGGCCGCTTACTTTGTCCTTTTGCAAGTATCTACAAACAATACATATCTATAAATGACAAAGTAGGTATCATCTTGTATAATAATAACATTCCCATCAAAAAGAATTATCACCGTTGCTGGACAAGTGCTTCCAATGCCTGCTTGATGCTCCCAAGGGCTGGATGGTTTTCATTGCTTTCGAACAATCCCAAACGCCTCAAATGGTGCCACAAGTTTTCTGCGATGCATTAACAACAAAGAAGAGGCTCTCCATCATGAGTTAGTGACATGTACTATGCTCAGGAAAATGGGCCCAAATAAATTCCGGCAAGGATCTTAAGCCAAAAAACATAATCAGGTTCTCACTTACGAAGCAACCTATATGGGGAAAGTAAGGGTTCAGAAACTCGATGGTCGTGTCCAATTTGTTAATGGTCTAACCAGGCATTCAATTATGCTGAAAACAGAGCTCGCATTCCAGGCCCCAAACTTCTACAAACTCTATGTTCTGGTATTACAAAACTTAAATGCTTGCATAATATGTAACTGAACAGGATAATCAGGAAACATACCTTCAGCAATCTTGCCCCCGGCAAGATGTGCAATACTAATAACAGCAAAAGTAAAACCATTGAGATGCGATGCATTTACATTCTCGACGTATTTTGTGTGAACATTAGCAGGTAGCTGACTGATGATTACATATGACTTTGCATCTGCAACATCTGAAGAAAGTGTGGAAACCATAATTAGAACCAAGATCCAAGAGAAAACAAATTGGAAGTAAATGGTAGCATGTCGTTGTACCGCTATATGAGAAACGGTTGATCAATTATGCAAGACAACTAATACGTCAAATAAACCCATAAATAATTAGTTTGGTGGTTATCATATGTATTTGTAAGCCATGTTTTGTTAGCGCTGCAACTTCTAGAAGGGAATTTTATTATCAAACAAACTAGGTGAAGTGTACAATTTTAGTCCACCAGGACTTTTGATTTTTAAGGTGTTTTTTCTACTCATAACACTGTAAGAAAATATTGAATTTTTTCTGTTCAATTCGATGAGTAGGAGTGGAATGTGGTGACAAACGTCCCAAATGTTTCAGGGAGTAAGAACTTCAAACTGCAAGGAGGTGATCATGAAGGTAGCTCACTGATTGATAGGCAAATACGATTGGAGAAGAATTCTACTTACACTATACTTCATCATTTTCACATGTTTACAAATAATAATAGATTCTCACTCTGTTGCATAGACCGGCCCTGATTCGTTGATAAAGGGCGAGATCTTTGAAGCTCCCTCATTTCATAGCCAAAGATGCTTGCAAGATTTGATCTGGCCTCGTTGATCACAAAAGCAGGAAGAGACCTCTGACGATAGTTTTTGGTAACCAATTGCGTGAGCTCATCCCTCTTGATTGGGCATCCAGCATTCTGGTGGTTTCTGAAGAGAACATAGCGGATCACTTCTCCGATAAGCTTATCCTTTTCCTGTAGCCAAAAAGGTTTACAGATGAGACCAGATCTACCTTTCTTGAGTATCCAACCCATATCTGAGCACAAAAGAGAACAATGGGCAGAGCGTGCACCTCTTCAGAAATATCAAACTGAGAGAAATTTTCAGCAGTAGTTGCCATCCTGAAGCAAAACCATAATGACATTAAATTGTATCTATCATAACACTAAATCATATATACTTCTTGTGGGCATTTAAAATATAACATGATACAAAAACTGAATTATGTATCCTTACGTCTCGTATAGAACGCTTAGCTCAACTTGGTTGTGATCCAAGTGGAAAACATCAAGCACTAAAGCATATAGTTCTTGTTTTTACAAAAGATTTCACCAGCTAATGGAGAAGCAATTCCGCATATGAATGCGCAAACTAACAGCTAATTTATTCGCTAGGTAGCACAGACAATGCGTCCGACACCGACACCTACCGGGACACCGGACACCAAAATTTCCACAAAAAAAAAAAGATTTTGGACACCGCAGGACACCGCTGAATTTTATAATATATATCTTTAATATACGTGAATAGAGACCATATATAATAAAATAAATATAAATTGGAGGCTACCTTTTCCTGGGTCAATCTGATTAGGGTTTGGCTAGAAAGTTCATTTTAAAAAAGAAAAAGCCCCAAATTTGTCAACCATTACATGCTGACCTTGAAATAAGTTTAAATATTGTATTTTGGCTCCATACGTGTGGACACCTTCAAGAGATGCCCGACACTTCTTCAAGAGGTGTCCGACACTTTATGCATCAAAGCTATACAAAGGCCAGTCTTTCTT
Source organism: Escallonia herrerae (assembly GCA_033070095.1). Classification (NCBI taxonomy): domain Eukaryota; kingdom Viridiplantae; phylum Streptophyta; class Magnoliopsida; order Escalloniales; family Escalloniaceae; genus Escallonia; species Escallonia herrerae. The sequence continues at coordinate 69,163 of JAVXUP010000344.1, read as the reverse complement.
TTTTGAGTCCTAATGTCTGTCTGTGGGTCGGATTTCTTTCTACTAAGAATAAGAACACATCAATTTTGGCGCAAAAAATGAAACAACTATCAAAACTCAAGTTCTAAATCAAAGGAGCCGCATAAAACTTAAGTCACTCCTTAAACTCAGTTCCCATAGCAAAGTCCTAGCACTAGCACTCAAAGAGGTGAAAAAATTTAAAGGACACTGCTAGAAAAGTTCTTTTTTGCAAGAAACATGATGAAATCTAAAACCCTAACTCAAAAGGTTCTCAACCTAAACGTTTTCTCATGCTAATCTACAAAATTCCATGACCAAGAACTTGAAATCACAAATTTAACATGTCAATCTTAGAAACCTAACTCGAACAATCTCACCCAATATACTTTGACGTCATTCTTAGAAAAACAAGAAACTTCACTCAAAACCTTCAATCGCAATTTAATATTCTGAATTCTGATGTGATAACCCCCAAGATAATCACCCAAACAGCTTCGTGTTTCACTCGATAACAAAAAAGACGGCAATATCTCATATATTTTGATAAAAAAAAACAAAAAACTAAATAAAAACCCAGAATAGCTAATCAGAATGCTGCAATCTAAAAACGCCAGCTTAAATCAATCCAATATGTTAATTTGGAGAGCATTATAGACGTAATTAACCTTGTAACGGAAAAGATTAAGCAGCGGTCATCACGGTGGAACATCACACACCAGGAGGTCAATGTCATTTTATTATTTTTTACACTACGGCCAGACTCCATATTAGAGACTACTACGTTATTCGTTAGCTAGAATCAAGCAATCACACAATCAACCCTAGGTTCGTGTTACTGAATGAGGGGAAACTCATGAGGGTTAGAATGCACGAGATCATGTTAAGCAAATCAAATTCTAATCACAGCAAAGGGAAGAGAAACCAGAGATGGGAGTGAGGAGGAGTTTACTTACAAATCACGAACCAGCAGAGGTGATGAAATGCAACTGTTAGCCTTCGATGTTGATTCAGGTGATAGACAAATCAAAGAGAGGGTAAAGAAGAGTGGGTGAGAGAGAGAGAGAGAGAGAGAGAGAGAGAGAGGACTGGAGATAGGTTAGACAAAGTAAAGGCAATCAAAGAGTTAGGCGCCAAGACGGGGCTTGTAGAAGTAAGGCCGCTGGGGGCTGCTACATACACCACTTTTCTTATGTTTCCCACTTGCTTTCTGCTCTGAAATTAACTGTTGAGAATGTTTATAATCATTGCCGGTTAATTTTGAACCGGTACTATCACAAAAAAATTACAAATAAATGCGACATTAATTAAATGTCGAGAGACATTTGCTTTGTTATTCTCACAAGGCTATCTGTTGAAACAGTTAAGGGCTAACGCGTTTTATTTGGTAAATTAATTAAAAAGTACTTATTAGTTTAAAAGAGCCGAGGTGTGTCGTGTGTTAGGTGATTTTGATGGGCTACATGTAAAAGGTGATTTTGATGGGCTACATGTCAGCCATCACTGCTACTGGTTTTGAGTTTTTGCACTCGTAGGCGAAGAAGTTCTGGATTTGCTAAAGACTTGATTGCCGGCGAACAAAAATGACTGCCACCTAAGACTGCAAAACTAAGAGACCAAGTCGAAACGACCGACGCAGTTTTTGGTGTTAAGCTGAAAAACTGTGTCAAACGAAGCCTTAAAGGGACGCAGGTCTTCTTTTATAGCTGCAGAGGAGGATTAAACTCCGAAGGTCAACTCTAAAATCACATTAAGGATATGATTAATAGAAGAATAAGCGGAATTTATTTTATAAAGGAAAGAAAATCTCATTTAGAGCGAAGAATATTGAAATTTTCTAATTGTAAAAAACACATACCAAAACTGATGTTTTGAACCGCACCACACCACATAAGTTCTTTAAAGAAACTTTGAAACAACACTCTCATTCACGCAAGCTTGCGGTTTCGACTATGTACCTGATGCCAGATTTCTTGGGGGCTCTAGCAAACTCTCATAAAAAGGCAACCACAACCTCCACCAACCATATTATTGACCTCATCAAGTGTGTGCTGTGATGTGACACCCCACCCGTAAGGGCAATAGGGACGATTGCGTATCATTTAAATTTAACATCACGTATATAGAAAGTTTAGCACTACTTACACCCTAAGGAGGGACATATACAGTAGTGCTGTACTATTGAGCAACTTCGTGACTTGTTGGTACCCATTAAAACTAGTTCTTGGAATCTCCAGTCATATAGGTTGGGTTGCCATCACGTTCCGCTCACTCAATATGTGGCATAAGTTCCATCCCTCTCGATGTCTCTTCAGCAACCTTTTTGGTTAGTTTTATTGTAACCGGGTTTGTCACATTCTTTTCTGACCTCACATAATCGATGATATGACCCCATTGTTGATCAGCTATATGAGAATATTACGTCTTAGTTAAATATGTCTCTACTTGCCATTGTACACGTTATTCTTTGCTCGAGCTATGGCTGACTGACAATCGCAGTGTAAAGAGAGTGATGGAACTGGCTTTTCCCACATACATTTGTCAAGATATTCCTGAGCGACTCTACCTCTCTGCCTGCCAATTCTAAAGCAACAAACTCAGATTTTATAGTTTATCTAACATTGCATGTTTGTTTAACATATTTCCATGAAATGGCACCTCCACTTATTGTAAAAACATAACCACTAGCAGATTTGTCTCATTATCATTCTCCACTTATTGTAAAAACATAACCACTAGCAAATTTGTCTCATTATCATTAGAGATCTAATTGGCATCACAATATCCTTTTAGGACAGCGGGGCTTCCAGAAAAGTGTAGCCTTAGATCTATAATACATGTCAGCTACCTCGTCAAGCGAAAAAGAGCTTCCCAGTTATCTTGTGAATGATTGTGTGTGTAGATCTATAATACATGGCAGCTACCTCGTCAAGCGAGAAAGAGCTTCCCAGTTATCTGGTGAATGATTGTGTGTATCTGCTAAGTCTACTAACATCATACGCAATGTCAAGATGGTTACAATTCATTAAAAACATTATGCTACCAGTTATTGTGGCATACTCATATTGAGCCACACCAGAGCTTTTATTTTTTCTTCAAATGCCCAATGAAATCATATGGTGTTCTCAAAGGCTCCACATCAACATGGCTAAATTTCCTCAATGTTTTTCCAACAATATGTGATTGAGAAAGAATTAAATCATCATATCCATGAGTAAATTGTATACCAAACATTACATCATCTTTTCTAGGATCTTTCTATCAAATTCAGATAACTAGAATCTTTTGGTAGTTTTAACGACTAACTGATATGTGCCAAGTATAAGCATGTCATCTACATATAAGCATATGCAGGCCACCATTGAATCCAATGTATACACAATTTCTACATTCATAAGCACAAAAACTGTAGAAACCTCATTTTGTACGTTAAGTTATTAGTATTAATTATTGGTCTAGACTTAGTAATAAATAATGGCTTGCTTAATTAATTAAGTTCAGCCCAATAAATAATCTAGTTCAGTCTGGTTAGAGTCCAGTGTCCAGTCCACTTAGAGTCTAGAGCTCAATCCGGTCACCATTCCACTGGGTTATGTACTCGAGTTAGTTGAGTTTAATTCAGGTTAAGGTTTAGATAGGATGTGAAGATTTTGGCTTCATTTATGAATGGTTATAAGTGGATTTTCAAAATCTGTCCCATTTGTTTTGAGGGTATTGTATTCGAATTCAAAATGTTTATCCCCCTAGACTTGGTCTACAATCGGATCACATAAGAGGATAAAAATGACTGGTTTTCAAATTTTTGCAAGTAAGGGGGGGGGGGTGCTTTCAGACTTTTTAAGAATTTAACTCGGCTATTATCTTATTGGAATGATATACACGACCAAAATGGTCTATTTTATCATGTTGAGAACCAGACCTCTATAAATACAGCCCTAGCACATTGAAAAAGGGGACTTCTCTCTGAAAGAGAAAACTCTGGAGAAATGTGTGTAAGTGTGTCTAGAGAGAGAGAGAGAGAGAGAGAGAGAGAGAGTTTCCACATCATTTTCACACCATTAATTTCTAACCCAATTTAGGTCCAGAATCCCTTAACAGTCCTAGTGCATCATGGATTCACCCCAGGCTCCTATAGAGCAGTCCAGGCTATCTAAGTCTCGAGTTATCATTTCTTCTCGTTTCTTATTATTTCATTTTTAGGGTTTTGTAGTCTAGGGTAGCAATCTTAGACTCATTTTCCATTCCCCATAATCAGATCTTGGTCTAAGAAGATAAAATACAACTTGAGATTAAAATCATGACGGGAATACAAATATGATAGTATTAAAACTCTATTGAAATTAGGACTCGATTAGAATTCTGAGACAACTAGAAGTGTTAGTTGAATAGAATTATAAATATACTCAAAAGAAGTTGAGTTTGCTTTAAGTCTCTAGGAAGTAAGACTAAATTTAGGTCACCTCCCCGGAGGTCGGTGAGAATTACACAGTTTTGATCCTGGTTAGACTACTAGGTACTTAGGCAACTCAATTCCTATTGTCGGTTGCAAATTAGACTTAGGATTAGTTTGGGTTTTGTTTTATGCATGTATCATCATCTATCAATTTTGGGATATAAAAAAATCATAAAAATATAGTAGAGATCATTAGGGAACAACAGAGTGCCCATTGTATAATTTGACTCCTTAAAACCATAACCTCTGATCCCGTATGGTTAAATGCCTAAGTGAGTAAATATAGGGTTACAGAAGGGCTTGTCATATTTTTCCTTTCATTAATGAAATGCTAATGTTAAATAAGATGGCGACTCAATTTAGACCTTTTCGAGTCTAAAATTTTTGAAGGCAGTTCGTTGCATTGGTGACTCTACTGGCAACTAACTAACTAAGAGGACTAGACTTGAACTACTTTTGTGATTTTCTATTTTTATATCTTTTATTTTGTTTTCTTGTATGATGTGATTTGGCCATTTATGACTCACACGCACACGACTATCCCAGCTAAACCAATCGAGAGCCACGGTTGAAACCCCTGAGCTTCCTAGGTGTGAGGCAATTTTGACTGTACTCTCACCTCCAAGGCCTAGTTTCAAGAGCCTCATGGTATCTCAGTATATTACACAATTTGTACACGTACTACTGACCACCCTTTATTAACTGTTGGAGTTATGGTGAGAGGCATATTATAGAAATTAAGCCGATGGAGTGACCTAAAACCGGATGCCCAAGTGACCACACACGCAGACCATTTCTGAGGGTTTACCCTTTAATAGCCTACTGCTAGTGATATGGTGTATCGGATGGGAAACCGACCGGTATCCATAGTAAAGAAACCATAAAAAAGGTGCCACAATCATCCGGCCAGTAAACACTCTAGATTAACCAGACAATGTATTGGTGACCATCTTAAAGGTGATCCAACCAGCTGGTTTAGTCTTCCTTGACTGAGCAAAAACGCAGGCCACTAATCAACCTGCTGGTAAAACCTAATAAGTATTACCGAACAGTTAATCCGAGACCACGTTTTCAAGTTGATCAAACTGGTTGACAAGAAGATGTCTCTTACAGTAAGAAAAAAAAAAGCAGGTCACGGTTCAACCGGCCGATAAACTCGTAGGTCTTATCATACGTTTTTATCCCCGACTCTGTTTTTGCTATGATTAAGCCGACCGGTTTAACGTGTTAAGGTCTTTTTTTAATAAATTTTGCGCTTCATTTCATACACAGTTAAGGGTAAAATAGATCTTCGGTAACATGATGAATCTGAAAATCTCTCATGCATCCCAATGGACGAAGCGTACCCTAAAGGACCTTATTTGAATCCTTAGATACATTCAAAAGGACTCCTAAAAAGGTTTCATTACCCTAGCACTAACATGCAAATACGGCTATGGAGTTAGAATTACTCAAGGAAAACCTCGCCAAACAAAGGAATGGGGAGAAGGAAGAGAGAAACAAAAGGGATCCCAAGAACGGAGTTGACTGATGATGTGAGTCAGATGAAGAAAAGAAATTTGAGGTGCCGAAATGGAAGGGAAGTTGGCATCTTTAGAATCACAAATCTCTCAAATAAGGAGATTGGATGACCATATGGCACGCGTTAGCTCCTCATGGAGTTGATCATAATCAGTTAGTCCATCTATTCTACCGTACATTTACAGGGATTGATGCTCGATGGTTTTTCACTCTCAAACACTAAACGGGTCTAGACATGTGAGGATAAGGTGCGTGAGTTTGTTAACCAGTACCGGTACAATGCTAATCTCGACATCACCCACCAGGACTTAAGAACCATTAAGCAAGAGGCGAAGAAGTCAGTGCCTGCAGTTGTTATGCATTGGAGGAATAAATAGCCCATATCATTAACCGCGAGGAACACGTTAACATGGTCAGGAACAATCTTCTTCCGGTTTACCATGAGTATATCTTTGGAAACTAAAACACCACACACACACACACACACACACACACACACACACACACACACACACACATATATATATATATATATATGATGGGTTCTCTCACTCAAGGACGCCAACAAGGGATCAACAACCAAATAGGGGAGGCCACAAGAGTACAAGACTAGTCCTAGGAATCCTAATGCTCATGTGGCCAAAGTATTTGATCAGTTGTTCTGGTGGATACATTGCCAAGCTATTACCCACTCGTACACCATCTATTATACTAGAAGGGTACGTCGTGCATGTTTGATGTGAATATTGCCCAAGGATCCGGACACCATACAAAGAGGTGTATCACCTTAAGGCACGCTATCCAGATGCTCATTTACATGTGAGATAGACCCTCATGCCTGACCTAATACAAAGAAAGAGTCTCTGCCAGTGCACCAAGTGAAGTTAATTGAGACATATCTTTGGGCATTTGATCCTTCTATGCTTAATGAGGAGGATGATGTTGTGGATCTAGTTGGCCAGACCACCCTAGCTCAAGGTAAGACTTGTTTGCTATTGGATTGATTATCAAAGACTATCTCGATGTGCCGAGTAGGATTTCAAGCCAGAATCTTTTCCTCATCCCTATTATTGATAATTGTTTCAGTACATTTCTTGCATTGTTAGACGATTTCTCCATAACTCTTCTTACAATTGTTAATACACTCGTTGACTATGCTTCCTCTTTGATTGCCTATTTTGAAGTTTTGATAAATTGATCAATATGATTAATAGTAACAAGAGAATTGGACTGAGAAAGGAAAAAAAAAAAAAGCCTCTAAAGAATGAAAACTATGCACCGTCTTCCTGGAAACAAACATGGCCAGGGATGGAAAGCCTTTCGTTGGCCACCAAATATTATCTCGATTATCTTATGCTTAATTTTCTTTCAATTTTCTAGCCTGTTGAGCTTAAAAGTATAGCATTGTTTTTGAAAGCCTACAATTTTAACCTTGGGGTAGGTAATCTCCTTATGTGCGCCTACTAGATCAGACTCATGATCATAACATGGAAGGTATTGATCCATCAAAGTTGTACCTAGCATACAAGGTCTTTTTCTTGGGGACCAAACTTGTGATGAATTAACACCTGTTGATTAGTTATTACAAAGAAAGAAAAAGAGGCGTACACACACACACACACACACACACAGAGTTCTTGAAGGCATTGAAAAATGATTTTACCAAGATTTGAAGCCTTGATTGAAATTGTTAGAATATTCAAAATTTGAATGAGGTCAAACTTGATCCACCCAATGGGAATACGTAGGCAGCTTAGTGATATCTAAGCTCGGTCTCCATAGGCACACAGGCACACACTAAGGGCTTTAGTATTAATTTTGGGTTTTGCGCACTATCATTCATTTTGTTTCTAAACCCATATCACAACTTTATATCATATCTCACATATAAAGCCCTTTTTGAGGTTATGATTGTCTAAGGAAGTCTGGTGCCCTTTTACATTTTGATGGGGTTGAGAAAATAATTATGAAAAAAAAAGAAAAAGAGGAGAATTCTTTTTTTAAGTCTAATTAGTATTCAAGGACAAACTTTATTTCTAATTACATTATCACTGTCACTTTCTCTTTTCATGGTCAAAGGGAATACATCTCTTTGGTCCAAAAGAAACATTGACTTGAATCTCTTTTATTAAAGTCCCCAAAAGCACAGCTATTGGAATACATATACTTTCCTTTCTAAGTTCCTTTTCATAAATCCTTTGCCCATCATTTAGCTTTATCCTAATTTGATTCTCCGAACTTCCTTACCCCCTCATTGGTTGACACATAAAAAGCACAGATATTCAAAAAGTTTTCAAAAAATGATACATAAAAATTAAAAAGATAAAAAGAAATTTGAGCTTTGCTTTGACTTTCCACTTAGGTCCCTATCCTTGTTGACTCTAGAAGAGAGTTAATCTATCATATTTCTATTCTTCTCGATTCTAGAAGAGAATCAACCTATTCTGCCTCTCGACTCTGGAAGTAGTCAACCTCTTTTGCTCCGTTACCCACTACCATCTGACATTTTTAGCTCTGGCCTGGGGTGGCTTATTCTTATCTTTCTCGACTCTAGAAGAACTCAATATATACCAGTCTTATCCTTATCGACTCTAGGGGAGAGTTAAGCAATCCTATTCTTGTCTCTCAACAACCAACTGTGGTTGAGTAATGGTTGGCTCCGACTTTAAAGGACTCCTTTGCAGCCAGTTTTGGTATGTTTAGAGACCAGCCACTATCATGCATTGTTATCTTTGGTTTCTATACATGCCTTTTTCCTAATATCTACGCGACTAGTTGCTTTTACACGTTGTTGGCTCCCGTTCTTAAATATGAGCCATAGGTGCCCCTAAGCCATCAACCGCTTTCATGTGTGGTTGGCTTCGACTCTTAAATCACTAATCCTACCAATGTATCTAAGCGACCAGCCACTCTACGCGTTTTTGGATCCAGCTTTTAAATTCACTACTTCCCATATGGCTAAGCAACTAGTCGTTTTCATGCGTTGTTGGCTTCAACTCTTAGTCATGTCTTTGATGAGTCTAAGAGACTAGCTGCAATCATGTGTTGTGGCTCTGGCTCTTAAACCTGAGTCATTGATTAAGGAGACCAGCCTCTATCATGTGTTGTGGCTCTGGCTCTTAAATCCGAGTCATTGGTTTCCTTAATCGACTAGCTATTTTCATGCGTTATTGGTTTCAGCTCTTAGGTCCACCATTTTTCTATATGACTAAGCAACCAACTGCTTTCACATGCTGTTGGCTCAGGCTCTTACTGATATGCCAATATCCCCAGATGACCAGTCACTTTCACGCGTTGTTGGCTCCCGCTTCTAAGGTTGCACCCTTTCTCTGACGACCAGTCGCATTTTCGCCTTGTTAGCTTTGGCTCCAAATGAAGTTTATTCCCTGTCCTTTTAGTATTTCTAGAAGGCTCTCCAATATTAGCGTTGTTGGCTCCAGTTTTTAGGAGTGCACCCTTTGTCTGTTGAGCTGCCGCTTTCACGAGTTGTTGGTTTCAGATCCAGACAAAATGCAATCTCAGTTTCCTTTCAATATTGCTCGACAATGAAAATTTTCCATGCGTTGTTAGCTCCATATTTGAGTAATATCTCCATGGTTTGATCTCACATATGTTTGAAGTTCTAGTTCAATTGTAGATTTTGTGGTCTTTTTTATTTTTGCACTACAAAATGTGTAGGTTTAGTGATGTTTGCTCGCAGGTGAGCTCCCTCACCAAGGGGCTCTATATACACCCTAAAAGTGTATTCATTTGGTGATGTTCGCACGCGGGCGAGCTCAGCTCCCTCACCGAGGGGATCTATAAATGCCCCATTTTTGTAGGTTTATTTTAAAAGTCATTTACCTATTCATTATCGGGCTTTATTGTTTTTGTTTTAGGCTTTTATTGTCATTATTGGTCTAGGCCTAGTAATACATAATGGCTTACTTAATTGATTGAGTTCGGCCCACTAATAAGTCCAGTTAGAGTTTAGAGTTTGGTAGAGTCAGTAGTCCAACCCAGTTGGTTGGTCCACTTAGTTTGGGTTTAACTCAGGTTAAGGTCTAGATAGAATGTAAGGATTTTGGCTTGATTTAGAAATAATTTGGGGTGGAATCTCGAGATCTGGAATATCCCATGTGCTTTGAGGGTATTTTGTCCAAATTCCGGGTGTTTATTCCCCTAAATTTAGTTTAAAATCATATCAGATAAGGGGATGAAATCGGCCGATTTTCAGTAAAGATTTGGACATAGATTAACTGGTCGGTGAGGAGCATCTCATGCTTTACTTTAATTCGGTTATTATCTTTGGGAAAGATATACACCACCAAAATGGTTTGTTTTATCATGTTGAGAGCTCCAGATCGCGATAAATAGCTCCTATGGGCAATTAAAAAGTATACTAGAGACCATTGGGGTACACTGGGGTGCCTAACATCTTTATATCCCATGGTTTAGCCCGTGAACTTATAACCTCTGATCTCATTTGATTATACGCCTAAGTTGGTAAATTTGGGATCACATAAGTGTTTTTCTTAATTTTTCCTTCATTAAGGAAATCTTGATGTTAAAATAAGATGGCGACTCGATTTAGACCTTCCCGAGTCTAAAACTTTCAAAGACGGTTCACCGCAAAAACCATTTGAAGTCAGCGTTTTTATTAAACTTTTCATCCCACCGTTTCAGAGCTTATGTCACAAGCTTATATACTTTATGTTCCTCTGGTAGAACTTTGAATCTCTCTGGTTGATCTATATTTATTTCCTCATTCAAGAAAGCAGTTTTAATATCCGGATGAAGAAACAAACTATGTATAGATGAAAGTGCGATTAGAACTCCAGTTGTGTCAATCTTGGTCATTAGTGAGTAAGTATCAAAATAATCTACCCTTTTCTTCTTACTATAACACATAGCTAACAACCTAGCTTTAAATTTATCTATTTAGCCACCAACGATGAGTTTCTTCGAATAAAAAATCCATTTACAACCTATAGGTATGCAACCTCTAGGCAGATCTACCAACTCCCACATGTGATTCGATAGGATAGATCCTAACTCGTTATTAATATCATCTTTCCTAAAGGTAGCATCTATCGACTTTTTTGTCTCACCAGAAGCCTTAAGATCATCCTCTGTAATGAAGGTAGCGGCAAAATTGGCACCAAAGGTAGTTTTTGTCCTTGCTCTCTTGCTGAGCCTCAGTTTTGATTCAACTTCACTAGGAGATGGGCCAATGGATGAATAGAACTAGAAGTTTCTTTATTCTTTAGTAGATACACATTTTCAAAGAGCTCAACATCTTTTCATGGGTAAGTCACAACCGATGATCGTTGCATTCTTCCCTTGAAGGGTTCTATTTTTCCTTTCACCTACTCCTTAGACTAAGGTGAATAGTATGGGCGAGCAAGGTTTGGATCGGTTCACTTTTGGGGGCTAAACCGTAAACCAAACAGATGGACCTTAGTTCACAAATATTGAACCAAATTGAAGCAAGACACCTCGACCTGAACGCTTCGGCTTTAACGGTTCAAACAGTTCAAATGAAATGGTTCGGATCAGTTTAGTGTGGTTTCAACATTATTTTGTTTCTTGTTTTTGGGCTTTCTATTAAACTTTTTAAACCTTTGAACTGTACTTTTTATAGCCCAGTTAATACCAAGAGAAATGATGATAATAAAGGAGTGAGATCATTAGTAAATTAAAAATATTAATCATCCAATTTTGCTCCTCCAGTAACAAACAAAAGTTACATTACATCATAAAGTTTTAAAGAATAACCAAACATCAAGAAAAAAAAGTAAAAAAGGCATTAGGAAGTCTAGTAACCAAGAACTTCAACATTTTATGACTTTATGTCAAGATCTCATTTTCCATCGTTCAATTAATCTGCAAAGCAAGTGAAGAAACACTAAGTTGAATGAACAAGTTGTTTTACCAGCAAGCTGTTCAAGAACATGTTGTTCTGAAACAACTTCTCATCACCATCAAGCTGTTAAAAGATTTTAACAAAATGTTTTAAAAGATCTAAAACATGCTGTTCTAGAACAGTTGTTATAAGCCGACAAGCTATTCTAAACGGACTAGGAACAACATGCTATTTGAAAACCAAATACAAACTCTGAGGCCAAACTAATTTGCATAAATTTCCAACATCAAGCTTAAGAAATTTCAAAGAACCAAAACTCCCTAACAACCCCATTTTTACTTGACTAGATAAAAGCACGGGTGTTACACGTAAATACACGCTTTTGTAGAAAATGGTGTTAGATTACCTTTATATAAAATCATATTTATCTGTAAAAACAACAAACATAGCTATTACATCAATTTTAGGATTTTGCTTTTGCTAAAGTTTTATCTGATGGTATAAGCCTCAAAGGCTCTATAGCATCTGTAACATAGCTTCATGAAGAGAAAAAGTATATCGAAGGAAATGAATTTTACTTGTTGACGTAGTTCATTCAGATTTTTAGAGTTTAAAACTCATGTTCACTAACATATTGAAATGATAAGTCCAAACTTACAAGTTTTCAAACAATCTTCACATAGTTCATGTTATGTAAGTAGTTAACTATATCCATTATATTTACCATGTTATCCCACCAAGCATGCTAATTATATAAAGCACGTTAACAAAAAAATATCTACCATTACTCGTGGATGCTCATTATATTAAGTGTTACTATAAGTTGGACAAAGAAATAATTTATTTTACTTATTTCATCACAATGCAAAAAATATTTTAATCTCATCAAACTCTCATTAGGTTATAACCGGGTTGAATTTTCTTTCACTACATTCTCTTGAGGAAATTTGTGTGCTCAAATACGTAGATTGGATGCACCACTCACCATTTGTGTGAGTGCAATACTTTTATATTTAAATTAAGAATGAGATTCGTTAAATGAAAATTATGGTGCTCACTTTTAGGCGACCTTGTAATATTCATACGTGCGTATACTAATTTCAAAAAGAATTTATGTCTCCATTATTTGGAGCAAAAGTGGTAGATACCGCACCACTTTTGCTCGTTCAAATTAAGATCTCAAAGCTAGAGTGTGCGACATAAAAATTTTCTACCTTGAAATTAGGCTTAGTGCTCTACTATAGCAACCAAATTATGATAATACAAAACTTTGCATATTCATCGCGTGTTTTCTGTTTACTGCCTTTACAACGGATAAAACGCTTAAACCTACGAACGCAATCTAGGTTAAACTTGATGTATTTTTTAGTCGCCTTTAATTGCTTTAGGCATCAAGAAAATGGGGTCTAAGACTTACTTTAAGGATGGTCTCACTTGGTTTACTTGGAACAGGGTGAGTCCTCATTTCTCTATCAAGATTAACGCTGATATTCTCTACGATCCATAGGTGTTCAGCTCAAAACTTTCAAAGTTATATGAATTATGACAAAAATGTTTGTTACCCTTGTTTTACTTATAGAGATTGTCCAAGTGAAGATGATAGTCTCTTTATTAGCGTGAGTTTTTCAAGTTTAAATTAAGATGTATTTGTCTTGCTTATTGATAAATGACCGCCATATATTCACACACAAACGATTAGGTAAAATTCTTTTATAATCACAAGTTGAAAGCCTTTATGATTGCTATAATTCTTGCGCTAATGTGGTTTTGATCATAAGAACATCAATGTATATTTATGAGGATGTTACTACTATATCCATTAGAAAATAGAATAAGAATTTTTTTAAGGCTCCTCACCCTTTTCTTGAAGTGAAAGGTAGCAAGTAGTTTTATTTTTTTTGGTCAAATTTACTTTTGTTTCTCCTTGTAATCATAATATTGCAATACCTTGTATAACTATTTTGCATACTCAGTGGTTGTGCAAATTGCAACAACAGATTTTAGATGAGAGGCGTGAAGAAAATTTCAAGAGAACCGTTGTATGATGGTAATCCCATTTAATCATGTCCGAATTGATGTGGTGGAGATCAATATTCACTCAACAAATTTTTGTTGCAGTCAAGAGAAAGGTGAGCAAACAATTCCCAATTATGGTCCGAATAAGATGGAACGCGAAGGAAAAGGGGATTACTTGATATTATAGACATTTATTTTCGAGATGTAAGATACATAAAAGAGGTTGAATTTAAGTGTAATTAAAATTTACAATTGAATGGCGGAATCAAACCAATTAAATCAAGTGATACATTCTTGGTGTTAAAGAAGTTGAATGGTTGGCTTAAAAGTCTCAATTAATTTTGGAGTCAATACCCATGCATCTAGTATTTTAGTATTTGACAATTAACTTTGAGAGAGGAACCATGCATCTAGCACGGAGAGACGAGGAGTTTTTCGTGGGCCATGCGATGCAGTCAAAAAACATAACCTTATACTCAAGCATAACCTTATACTCTCTCCCAATGCGATGCAATCATTTTCAAGAATGTTTCACTTTTCTTTTAAGGTTTCATTTGGTAAAGCTTCCTGAGAGATCATGAAAAACAACTATATTAATTCCACCCCAAAATAAAAATTTTAAAAAAATTCCAAAGATTTGTGCAGTGTGTTTGAAAACCTCCATCTCATTCGAATGCAAACGAACCAAACGAGGAACCTGTCACCAAATCATGATCCATCTAAGAAAGTGATCTTGAAACATACAACAATGTCACTCTAAACAAGACTATATATAAAGACAAAAATAGACTCGTGTAAGAAAGGCCGCTACAGAGCATTCCCTAGACCCCAGCTTATGGGGTTTAAACCCTGCATAAGCATTCATTAACATTTCAAAAGACATTATATCTGCTTCATTGCAACTGGTCATCGCGAGAAAATTTTCTTCCCATTTAATACTTGGTGCTAAAACTAAATTGGAGGAGAAGCAAATTCCAGTGAAGTTAGTGAAAAATATTTTACCGTAACCTTACTAAGGGAGTTTGATTGTTGTTAGACATATGTAACCCCAAACGAGTTCCGAGAAAAATAGTAAATTTAGTTGAACTCCATTTTTCAATCGTATGAGCCGTTTGATAAATGCACTTTAAGGGTCTGACTAAATCACAGAATTGACCTTGGAATTCGGGTTTGCTTTCGGAACTGGAGCATTCGGTTGTTTGGATCATCAATTTGGCATGGTAATTCAGATCCTTAGCCATATCTATTGAATTAATTATACTATGGTGGCCTATGCCCAACTGCTATCTTGCTAGCCGGCCAAAAGTTAATAGTTTCAAGAAGGAACTAATACTTGGCCCACAAGCTACGACCGCGCTACTGTTGATGGATTGTCGCTGGATCTTTTATGAACACCTCTGCTAGGCTACCGCCGCCGGTAGTCACTACTATTGCCCGAGTCGCAAATTTGATTAAAGAAATTAATCTTATGAAGAAATGATATTTGATTTTTAAATTTTACTGTATATCCAAACAACAAATTTTGGTTTTTCTAAATACAATTTATAATTCTAATTCGACAATCCCTTCAGAGTCTAAGTATAATTAAATCTAACAGGCATGTTTTAATTCCTTTTGGCTACTAGATTAAAATGCACTTTTAGTAGTCTTGCACATATTTTTATAGTACCATCATATAATTTCACCATATTCACTTCCATTCGTGTTATCTTTTTTTGGAGATGTCAAAAAGTTATTTACACTTAATATCCAGACATTGTGTCTTCTTCCTTAATAGAAATTGTCTTCACTCTCTACAGCGCTCCTCTGCCTCAGCCAAATACGGTTCGCGACATTGACAACAAGAATGAACAAGGAGGTGATTTTTTTCCCCCACAACAATAGTCAAGCCATAGGTCTCGTTGGAGTAATGCTGGCTCTTCAAATTCGATCTTAAAAATTAACTCAAAATAACAAGCATGAATAAAGTATTTGAAGACAATGAGATTCATTTGTTTTACGCATAAGAATTAGAATGTGCCATATAATTCATAATTAAAGTCGAAAAGAGTAATTTTGCTTCGACCTGCACTTTTCTGCACACACCACTTATTCAATCACTATAGACCACTTAAATTTATAGACAACCTAGGGCTTCCTTTTATAGTATTTGCTTACATTTTGAATGACAATTTTTTTGTTTTTTTTGCTTCAACTCAGTTAGAGCAAACTCCTTGGACATCATTTCCTTCTCCAGCAATCGGAAATTGTTGCTCTATCATAATAAAATACTTCACAAAAGGCAATTATCAACAATATATCATTATTAAAAAGGACATTAATTATGTCACAATTTCCACAATCCTTTCCCTTTTTGTAGTTGTCATGGCACGAGTTGCCGGTAGACTACAAGTTATCAAAGATAGTGATATTTATGGTCTTAAATATAACAATCCGGGTGTCTCATATAATCTGGAACAAATTTTCGAAACAAAGACTTTAGTATACACTACATGTTTCTGTCCATGCCGCCTATTCATTTACAATAGACTACTTAAAGTTAAAGGCAACTTGGTCTTTCTTTGAAACAAAATTAAAGATTTTATGAATAACTTTTTGACTGTAACTATAAATATCATGCTAGATAGTGTAATTAATTAAATATTATGATGGTACATATGGGAACCGTAAAGATACCAATACCCTTTCTTAGTTTGTGACAATCTGCAGGTGGTTTAAGAAGCTCGTTGTTGCAATCATTGCTAAGAAGTAACTTACTAACTAATATGATTTCAACAGATTTCGTGTTAAGTTTGATTTGGAAGGTGTTTGAGTGAGGGGCTTTGACAAGCATGACTGATGTACACCTTGCCCGTAGTGGTACATAAAATATTCTTCGTATCGTTTCAACCTGTACCGACCGTTACGATGCCATATTGATAACCATTACTGCAACAGGTTCATCATGAGGAAATTTGCTCGTGGTTTAAAACTTGGAGCTCAAGAAACACTTGAATTGGAGGATAAGCGAGTTAAGGTGTAGTCAGTGACAAACATTTCATCATATACCTAGTAAATAGTAGGAGTTTGACTGAAGTGATGGTAACGACAACAGAGATGATGCTGGAGGCAGTATTTTGATGTCAAGGGTGGTGATGGTGGTGTGCACCAACCATGGTAACAATAGTAGCGGTGGTGGTGGTATTCAGGCATCACTGCTGGTATGTTGGTGATAGTCATGGCGGCTGGAGTGATGACATTTATGTTGATCATGACAAGTTTATACAGTGGCACTAACAACAACACTTATATTGTTCCTTCTATCAAAGAGTGGATACGCATTCATTCACTTAGCTTTCTTACAACAGCAGATAGGCTAATAGTCGATACGACAAGACAAGACTAGTTATTTACTCAGCAACAAAAAGGCATGCAATAGCAGTATCCAATGCATCTTCCTTATAATTTTTGCAGACAACTGAGCCAAGTCTTATTTTATTAGTGCCCCAAGCCTTAGCCTTCTCCCAAGCGTGGAATTATCACGTTGGGGGTGATTTGAAGCTTCTTCTTGATATAGTGGCACAAGTGGTAATGGTAATGACAAAGACGATTGTGGCAATACTGACGGTGGCAATGGTGGTGATGGCAGTGGTGTTGCGGCAGCAACAACGATGACATCTAGCAGTGGTAATGGTGGTCGTGGTGATGATGTAACGCACTACAATGATGGTGACTGTGATGGTGGTGGTGGTGCCTTGTCGTTAGCTGTTTAGCGGTGGTCGTAGTGACGGTAATAGTAACGGTGGCATTAGTGGTGGTGCCTGTGGTATTGGTGGCAGTAAAGGTGGTCTGCCGACAGCGGCGATGAAGGCGATGCCAATGGGTTCATTGATTCTAGAGATAAGAATTGGAGAAATAATTATTTTTAGTTCAACTAAATCCAAATCTCAGAAACAATTTTTAGCTTTTTTCGTTAGGAGAAAATGAAGGTTGTCGTAGAGATTTTCTCACTGCATTTGTAGCCATAATTGTATATGATGTATCAAAGGGTGTACAAATTAACCATCATAATGGTATATCTTGTACCAGATAGATACGGATAGCATTCCAAAGTCAAGTTGCAATTTTTAGATGGTTTGAAATAGTAGCGAAACAAGGATTTCACCCCAGGAGGTGCTAAAAATATATCGAAGTACAATTACTCTAAATTGTTTTTATTTAAAATGAATTTACTCTAAATTGATTGGTTCAATAGAGTTTCTTAGATCAGTTTTGAAGTAAAATTATCAATTTTTTTAATCGTACCACATCTTCAATTGCATTTCTTGTTAAAGATAAATTCTAAGGGCGGCTTCTGCCAAAGTAATCTCATGTTTTAAGCAGCTATACCATTCGCGTCTTTTGGTTTACCTTGCTTTGGGCCGAGTCATTTCGCTTTTAAATAGAGATTTTGTATGTTAACCCAACAAAATTAGGAGTTGAATCTACGTTAGTATCTAGAATTCACTCGAAAACACTAACAAAGTCCTACCTTATACTTTAGCAAAAATTTATTTTCAGTATCTAGATGTAAGCTAGACCATTGATATGAACACTTGTATTTCAGATGAGTTTCTTAAAAACCACTTAATCTGGTTATCCGCATTTGGACTGAACGAATTTTGTCTTCTTACTGTGTTCCAAGGTGGTTATCTTGTTTTCGTTGTAGATTTTAAACTGCAAAGTTTTCGGATATTGTTCAACAATGAAAAATGAATTTACTCTAAAATTGATTGGTTCAATAGCATTTTTTTGTTCAGTTCTGAAGTAAAATTATCAATTTTTTTAATCTTCTTTCTTTCCTTTTTTTCTTCATAGATTCACTGTAAACAATTAAGTAAACCAAAATGAGTCTGAATAGATAGTAAACAACCTCCAGTTAACAATTCCCAAGCAAGCTGAACACCAAATATAATGGTGTTTTCCAAATGGGAATGAATATTTAATTATCTAATTTGATATGCAGTTAACTATGAAAATCAAATTAGGTCACATATCTCAATCATATTAGGTCACGTATCTCAATCAACACTCTCAAATGCTCAATTAACAACCTAAATCCTCAATCAATGTTTAATTGGGAAAGAAAAATGATCAATTAATCTGAAAATGCGTACCTCGGGCAGTTGACTAATTGATCGGTCATGGGTCAGTGGTCGTCGCCGTCATCAGTCCACTCGTCGTCCCCTTCCAGTTCCACGGCTATCAGAACCCTAAATCATGGCCGTCAGCCGGTGCTATCTTAGATATATATATATATATATATATATATATATATATATATATATATATATATATATATATATATATATATATATATAGACATGGTCGCTGGTCATCAGAACCCTAGATAGTGGCCGGTGAGCTCCACTTACTCCACCGTCGTCAGAACCCTAGATCATGGCCGCTGCTATCGCATGCGCCCGCACACACACAGAGACTTGCAGACCATTGTTGCCGTCGGTGTTGGGGGTGGGTCTCTGCTACTCTGCTGGCTGCTGCCGTCTGTGATTTGTCGGAATGGTCGAGTGGGTGAGGTCATGAAGGTAAGACTATGGGAGCTGTCGCACAGAGAAGAGAGAGAGAGAGTCGCAGACCCGTGTTTGTGGATTGTTGATGATGCGGAAAATGGTTTGATACTACGTGGAGGTGCCACAAAGGATGCAGTCTGAGTCAGCTTCCAAGTAGGCAACGTGGGAGACAGCAAGGACGGCGTAAGGGCCGAGGGCAAGGCTCCCCAGACAGGTCGTGAGGGCTGGCAGCGCTGCACAAGCAGGGTGACGATGAACAGGACCGACAGTCAACAGTCCGTGATAAGGGTGCAGTGTCAAGGGTTCGTGGACGTGAGCCCAAGTGTGTTTCTCTCACTAGAATTCCAGAGAGAATGTCGTTTTAGAGAGAGAAAGTGAAAAGCTCAAAATGAGAGAAAGATCCTTGAAAAAGCTCCAAAGTCCACTATTTATAGGCAAAAATATGCATTGTCATAAGTTGACATGTGTCACCCCTGGGAACGACACGTCGCCAGGGGGGCCAAAGCACTGATCCTCTGTTGGGACTGCCGGTCCCTAAGTTCGTGCTGCCCTGCCCTTGCGACATCTCTCTGCCTGTCTGAGGAGACTGATCATGCCGCGGTAGCACGGTCAGAGTAGCCCGTTGCCCCAGCCTCCAGTCCAAGCCCTTACTGAATCCCACAGGCCTGGTAGCGGTGGGGAAGACCCGACGCCCAGCTGCCAGGTGGACTAGGCAAGATGCCCTTCCGAAGACCTGCTCCCATCTCGGAGTGACCCGGGGGGTCATAGTCCTTAGGGGTGTCGACGCGAGCCCCAGTGCCAGAGCACGTAGGCCAGTCACGCAGGCACCCTGGCGGAGATAGTGTTCCGGAGGAGTCGCCTATCCCACTGCGAAGGGTCCTCGTGCCGGAGCACGGAGCGAACCC
Source organism: Escallonia herrerae (assembly GCA_033070095.1). Lineage (NCBI taxonomy): Eukaryota > Viridiplantae > Streptophyta > Magnoliopsida > Escalloniales > Escalloniaceae > Escallonia > Escallonia herrerae. The sequence goes on along the minus strand of JAVXUP010000344.1, from coordinate 48,877 downwards.
CCCCTTGGAATGAAGACGGCGATGGCTTTGAGGTTGTGAGCCCATCCCGTAAGCATATAACATGATTGTGGCACATGGGCGCGGTGGAGTGCGGGCGACGAGGGTCGCAGAGTAACTTCCCCCGAGCGACGGGGGTCGCGGAGTGACGTCCGAGCAACAAGGGTCGTTGTGTGGATGGCGCGCGACCGTGAGCGACGATTGTCATGGCGACAGAGCGGCCACAAGCGACGGTCGTCGTGACTACGAGCGACGAACATCGCGGCGATAGAGCACGGCCTAGAGCGAAGGTCGTCGCGACTACGGCGGGGTGCGGCCGCGAGCGACGGTCGTCGTGACTACTCGCGACGGTCATCGCGACGAAGGAGCACGGTCGAGAGCAACGGTCGTCGCGATTACGGCGGAGCGCGGCCGCGAGCGACGGTCGTCGTGACTACGAGCGACGGTCATCGCGACGAAGGAGCACGGCCGAGAGCGACGGTCGTCGCGACTACGGCGGAGCGAGGTTACAAACGACGGTCGTCGGTCGTCAAGGCAGGTGGCCGACCCCCAAGGGTAGCCGACCCCCAAGGGTCGGCCACCCTTGGGGGTCGGCCACCCCGAGCGGTCGGCCACCTGCCTTGACGACCGATGACCGTCGTTCGCAACCTCGCTCTGCCGTAGTCGTGATGACCGTCGCTCTCTACCGTGCTCCTTCATCGCGATGACCGTCGTTCATAGTCACGACGACCGTCACTCGCGGCCGTGCTCTGTCGTAGTCGCGATGACCTTCGCTCTCGGCCGTGCTCTGTCGTCGCGATGTCCGTCGCTCGTAGTCACAACGACCGTAGCTTTTGGTCGCTCTGTCGCCATGACAACCGACGCTCACGGTCGCGCGCCATCCACGCAACGACCCTTGTTGCTCGGACGTCACTCCGCGACCCCCGTCGCTCGGGGGAAGTTACTCTGCGACCCTCGTCGCCCGCACTCCACCGCGCCCATGTGCCACAATCATGTTATATGCTTACGGGATGGGCTCACAACCTCAAAGCCATCGCCGTCTTCATTCCAAGGGGGGCTTCGCTCCGTGCTCCGGCACGAGGACCCTTCGCAGCGGGATAGGCGACTCCTCCGAGACACTATCTCCGCCAGGGTGCTTGCGTGACTGGCCTACGTGCTCTGGCACTGGGGGCTCGCGTCGGCACCCCTAAGGACTATGACCCCCGGGTCACTCCGAGATGGGAGCAGGTCTTCGGAAGGGCATCTTGCCTAGTCCACCTGGCAGCTGGGCGTCGGGTCTTCCCCACCGCTACCAGGCCTGTGGGATTCAGTAAGGGCTTGGACTGGAGGCTGGGGCAACGGGCTACTCTGACCATGCTACCGCTGCGTGATCAGTCTCCTCAGACAGGTAGAGAGATGTCGCAAGGGCAGGGCAGCAAGAACTTAGGGACCGACAGTCCCAACGGAGGATCAGTGCTTTGGCCCCCCTGGCGACGTGTCTTTCCCAGGGGTGACACATGTCAACTTATGACACATGCACATTTTTGCCTATAAATAGTGGACTTTGGAGCTTTTTCAAGGATCTTTCTCTCATTTGAGCTTTTCACTTTCTCTCTCTAAAATGACATTCTCTCTGGAATTCTAGTGAGAGAAACACACTTGGGCTCACGTCCACGAACCCTTGACACTGCACCCTTATCACGGACTGTAGACTGTCGGTCATGTTCATCGTCACCCTGCCTGCGCAGCGCTACCAGCCCTCACGACCTGTCTGGGGAGCGTTGCCCTCGGCCCTTACGCCGTCCTTGCTGTCTCCCACGTTGCCTACCTGGAAGCTGACTCAGACTGCATCCTTTGTGGCACCTCCACGTAGCATCGAACCATTTTCCGCATCATCATTTTGGCGACTCCGCTGGGGAGGTGAGCATCGTGTTGCAGTCTGCATATTTTCCAGACTCAGGCACCATGCATGTGCAGCGGAGGGCTACGGGGACTACCAACAGTGCAGTTCATTCCTTGCCTGACACACTCACGCAACCATGCCTCAGCAACGTATGGCTACCAGAACTACCGGTCACATCCTCTACCCAGCCATCCAAGAGGCCGTCATTTCCAGACTTGGAGAATATTCAAGCTAACATTGTTCTATTGGCACCACCCTTGGTGTTATGTCTCACTTCATTGGGGGCTTCACCCCTTGCCTACCCCAAGCAAGCCAAGCTCCCTACCCCTTCTGCTTGCCTCTCATTGCAGCGACTTGATACGTGGTGCACGGGGTGGCTCGAGCCACAATACTAAGTCTCAACTCCGTCAGCCGACATCCCCCTCGGGCAGTGCAACCTCGCGGGCATGCTTGCAACACATCTTGCCAACCCACCCGTGCCTCGGTCACTTAGTCGGTCGTCGATGCCGACCCACCGCCGAGCTCCACTCTCCGTCCTCAACACTTAGAAAATTTTCTTCATTTTTCGCGGTCGGGTCATCACCCCCGCGACTTCACTCGGCGCCCTCCTCTTTCTTCGACACTTAGAAAAATTTCTTCATTTTTTGCGGTCGGGTCATCACCTCCGCGACTTCACTCGGCGCCCTCCCCTCTCTTCGACACTTGGAAAAATTTCTTCATTTTTCGTGGTCGGGTCATCACCCCCGCGACTTCGCTCGGCACCCTCCCCTCTCTTCGACACTTGGAAAAATTTCTTCATTTTTCGCGGTCGGGTCATCACCCCCGCGACTTCGCTCGGCACCCTCCCCTCTCTTCGACACTTAAAAAAATTTCTTCATTTTTTGCGGTCGAGTCATCACCCCCGCGACTCCACTCGTCGCTCTTGTCACTCTTCAACACTTAAAAACATTTCTTCATTTTTTGCGGTCGGGTCATCACCCTCATTCTACACTTAGAAAAATTTTCACAAAACTTTTCACCCTCCGGTGCTCTCTCCAACACTTAGAAAATTTTTCACGAAAATTTTCATCAATCCCCAACCTCCCTCTTTCTCTCCCTTTCACCCAAAATTATTTCTTCCTCCAAATTTTACATCCCCTCTCATGCTCTTTTTATAGGCTCCACAAAAAAAAAAAATTAATTTCACATTGCATTTTTTTATTTCCAAAGTCAAAATCAAAAAGCAGCCCAGATGGGCAGAACCCGAACCGCGAGGGCCCCGACCCGCGCCTACCCCGGCCCGTTTCCCCTCTCTTTTTTATTCAGCTTAAACGGGTCAACCCGCCCGCCCGTTGACCCGACCTGACCCAACCCTAATTTTCCCAACCCTAATTTCCCTTCTTTTTCTCTCTTCTCTCCTAGCGCCGCACCTACCTCACGTCGCCGCCAACTGCTCGGCCTCCCTGCCGGGCCTGGCCACAGTCGGCAGCCCCTCCCCGGCATTTCTTTCTCCCGTGAGCTCCCTCCTCCCGAGCCCCCACCCCGCCGACCTCCCCCCGGCAGCCCATGCCGCCGACCACAGCTTCATCTTCTTCTCCTTCTCCTTATTCTTCTTCTTCTTCTTCTTCTTCTTCTTCTTCTGCTTTTTCTTCCGCTTCAGCCACTCTCCCCGCCGACCACCCTGCTCCCTCAGCCCCCCCACCCCGCCGACCCCCCCTCGGCCTCTCCCTCTCCCTCTTCCCCGCACCCGCAAGCCCCACGACACCATGGCAGGCCCTTGCTGCCGCGACCCCACCACCCCGCCGACCCCCTGCTACCCCGACCCCCCCTCGGCCCCACCCTACCTCTCTCCTCTCCCCCGCCCCCACGACCGGCCATGGCAGCCTGCCGCCGCCGCGCCATCCTCTCCATCTTCTTTCTTTTTTCCTTTTTCCCGCAAATCCCCAAAGCCATATATATATATATATATATATATATATATATATATATATATATATATATATATATTTACAACCTTGACCGCCGTGCATTGCCGGCGCACATGCGCCCGTTGCCCGAACTTCACCTCTGTCACGCCCGTCGCCCGAGCTTCACCTCCGCAACGCCTGTCGTCCGGACATCGTCTTTGCGACCCTAGTTGCCCAGACTTCACCTCCGCGACGCTCGTCGACCGGACTTCCTCTTCGGGACACCCATCACCCGGACATCGTCTCCGCGATGCCCGTCGCCCGGACATCATCTCCGAGACGCCCGTCGCCCAGACTTCATCTTCGCGACGCCCGTCTTCTGGACATCGTCTTGGCGACCCTCGTCTCCCGAGCTTCACCTCCGCGACACCCAGACTTCCTCTTCGCGACGCCCGTCCATCGTCTCCGCAACCCTCGTCGCCCTCCTTCGTCACTCAAAGACGATATCAACAACTTTTCGGACAAACGACATCAACACCTTACTATGTGTTTATGCGTGCGGCGCCCGCTCGGGTTGCCCCTCCGCGCACGCCGCACGCAGGGGGCTATGTTCCCAACTTATTCTGGTTGCACTCAAGGGCCCACTAGCGGACCCACTTTGCGCGACCCCCCTCCCCTTCTTTGTTTTAGTTTCACTGCTTTTTTTTGGTTTGAAACATACATTTTCACCATTTTCACAACACTAACAAAAGCACCCACCATTTTCACAAGGCAACACCCATTCAGCCTCAACATCCACAGCCATAACGCCACACCTTCGGCCCGCTGCCCATCGCCCGGGCACAACACTAGTTGCCCATTGCCTGGGCGCCGTCTCCGCAACATTCGTTGCCAATCGCCCCGGGGCTGTCTCCGCGACCCTTGTCGCTCGTCACCCGGGCACCGTCTCCGCGACCCCCGTCGCCAGCGCCGTGCGCACCTTCCGCAACATTCGTTGCCCATCGCACAGGGGCTATCTCCGCGACCCTCTCGCTCGTCACCCGGTCACAGTCTCTGCGACCCCCGTCGCCAGCGCCGTGCGCACCTTCCACAACACTTGTTGCCCATCGCCCAGGGGCTATCTCCGCCACCTTCATCGCTCGTCACCCGGGCGCCATCTCCGCGACCCCCGTCGCCAGTGCCGTGCGCACCTTCCACAACACTTGTTGCCCATCGCCCAGGGGCTATCTCCGTGACCTTCATCGCTCGTCACCCAGGCGCCGTCTCCGCGACCCCCGTCGCCAGCGCCACGCCTTCCGCAACAATCGTGGCCTATCACCGAGGCGCCCTCTCCGCAGCTCGTTGCCAATTTCCCGGGGCTATCTCCACGACCCACGTCACTCGTAGCTCGGGCACCGTCTCCGCGACCCACGTCGCCAGCGCCCTGCATACCTTCTGCGCGGACCCCAACCACCAGTGTCGTGCGCACCTTTCGCAACTCTTGTCGCCCGCGTCCGTGCGCCGGCTCTACAACTCTCATCGCCCTCACACATTTGTTGCTCGCGTTCGTGCTACAGCTCCGTGCTCCCGTCACCCGCACTCCTTCGCGACTCTTGTCTCCCTCGTGCCATCTCGCGACCTTCGTCGCCCGCGTCCGCATGACAGCTCTGCGACTCTCGTCGCAGGCCCTCCAACTCCCGTGACTCTCGTCGCCAGCGCACCACCTCTACGACCTTCGTCGCATGCATTCACATGACACCTCCGCGACAGGCCCCGTCGCCCGTGTGCCGTCTCCTCAGTCCACGTCGCCCGTGCCAACTCATCGCGCTCTCTACAATGCGTGCTCAATGCCAATGGTCACTTGATGCTCATCACCAACTGTGCACAATTACCACGACGACATCACTAAATATTGCTCTGTGACAGTAGTCGCCGCGCCCGTGCGCCATCTTCATGATACGTGCCCCAGCACCAACTTTAGCTCCGCGACGTTCGTCGCTGCGCCCTTGCGCCATTCTCATCATGCGTGCCCCCGGCACCAACTTTAGCTCCGCAACGTTCGTCGCCGCGCCCGTGCACCATTCTCATCATGCGTGCCCCCGGCACCAACTTTAGCTTTGCGACCTTCGTCGCCGCGCCCGTGCGCCATTCTCATCATACGTGCCCACGGCACCAAGTATATGCTCCACGACGTTCGTCGCAGCGCCCATGCGCCATCTTCATAACATGTGCCCCGGCACCAAGTATATGCTCCATGACGTTCGTCGCACCGCCCATGCGCCATCTTTATAACATGTGCCCCGGCACCAAGTATATGCTCCGCGACGTTCGTTGCATCGACCATGCGCCATTCTTATCACATGTGCCCCGACACAAAGTATTGCTTCGCGACGTTCATCGCCGCACCACTTTCATGACATGTGCTCCGGTACCAAGTATTGTCCCCGCGACGCTCGTCGCCGCGCCCATGCGCAACAATCATGATACAGGCCTTCGGGCATCACACTTATTCACCACACCATGCGCCCCCGCCATGGACGGAGAACATGCTTCGACCCACTCTCCTGAGAGTGCGGCATTCTGGGGGCTCTGCTCGTAGTACTTCGGCACGAGGACCCTTCCCTGCAGGACGGGCTGTATGCCGTCGCCGGCTCAATCAAACTGCGGCATGGGCTGAGCACCATCACGGGCTAGCGCCATTGTCAGCTCAATCAAACTGCGGGACGGGCTGTATGCCGTCGCCGGCTCAATCAAACTGCGGCATGGGCTGAGCGCCATCACGGGCTAGCGCCATCGCCGGCTCAATCAAACTGCAGGACGGGCTGTATGTCGTCGCCGGCTCAATCAAACTGCGGCATGGGCTGAGCGCCATCACGGGCTAGCGCCATCGCCAGCTCAATCAAACTGCGGGACGGGCTGTATGCCGTCGCCGGCTCAATCAAATTATGCAGTGGGCTGAGCGCCATCACGGGCTAGCGCCATCGCCGGCTCAATCAAACTGCGGGACGGGCTGTATGCCGTCGCCGGCTCAATCAAACTGCGGGACGGACTGTATGCCGCCGCCAGCTCAATCAAACTGCGGGACGGGCTTCTGCCCGTCCGGCTCAATCAAACTGCTACACGGGCTTAGAGTCATCGCCGGCTCCATTACCAGGGACTCTGGCCCCCGCAGCAGGATGGGCTCTAGCCACATCATTAATGAGTGCGACGCCCGCTCGGGTTGCCCCTCCGCGCACGCCACACGTAGGGGGCTTATGTTCATACCCTATTCTGGTCGCACCCCAGGACCCGCTAAGGGACCCACTTTGCACGACACATCACCCAGTCAGCGGTCAACTTTTCAACGCTCGAGAGCCGGTCAAAGCAACGTACGCTCAGGTCACGTGAAACGCTCGTGAAACGACCTCGACGTGACTTCCACCCTATGGGGTCGGCCACCTTGAGGGGCTCGGCCACCCTTGGGGGTCGGCCACCTCGAGGGGTCGGCCACCTGCCTTGACGACCGACGACCGTCGTTCGCAACCTCGCTCCGCCGTAGTCGCGACGACCGTCGCTCTCAGTCGTGCTCCTTCGTCGTGATGATCGTTGTTCGTAGTCATGACGACCGTCCCTCGCGGCTGCGCTCCGCCGTAGTCGCGACGACCGTCACTCTCTGCCGTGCTCTTTCGTCACGATGACCGTTGCTCGTAGTCGCACAGTCGCTCGCGGCCGCGCCCGGCTGTAGTCGCGACGACCTTCGCTCTTGGCCGTGCTCTATCGTCGCGATGTTCGTCGCTCGTAGTCACGACGACCGTCGCTTGTGGCCGCTCTGTCGCCATGACCACCGTCGCTCACGGTCGCGCGCCATCCACGCAACGACCCTTGTTGCTCAGACGTCACTCCGCGACCCCCGTCGCTCGGGGGAAGTTACTCTGCGACCCTCGTCGCCCGCACTCCACCGCGCCCATACGCCACAATCATGTTATATGCTTACGGGATGGGCTCACAACCTCAAAGCCATCGCCGTCTTCATTCCAAGGGGGGCTTCGCTCTGTGCTCCGGCATGAGGACCCTTCGCAGCGGGATAGGCGACTCCTCCGGGACACTATCTCCGCCAGGGTGCCTGCGTGACTGGCCTACGTGCTCTGGCACTGGGGGCTCGCGTCGGCACCCCTAAGGACTATGACCGGGGGTCACTCCGAGATGGGAGCAGGTCTTCGGAAGGGCATCTTGCCTAGTCCACCTGGCAGCTGGGCGTCGGGTCTTCCCCACCGCTGCCAGGCCTGTGGGATTTAGTAAGGGCTTGGACTAGAGGCTGGGGCAATGGGCTACTCTGACCATGCTACCGCAGCATGATCAGTCTCCTCAGACAGGTAGAGAGATGTCGCAAGGGCAGGGCAGCACGAACTTAGGGACCGACAGTCCCAACGGAGGATCAGTGCTTTGGCCCCCCTGGCGACGTGTCGTTCCCAGGGGGTACACATGTCAACTTATGACACATGCACATTTTTGCCTATAAATAGTGGACTTTGGAGCTTTTTCAAGGATCTTTCTCTTATTTTGAGCTTTTCACTTTCTCTCTCTAAAATGACATTCTCTCTGGAATTCTAGTGAGAGAAACACACTTGGGCTCACGTCCACGAACCCTTGACACAGCACCCTTATCACGGACTGTAGACTGTCGGTCCTGTTCATCGTCACCCTGCCTGCGCAGCGCTGCCAGCCCTCACGACCTGTCTGGGGAGCCTTGCCCTCGGCCCTTACGCCGTCCTTGCTGTCTCCCACGTTGCCTACCTGGAAGCTGACTCAGACTGCATCCTTTGTGGCACCTCCACATAGCATCGAATCATTTTCTGCATCATCATTTTGGCGACTCTGCACGAGGACCCCTCCCTTCGAAGAGTGCGGCATTTCCGCATCATCATCCCCAGCAGAGTCGCCAAAATGATGATGTGGAAAATGGTTCGATGCTACGTGGAGGTGCCACAAAGGATGTAGTCTGAGTCAGCTTCCAGGTAGGCAACGTGGGAGACAGCAAGGACGGCGTAAGGGCCGAGGGCAAGGCTCCCCAGACAGGTCGTGAGGGCTGGCAGCGCTGCACAAGCAGGGTGACGATGAACAGGACCGACAGTCGCTCACTAGAATGGTCAGAGTAGTCAGGGTGGCGATGAACAGGACCCTGTCTACAGGACCCTGTCTGAGGACAGCCAGGGTGGCGATGAACAGGACCGACAGTCAAGCAGGCAGGGTGGCGATGAACAGGACCGACAGTCTACAGTCCGTGATAAGGGTGCAGTGTCAAGGGTTCGTGGACGTGAGCCCAAGTGTGTTTCTCTCACTAGAATTTCAGAGAGAATGTCGTTTTAGAGAGAGAAAGTAAAAAGTTCAAAATGAAAGAAAGATCCTTGAAAAAGCTCCAAAGTCCACTATTTATAGGCAAAAATGTGCATGTGTCATAAGTTGACATGTGTCAACCCCTGGGAATGACACGTTGCCAAGGGGCCAAAAGCACTGACCTCCGTTGGGACTGTCAGTCCCTAAGTTCATGCTGCCCTGCCCTTGCGACATCTCTCTACCCGTCTGAGGAGACTAATCATGCCGCGGTAGCATGGTCAGAGTAGCCCCTTGCCCCAGCCTCCAGTCCAAGCCCTTACTGAATCCCACAGGCCTGGTAGCGGTGGGGAAGACCCGACGCCCAGCTGCTAGGTGGACTAGGCAAGATGCCCTTCCGAAGACCTGCTCCCATCTCGGAGTGACCTGGGGGTCATAGTCCTTAAGGGTGCCGACGCGAGCCCCCAGTGCCAGAACACGTAAGCCAGTCACGCAGGCACCCTGGCAGAGATAGTGTCCCGGAGGAGTCGCCTATCCCGCTGCGAAGGGTCCTCGTGCCGGAGCACGGAGCGAAGCCCCCCTTGGAATGAAGACGGCGATGGCTTTGAGGTTGTGAGCCCATCCCGTAAGCATATAACATGATTGTGGCACATGGGCGCGGTGGAGTGCGGGCGACGAGGGTCGCAGAGTAACTTCCCCCGAGCGACGGGGGTCGCGGAGTGACGTCCGAGCAACAAGGGTCGTTGCGTGGATGGCGCGCGACCGTGAGCGACGGTTGTCATGGCGACAGAGCGACCATAAGCTACGGTCGTCGTGACTACGAGAGACGGACATCGCGACGACAGAGCACGGCCGAGAGCGAAGGTCATCGCGACTACGACAGAGCACGGCCGCGAGCGACGGTCGTCGTGACTACGAGCGACGGTCATCGCGATGAAGGAGCACGGCCGAGAGCGACGGTCATCGCGACTACGGCGGAGCGCAGCCGCGAGCGACGATCGTCGTGACTACGAGCGTCACGGTCATCGCGACGAAGGAGCACGGCCGAGAGCGACGGTCGTCGTGACTACGGCGGAGCGAGGTTGCGAACGACGGTCGTCAGTCGTCAAGGCAGGTGGCCGACCCCTCGGGGTGGCCGACCCCCAAGGGTGGCCGAGCGCCTCAAGGTGGCCGACCCCATAGGGTGGAAGTCACGTCGAGGTCGTTTCACGTGACCTGAACGTACGTTGCTTTGACCGACTCTCGAGCGTTGAAAAGTTGACCGCTGACTGGGTGATGTGTCGTGCAAAGTGGGTCCCTTAGTGGGTCTTGGGGTGCGACCAGAATAGGGTATGAACAATTGTGAAATGAATTTTTTTTTTCTCCCGAAACTTAAGGAGGTATATTTGCCCTCCCCCCCACCCCCACCCCTTCCTCCTCGTGAGAGGGTAGGTCCGCCCATGGTTTCAAAAATTTCTTATAATAATTAGAGTAAATTACACTAAATCCCCTGAGGTTTACACCCAGTTCTCACCTAAGACCCCGAGGTTTCAATTTAAATAATTAACACTCCAGCATTAAGAATTGGTTCCAATTGAACCCAAAATCATTTTTTCGTTTAAACAGAGGTGGATGACCGTCCACCTTGATGGGTATTTTGGGTAACCAATGTTTAGTGCTCTCTCTCTCTCTCTCTCTCTCACACACACACACACACATAAACACACACACAAGACGGAAACAGAGACCCACCCATATAAGGTGGCGCCCGCTCTGCCTTCCCCCACCATCCTCCCTAATCTTCACCCACCGCCGTAATCCCCCTACCCCACCCACCCCCTCGCACCTTCTCCCCTGATCGCTGCAAAACCCAAGGATAAACGCCACTACCACCAACTGCCGTCGTGAATGCTCACCATTTTAGACCCACAATCACACAAAGATTTGCCACACACATACATACACCAGCACCACCAATCGACGCCGCCAACATCATACCCACTAGAAATCACCATTCCTCTGCCGCCAAAAATAGCACTGTCATTCCTCTGTTACCAAGATAAGCGTCACCAATTTTCTGCCATCAGCACCACCAATCAATGCTGCTAAAACTACCAACTAACAACATCCTCTGGGCCAATACTAGCACGACCAATCTACCGTCACTAACACCATACCTGCCAGTACTACTAATCTGTCACCGCCAAACAGCCTCCACGGCTCCAGCATAGTTCACTGAGGGACATCACAATCCAAAACGGTAGAGATCTGTGCGCTCGTGTAAAGATATGCACGCGCGCGTGTGTGACTGTGAGTTTGTATGCCAGTTTGTCGATATAGCTATGTTGTTAAGGTAATTATGGTTGTAGCCGGCAAAGAACTTGATGGGGTAAGTGGAGAAGAGGATGTTCTTCGTCTGGTCGAGGGCTTCACCAGGCAAAAGGGCAGCGGTGGGATGCATTTGCGGGGAAGGGGGTTGCGTGATTGGGGGGATAGTAGGGAGGGGGAGGGAGCACCACCTTATATGGGTGGGTCTTTGTTTCAGTTCTGTGTGTGTGTGAGAGATAGAGAGAGATATATATAGAGAGAGAGAGAGACCACTAAATATTGGTTACCCAAAATGCCCCTCAAGGTGGACAGCCATCCACCTCTTTTTAAACGAAAAATGATTTTGAGTCCAACGAGAACCAATTCTCAACACTGGGGTGTTGGTTGTTTAAATTGAAACCTCAGGGTCTTAGTTGAGAACCGAGTGTAACCCTCTGGGAGTTTAGTGCGATTTACCCTTATAATTAATCTTGAGAAATATTTTAGTCACTAAAATTAGTCCAACAAAATTTGTGTTAGTTTTTTTAGCTATATTGAGGGTATGAAGAGCATGTTTGGTTTTGATTTTGAGATGACAAAACTTGATTTCATCCAAATTGAATCAGGTTGATACGTGTTTGGTAAGCCTACAAAACCAATTAAATGACATTTCAAAATTTTAAAAAGTTGACTAAACATAATCGAATAAAATGTGGATTATGGATTGATGACTTTTTTATAATCAGGTTTAACCAAATAAAGTAGCATTATATTATGCTATTCTTATTAGATCAATATATGTCAAAGCTTTTACTCAAGTACTAAATTTTTGGTCATTTTGCTGCATTGAAACCTGCTTTAGTAATTTGTATCCAAACACTATCCATAACTTAAAGCTAAATATGCTAAAAATTGCTTAAAGTATGTAATAAAAAATTTCCTTAGAGGAATTAATCCCAAACAAGCTCTAAAGTGTACTATGCGATTTTCAAATAATGATAGAGGTGTTGCAGCAAAGTGTATTGACCACTACGACTCGTACGTTCCATATCTATAGTGGTGGTACCAAAACAGATTGTTCTTTGCCCAGTTTCAACCCAAATTGGTAGGTATTCGTCAGTACAGTGCAATATTGAGATTACAGTTGGCTCGTTCTGAGAAATTTTGATTATTGCTAAAACTTGGAGCTCAACAAACGGTTGAAGTGGAGGAGAAGCAAATTACGGTGAGGTTGGTAAAGAAGATTTCACCATATGAGCGCTAAAGGTGTTTGATTGTTGTTAGACATGCATAATGAGAAAACAGTTTGAATCTAAAAACAAGAAAAACTTCCTCATATATGATTAGAAAGTATCATTTAATTACATTATATGCAACTTCCAAACTTTTTTTTTTGTGGTCATGTATCCAAGCTCTCTCTCCCTCTCTCCCCCCCCCCCCCCCCCCCCCAAAACAGAACCATCTTCATGGTGCGCGACATAGACGACAATATGTGGGCAGGTGATATACTGTTGCTGACTTGTTGCTTTTGAGAAAGTGCATGTTTTGTAATTTTTGTTAGTGAAATTTTGTTTGTGAATTTGGTGAAGCAAACAATTAATACATTGGGGGCACATGGAATGATTTTTCAGTAAAAATGCATGATTCACACCGACAAGTCTGGGAGACCTGGCATTAAGTTCTGTGTAAAGGGGTACTCAAACTACTAAGGTTGATCCTCTTTGTCGACTAGTAGAATACGCATGGACAAAATGCTGTTCAATGAGAAAAAGTCCAATCATCAGTTTCGATATTTAGGACCCTCATTCCTTGATTTTTCTTTAGAAAACATAAAATAGGATGAAGCGGTGATATGGGAGCCATGAAGATACCTAGGTAAGAAGAAGACGAGTCGCTACAGCCTGAATGGTTTGACAGAAAGATGGATCGGTGCAATAATGCTACTCTTTTCCAGTGATACATGAAGCGGTGATATGGCCCCGCTCGCTATGAGCTTTGCTTGAATGAATCTTCGTCTATCTTCGATGTTAAAGGTACGTAAGTATTAGCCTTTCTCTTCAATGTCATATTAATCTAATGCACATCCCTTAGCTACCACCTCGAATCACATACATCTTTCTTACTGTCATATTCTTTGTCAACAGAATTTGTAATAATTTTTACTAATTAAGAAGATTTTCAATAAAATTTACTATAGGTATTAAGAGCCCGTTTGAAGTTCATTCTGAGATAGAAAACTTGATTGAATGTGCATGGAATGGAATCGAGTTGACACGGGTTCGGCAAAATATACAAAACTGATTAAATCATGTTTCAGAAGTTAAAAAAAAAGTGATTAAATTGTAATCCAGGAAAATAAGGATTATGAATTAATCCTTTTTTATGACCACGTATTACCCTCGTGACATTGCAGAGACAATTAAAATATTTTATTCAAACACTAAATTTTTGGTCATTTTGTTGCATTCAAGCTGCTTTAATACTTTTTCCTCCATAACTTAAAGCGAACTATGTTAATAATAACTTGAAGTTATTTTAAAAATTGACTACGAGTTAATCTAAAATTTGCTTTGAAAAATGAATTCAAAACATGCTCTAAACACATGCTATGACATTTTCAAACAAAGACAAAGGTGTTGCATCGAAGGCTGTCGACCAACGACTCGTACAATCCATATCTATAGTGAACCGCTTTGACCCAAATCGGCACATATCGGCCGGACTGAGCAATATTGATAACTACGGATGCAATTGGCTCATTGTGGGAAATTTGGTTCCTACAATAGACTTGGAGCTTAAGAAACGGTTGAAGCGGACGAGAAGCAAAATACTATAAAGTTGGTAAAGAAAATTTCACCATGTAGGTGCTAAAGGAGTTTGATTGTTGTTAGATATGCATAATGAGAAAACAATTTGAATCTAAGAACAAGAAAAAATTTCCTCATATATACCACAATGTGTCATATCCGTAGATTATATGCAACTTCCAAACTTGTTTCTCTCTCTCTCTCTCTCTCTCTCTCGCCAAACAAAATCAATCTTCATGAGCGCGACATTCACGACAAGAATAGGTGGGGAGGTGATATACTGTTGCTGACTTGTAGCCTGCGAGAAGGTGCATGAGTTGTGTCTGCTATTAGTGAATTTTTGTGAACTCGCTGAAAAGAAGAACAAATAAGTTGCCGAGACATGGAATGAATTCCATGTCGACAAGTTTGGGGACTCGGTACTTAAGTTTTTTGCCAGCGGTACTCAAATTATTAATTGTCAAAATTTCATAACATTCATTCTCTTTGCCACTATATAGTCAGTTTAGCAACAGTTGAAATAGTACAAACAAAAGCGTTGTTCAATTGATAAGAAAAATGAAGTCCAATTATCACTTTTGAATTTTCATGAGCCAATGTGAAAGCATTTTCCTGTCGTTCTCATGAACATTTTCAGAGACAATTTTTCGCTTAAACTCGAGTGTGAGCAAACTTTCTTGAACATCTAAAATAAAAATCAAAACTGAAAATCTAAAACTTCTAAACAGAGTTTTAAAAAATAGCCCTATTTTAAAATTGATTTTGAAAATTAAAGAAAAAAAATAAAAACTGTATGTCAAACGCGTTTATTTTCTTTAATATACAAAATTGAAAAAAAATTAAAAAAATAAACATTACCAAACAGAGCTTTAGTTAAAGGAGAACGCAAGACTTATGTGTTAAGATAAGAAGAAGACAGAAATTAAAGGGGCGGAAAGATGGATGTGGTGCAATAATGCTACTCTTTTCCAGTGATATATGAGGTGGTGATGTGGCCCCGCTATGATTGCGCGGATCTTAATTAGCCCTCTTCTTTCTCCATTGTTCACATGTTGGTTCAATTCGCCCATATTCTTTGGATGTGAGACAGTTTTACATTGACACATGAAATTTAGTGAAATTTTATGAATTATTTGAAACTCGTGAAGCATGCACATCGTTACAAAATCACACAAGAGTTTATCAAGTCCCGTATTTAAGACCCGCAAAAAATCGTAAAGCAGATCTATATATTTTTTATATATTAATATAGAGCACGTGCGTTGCACGTGAATATAGTCGAGAGTAATATTTGAGATGATATTATTATCTTTCTTGGGATTAAAATAATGTAATCTAATTATGTTTTTATTCCTTTTGTGACTTGTTTTAGAAGAAATGTATATTTGATATTGTAATCAGTTCAATATTTAAAAATATTTTTTGTAGGCTCTAGATTGAAAAAATATTTGATGGTACTGCTAAAAATATATAAAAGCAAATGAAGAAAATAAAAGAATGAATTTACGTATTTATTTTTATAATCTATTAAATTGGTTTATGGTAAAGATTGTAATTTTTAAGAACACGTGCTTTGCATTTCATCAATAAGAAATGCAAAACATACGGTCTTCAACTGTAATAACTGAACATATTTTCAGTTCTAATTGGCACCATATTTAACCCTTTTTCTTTTTTTATTTTTCTGTTTTTGTTTTTCCAATAATTTTTTTAATTGATTTTCACGTATTTTAGTTTCTTTTATTTTGTTTTTATTTTTTTCAATTGGTTAATTGTTTGCAAACCTAAAACATGCAAGGGAAAAAACTATCATTGTTCTCATTAATCAGTTCAATATCTAATATTTATTTCATTTTAACCAAATTAAAAAGAGAATAATAAAGAAATTTTTTTGTTCTATTTTTTTTCCTCATCACACTTTTCATTTTTCAATGTATAGAATAAGATTCATTACCTAATGTTCTTTTAATTTCATCAAAATTTAAAAGGGAATAATAAAGAAGGGTAAGAATGTAATTGATGTAATTAACTAAGGACATAATCTTCCAAAAATGATTTACAACATTCATACTTTTATAGGTAGTACACACACACACATAAATATATTTTTCTCAACCACACATTTTGTTTTTCAATGTGTAAATATAGGTTTAGATTATATTTATGATCTAATGTTCATTAAACGCATTACAAAAAAAATTAATTGGGGAAGGGTATGGTTGTTATTGAAATAATTAACGGAGAGCAAAATCGAAAATAATTACAAAATTAGTAATTAAAAAAAGTATTTATGAAAGGGTAGGATAATAATAGTATTTACAAAGGGTAGGATTGTTATTAAAGTGATTAACGAATGAGAATAATTGAATAAAATGATTTACAAGATTTATATTTTTATACGTACTATAGATAAATTATGGTAAAAATGAAAAAGGAAATGAAAATGTGATTCGAAATCACTTTTTCTTCTTTAAAATCTTTGTTTGAAATAATTATTTCTAAAAGATCTAATATGCAGGTAAATAAACTTCAAAATACGATAAATAGGTAATTAAATATAAAATTAATATATAATAAGCGAAGCGAGAATGACATTGATAACTTCTTTATATGACACATCATCATAATTATTTTAATATTAATTCTCTTTTATATCAACAAGTCTTATTTAATTTAAAAACTAACGTAATCATTCTAAAACTCTATCTAATCAATATACTAATTTATTAAGACTTCTTTTTGGTAATTATCTCCTAAAAATAAAAAAAATTAATTTTAATCATTCTCAACCTTAACCTTATCATTATACTAACTTATTAGGACTTAATATTCACTGTTGTATCTCCAAAACTACTCTCTAATATGAATATAAAAACTCATATATATAAAAAACGAAAATAATACTTTCGATTTAGAAGAAAAAATTAATTTATAAATCAATTTTAATCATTCTAAAACTCTATCTATTCGATTTATAAGAAATAATTAATTTAGAAACTAATTTTAATCATTCTAAAACTCTATCTAATCAATATACTAATCTATTAAGACTCTTTTTGACAATTATGTTCTTAAAATTCAAAAAAAACTCATTCTAACCATTCTCAGACTCAACCTTATCATTATATTAACTTATTAGGACTTAATATTTACTACTGTATCTCCAAAACTACTCTTTAATATAAATAAAAAAGCTCATATATATATAAAAAATGAAAATAAATCTTTTGATTGAGAAGAAAGAATTAATTTAAAAATTAATTCTAATTATTCTAAAACTTTGTCTAATCAATATACTAATATATTAAAACTTCTTTTTGACAATTATGTCCTTAAAAAAAACTAATTCTAAATATTCTCAAACTCAACCATAGCATTATACTAACTTATTATGACTTAATATTCACTAATGTATCTCCAAAGTTACGCTCTAATATGAATATAAAAACTTATATATACAAAAATAAAAATAATACTTTCGATTTAGAAGAAAAATTAATTTAAATACAAATTCTAATCATTCTAAAACTCAATCTAATCAATAGACTAGTCTATTAAGGCTTCATTTTGACAATTATGTCCTTGAAAGTGTTTTATAATATGGAAGCTAAAATCCATAGACCCAAAAAATAACTTATGAGATTTAAAATAAAAATGTTATTTAATAATTAATTTAAATTTTAATAGAATCTTAATTTTTATAACTAATTAATTTTGCAGGAGTAATGAGGGTTTCTGTAAGCCCTATGTAATTTGAAAACTAATTCTAATTATTCTAAAACTCAACCTAATTATATACTAACTTATTAGGACTTAATATTGACTATTGTATCTTCAAAATCACTCTGTAATAATAAATTTAAATTGTGATAGGATCCTTATTTTGATATCTAATTAATTTTACAGAAGTAATTAAACAACTTACAAGACTTAAAAAAAATGATCTAACAATTTATTTGAATTTTGATCGGTACCTTATCTTTAAATTTGATTAATTTTGCAAGAATAAGGAGGGTTGTGTAATTTAAAAATTAATTCTAAACATTTTAGAACTCAAATATACTAACTTATTATGATTTAATTTTAACTATTGTATTCTTAAAATCACTCTTTAATGTGAATATAAAAATTCATATATCGAAAAAATAAAAATAACATATTAGATTTAGAATGGAGAAAAATGGCATTCTAATTGAGTTAAATTTACTATCATTATTCAGATATATACATAATATACATATGATAGTCATCGTTAAAAATGAATAATGTGATACATAGATTTCATAAATGATATATAAGTCAATATTTTTAAATAAGACCTTATAATCACCAAACTGGTTATATCCTGTATATAAGGATTAAAAAAAAATCACACTCTTTACTAAAATTTATTGTTGAAAAAATCATGGTATAATTGTCGCGATATTTGTAAACCTTATAAATCTGAAAAATCATTCGTACAACATTTAACTCTATGCTACAAAGATATATTTACGTATTAGGCTTTGATTTTGACTATTGAAACCTTGATTTGATTGTAATGCAATTCTTGCATAGTATTTGTATAGCATATATGTTTGCTTTAGTTCTTTTTCAATATAAGTTGAAAGAATAATGAGTAAATTGTGTTATAGTACCGCTTGAAGATGTAAAAGAAAAGCTTAAAGAACGCAAAAATCTAGTGACAACACTGTAACACAATCAACTCATTATTTTTTAAACTTACAGTTCAGAGGAACTAAAGCAAACACACACACACACACACACACACATATATATATATATATATATATATATATATATATATATATATATAAGTGCAAATATTCCGCAACAATTACATGGCCATCTAATCAAAACTGTAATTATAAATGTATATGAGACGAAAAAATTTTCTACTGAATATCATGTTCGTATCTTAATAAGTTAGTGATTTCTTGAAACAATGATCAATGAAGAAGATAAGAATGAACTATGACATTTACGATTTCAAAGATAAAGAACTCTTAACCTATCTTTTCAAGCGAATATACTTGGTTTTGAAATGTTACAGAATGAGCCACTAAAAGAACTTAATAATAATATAGTATTAACAAGTTACTTGAAACTGTTATAAATAAAGTATAAACATTTCTTACTAGCAATTATAGTTTTTAAAAAAGTAGAATTTTTTTCTAAGATGTTAATCTCTTTTTGTTTCTTGAGTTGTGGTATTCATTGATACACTTTTTGTAACTTTTAAAAATATTTTATTAACTTACTCGATCTTGACTCGAAATTCTGAGCTATAATATCAATAACTGAGGCAAGAAATTCAATAATAGCTCATGACACTTCATTGCATTGTGTTTCTAATATAATAAGAGTTATAAAAACTAATGTTAAACATATTAATATTGCTAGATCTCCAAACATTATTTTGAACGGAGTTCTTAGTTTTGCACTTAATAAAATCAGCAAATATAGTAGACATTTAAATAATAAGTGTTATGCAATTCAAAAATCAATTCGAAATATTCAAAATTTTCTAACCAATATAGTAACATATTATGACTTTATTTGAATACTATACATCAAAAAAGCTCTCTAACATGAAATATTAACCTGTAAAATAAAAATTACTTAGGAGATTTAATAAGAAAAATTAGGTACTATTTTAAATTCATATTTAAGTTTTCTGTAAATTCAAATATGAATCTAACTTGATAAATATGTTGGTTAAAAATTTTGGTCAGTAATTTCCTTACTCTAAAGTTTTGCGGCATCCTACTTAGTCACAGTGGTTAAATGTAAAAATACCATAATGTGCAGATTCTATATGAGAAACATAAAAAAAAAAAAAAGCTTAAATTTAAAACCTTAATTATGTGAGCATTTCTTAAATTAAACTAATTTTACTTTGAAAATGTTTTGAACCAATTTTTTATGGTATTTTTATTGTGAGTAATTAAACTATTAAGCATTCTAAATTCTGCATTAGCAATCTACCATTTATGATTTTATGTTAACTTTTATAATTCTGAATATAATAGCATATAAATCTAAAAAGATATCTGTTATGTTGTGATGAATGTAGACTAAAACTTAGATTGAAAATTTTATTATATCTGAAGATAAATCTTACTTAGCAAGCACACCATCCTTACTTAATTAGTTGTGTTGATTAACTTTTCTGAATATAATAGCATATAAATCTAAAAAGATATCTGTTATGTTGTGATGAATGTAGACTAAAACTTAGATTGAAAATTTTATTATATCTGAAGATAAATCTTACTTAGCAAGCACACCATCCTTACTTAATTAGTTGTGTTGATTAACTTTTATAACATGCTATAAACAAATATAAGGACCAAATTTTTCTCTATCAAAATTAAACTAAATATAACTAATGGGCAACCCATTCAAAGATACAAATTATTTTTAAAAGATACATAGAAAATAATAAAAATATCTTATGCAGTAGCAAATTGATCTCAATATGTTCTCCGCATATTTTTATCAGTAGAATTTTCTTTTTGTGTACTAAATAAATTTTTATTTTTTGTTCGTTTATATAGTTATCAAATCAGAATTAGCGAATATGCACAAGGACATTACTTATTGATATTTGATCAGAAGGGTTAATTTATTTTATTATAAGAAAGTTCAAGCAAAAAATTAAAGTAACTATCTTTGATGAAATAACTATAAAATGATAAAATTGTGCAAGATATTTTATTGTGCATTTCAAGACTACTAAAATAAATAACTGTTAATAAATTGCCGTGCTGGCACGGGATTCTGGGCTAGTATTATTAACGACAAAAACCCGAACCAACGTGGTTGTCCCTTCATAAAGCCCACTCAATCTGCCTTTATGGCATGAGCTGTTGTCGGGACTTCCTATTCTCCTTTAAATTTTGGGTGTCCGAAACACATCTCCTGTTCGTTGCTTTCCAAAAGTACGTTGTTTGTTTCCACACATTTTCCATGAAGATGGATTAAAAGTAAAGGAGACGCCTCTTTACTCCATTCGTATGGGGTAAGGTAAGAAGAAGACAATAATGCTTCTCTTTTCCAGTGATATATGAGGTGGTGATATGGCCCCGCCATGATTGTGCATATCTTAATTAGCCCTCTTCTTTCTCCATTGTTTACATTGACACCTGAAATCTAGTGAAATTTTATGAATTATTTGAAACTCGTAAAGCATGCACATCATTACAAAACCACACAAGAGTTGATCAAGCCCCTATTTAAGACCGGCAAAAATTCGTAAAGCAGATCTATACATGCATGAACCAAAGATCGTCGTAGGAGAAAATTTTCGTACCACCAAATGCACCGCCAAGCATGTAGCAGGGAGAGATGCGACTTCTTACTCACTAAGATTTTAAACACAGCCTGTCATGCGAATTTGCTATTTGCAGTGCTTTTGGTTTTTCATCGGTAAATAATGAGCTTAGCTTGAATCTTCTTCTATCTCCGATGCTAAAAGTACCTAGTTGTTAACCTTTGTCCTCTTTGTGCAAAACTTAAATGTCGCCTTATGATTGCTTACATTGGCACCAATATGCTCAACCACTTACCACGTGGCAATTTTCTTGATATAGTGGCACAAGTCGTAATGGTAATGACAAAGATGGTGGTGGCATTAATATTGATGGTGGCACGCAATGGAGGTGCTGGCAGTGGTGGTGATGGTGGTGCCTTGTCGTTTGGTGATGACAATAGTGTAGCGGTTATGGTGGATACCGTAATAGTACAAGGGCTGTAGGTATAGCAGTCCAATGGTGGTCTTAGTGGCGGCCACAGTAATGGTGGCAATAGTGGTGGCGGCAGCGGCATTGGTGGGAATAAAGGTGGTTTGCCGACAGTAGCGATGCCGGTGGGTTCATTGATTCTAGAGATATAGAATTGGAGAAATAATTGCTTTTACTCCAAGTAAATCCATATCTTATAAAATCTCATAAACAAATTCTTTCCTTCAAGTCGAGTTAGAGCAAACGTCTTTAAACATCATTCCTTTCTTTTGCAAGGAAAAAAAAGTTGTTGCTATGGCAGAGGAAAATACGTCACAATAAGTTATTAGCAAAAAAACCTTTTTGATTAAAAACAAGGTCAAAAGAAGGCATGGCACGAGTCGCTTGGCTTGCTCATGCCATGCATTCTAATCTAGACTGCGAAGAGACTAACCAACTAAGATTTTAAAGTTCCCACTCCTTTTTCCTGTGTGGCTAAGGATGATCTTTATAATGTTGATTATAGCTTATGCTAGATAATAAACTTACTCTACTGTTGAAGCAGTCAAATCTAAATGGTAACCGATCATATGAAAGAGTACATAATAGGGTCATTCATGTGTAGAGTGAGAATATCATTATGTTATTTCAGGTTCCCATTAGTCCCAAGCTTTTTTCGTTGGGAGAAAATGATGGTTGTCATGGAGATTTTCTCCCTACAGTCATAATTGTATATGATGTATCGTAATGGTATGTCTCGTGCCAGTGAGATATCGATAGCATTCCAAAGTTAGGTTTGAAAAGTTTCTTGTTAGAATTTAGTCACTAAAACTAGTCCAACAAAATTTGAGTTAGTTTTCTAGCTATATCGAGGGTATGAAGAGCATGCTTGATTTTGATTCTGAGATGGTCAAATTTGATTTAATTTGAATTGAATCAGGTTGATAGGCGTGTGGTACACATAGAAAACCAATTAAATCACATTCCAAATTTTTAAAAAGTTGATTAAACATGATCGAGAGAGAAAATGAGGATTATGGATTGATGACTTTTTTTAAAACCAAGTTTGACCAAATAAAGTATTATATTATGCTATTATTATTAGATAAATACTATATGTCAAATCTTTTAATTACTCAAGTACTAATTTTTTGGTCATTTTGCTGCATTGAAACTGCTTTAGTAATATGTATCTAAACAGCATCCATTACTTAAAGCTAAATATGCTAAAAATAGCTTAAGTTATTTTAAAAGTTGGGTAAAATATAATCAATAATTTCCTTTGAAGAATTAATCCAAGCATGTTCTAAAGCATCCTGTGAGATTTTCAAATAATGACAAAGGTGTTGCAGCGAAGGGTATCGACCACTATGGCTCGTACATACCATATCTATAGTGGTGATACCACAAAGATTGTTCTTTGCACAATTGCAACTCAAATCGACTCGTATCCGCCAGTACAATGCAATATTGATAACTATTGTTAGAGTTGACTTGTTATGAGAAATTTGATTACTGCTAAAACTTGGAACTCAACAAATGGTTGAAGTAGAGGAGAAGCAAATTACGGTAAGGTTGGTAAAGAAGATTTCACCATATGGGCGCTAAAGGTGTTTGATTTTTGTTAGACTTGCATAATGAGAAAACAATTTGAATCTAAAAACAAGAAAACACTTCCTCATATATGATTAGAATGTATAATTTAATTACATTATATGCAAATTTCAAACTTTTTTCTTTTTGGTCATGTATCAAAGTCAGCTCTCTCTCTCTCCCCCCCCCCCCCCCCCCCCCCCCCCCCACCAAAAAAAAGAACAGTCTCCATGGTGCGCGACATAGATGGCAAGAACATGTGGGCAAGTGATATATTGTTGCTGACTTGTTGCTTACGAGGAACATGTTTTGTATTTTTTGTTAGTGGAATTTTTGTGAATTTGGTGAAGCAAACAATTGATACATTGATGGCACATAAAATGATTTTTCAGTAATAGTGCATGAATTCACACCGACAAGTCTGGGCACCTGGTATTAAGTTCTTTGTAAGGGTTACTTTTTTAATAACGTTGTCCTCTTTTTCACTATATAGTCTCCATAACGACAAGTAATGATAAAAAGCCCAATCATTAGTCTCGAGATTTAGTACCCTTATTCCTCTCATCCCTTGATTTTTCTTTAGAAAACATAAAATAGGAAGAGACATAAGAGTTGGTTGATCAAGTCCCGTATTTATGACTGGCAAAAATTTATAAAGCATTCATGCATGAACCGAGATAGTTGTAGGGAATTTTTT
Source organism: Escallonia herrerae (assembly GCA_033070095.1). Taxonomy (NCBI): domain Eukaryota; kingdom Viridiplantae; phylum Streptophyta; class Magnoliopsida; order Escalloniales; family Escalloniaceae; genus Escallonia; species Escallonia herrerae. Next base: position 24,716 of record JAVXUP010000344.1, on the reverse strand, counting down.
TTTACCACCAAATGCAACGCCAAGCATGTAGCAGAGAGAGATGCGATTTCTCACTGATCATTGTCATTCAAAATTCCTAACGCTAACTCGCAACCACTAAGATTTGTAAACACAGTAGTCTGTACGCGAATTTGCTACTTCCAGTGCTTTTGGCTCTATGTTGGTACTTGATGAGCTTTCCTTGAATCTTCTTTTATCTTCGATGTTAAAAGTGCGTAACTATGAACCTTTTTCCTAATGTCATATTAATGTTGTGTAAAACTCAAATGTCGCCTTATGATTGGTTACGTCGGCACCAATATGCTTAACCACTTACCACATGTGACAATACCTCCTAGTTAGGTCACTTATAGAGACTAGTAGCGCGTACACGCGCTGCGCATAGGCATCTACGTTTATTATAATAAACATAATTATCTAAAATGAAGCAATTTTATATTTGTATCTAATGTTGATCATTGCATGGTATCTAAAATCGATTCGGGTGATCTCAACTAAGACCAACGGACTACCAACGTGCCAATCGTTCAATCATAATCTAAAATTTTCAACTAACGGAGTAATGCACGAAATCATCACAACTTATTGATAAGAAGGGAAAAAAAATTGTCTAAAAGAGCTCGGTCAAGTACTTATGCCTTGAAAAGATCAATAAATATAAATAATTGCATGTTAAAGCGTGCTAGATCAAGTAGCATAATTTAATAGATGAGCAAGTTTTGAATCGTTTGAACTCTCAAGCAATGACAGCTCAAAATTTTTATTCTCTTTTATGGCTTGCCCCACGATGCTCATCTCTCTGAAGTCATACTTGTACCTTCTTTTGATACTTTTTGGTCATTGAATTCTTTCTATCTTTCTTTTTTCCATTTTAATGAGAAAATTGGTCTTCCTGTGCAAGCAACCAACCTTATGAAACTTTACGTGCCTTAGAATTATGGAAGAAGGATATTTAGTAATTGAGGTAACAATTTTTTCCTTTCTTAGATTCTATGAAAGGAAGAAACAGAGGTCTCCCTTAATAACCCTGAAACCACTTTCTTCTTCATTGCTTAAGCTTTCTCAGGGAAGAAACAGAGGTCTCCCTTAATAACCCTGCTGCTCATCTGCCTTGCCTTGAGCTTTCTCTTTGCAAAAACATCACCATGGTTGTGATCGCAGAGATCTTTCTCTCTGCATTCTTCACTGTGCTGCTCGACAAGTTGGCCTCGGGCGAGCTGGTGAACCTGGCTCTCCCTGGGGGAATCCGCTCTCGGCTTCAAACTTGGAGTTCAAAACTGCAGATAATCGAAGCGGTGCTCAGTGACGCGGAGGAGAAGCAAATTGCGGAGAAATCGGTGAATATGTGGCTGGAACAGCTCCAAGATCTGGCGTACGACTTGGATGACCTCCTGGACGAGTTGGCCACCGCAGCACTGCGCCGCAATCTGATGATGGCCCAACCTACTCAAGCTAGCAACCCCAGTATGTTACGAAAGCTCATCCCGGCCTGTTGTTCCACCAATTTCACTCCTCGTGCTGTTAAGTTTTATTTTAATATAAGTTCGAAGATAGACAAGATCACTGAAAGATTACAAGACCTTCTGAAAAAGAAAAATGAGCTGAATTTGATGAATGACCATCTTGGAGGTACTAGGTTGAGAAGAACGGGAGACGAGAGATCACCTACAACTTCCTTGGTCGATGAATATGCTGGATTTTGCGGCAGGGAAGAGGATAAACAAGCAATACTCGCTCAAATGTGTCTTGGGTGCGAATCGGGTAGCGATCGCAGGTTCCGTGTGATCCCTATTGTTGGTATGGGTGGTGTAGGCAAAACCACTCTTGTTCAGCAGATCTACAATGATGAGGAAGTTAAGAATTCATTTGATCTCAAGGCATGGATCTGCGTCTCTGACGATTTTGACGAATTGGCAATAACAGAGAGGATTTATAAAGCAATTTCGTCACAGAACGCCGAGTTCAAGGACTTAGACATCGTCCAGGTGAAGCTACGAGAGATAATTTCAAACAGAAAGTTTCTTCTCGTTCTAGATGACGTTTGGAACGAGAACTACGGAAAATGGGATGTTCTCTCACGTCCCTTTCAAGCTGGGGCTCCTGGAAGCACAGTTATTGTTACCACTCGCAACGTTAGCGTGGCATCAATCATGCGTTCGGTCCCGGATTATCACCTGGACAAGCTTGGGAATGAGGAAATTTGTTCCATCTTAGCTCACCATGCACGCGGATGGCAAAACTTTAATGCACATCCAGGTTTCAAAGAAACTGGAGAGGCAATAGCGAAGAAATGTAAAGGCTTGCCTCTCGCAGCAAAATCACTTGGTGGCCTCCTTCGCACTAAGGAGAACCCAAATGAGTGGAAGGATGTACTGGATAGCGAGATGTGGGATTTACCAACGCAGAATAATGACATTCTTCCAGCTCTAAGGTTAAGCTATCACTATCTCCCTTCTCATTTGAAGCGCTTGTTTGCATACTGCTCATTATTTCCGAAGGACTACGAATTCGACAAGCACGAACTAGTCCTTTTGTGGATGGCGGAAGGCTTCTTGAGGGCATCAGAAATCCACAAGGAGATGGAAGATGTTGGTTACCAATGCTTTGACGAGCTATTATCAAGGTCATTCTTTCAACATTCAAAAACGGGTGCAAAATCACGATTTCTAATGCACGACCTTGTGAATGATCTAGCTCGACATGTTGCTGGACGTGTATGCTTTAGGCCGGAGGACAAAGCGGAGAGCAATGTCCAGCACAGGAGGGTTTCTCTCTTGAAGGCCCGTCACTCGTCTTTCATTCGTCATCTACATGATGGCACCCAAAGATTTGAGGCTTTCAATAGAGTACGTAAGCTGCGGACTTTCTTACCATTACCAGTTTTTAGGACAACTGGTTGGAGTTCCTACTTAACAAACCAAGTAGTACATGACTTGCTGCCGCAACTTCACTTCTTACGGGTGCTGTCCTTGAGTGGTTACAACATATTACAGCTGCCAAACGCCATCGGAGATTTGAAACACCTTCGGTATCTTAACCTATCCGGCACTAAAATTGAACAGTTACCTAAATCTGTTAGTGAGCTCTACAATTTGCAGACATTACTTTTGCGGAATTGCAGTCGGCTAACTAAGCTGCCCACAGACACTCGAAATCTAATCAATCTAAGGCATCTTGACGTTGCTGGTACTGAGAAATTACAGGAGATGCCATTGGGACTCTGTAAGATGGCTAGCCTGCAGACATTGTCGAAGATAGTCCTTGGCAGGGGATTGAAAGTGAATGAGTTGCGGGATCTGTCGAATCTCAGGGGAGCGCTTTCCATCATCGGGTTGCACAGTGTGATGGATGCTCAAGATGCAAGGGAGGCCAATTTAACGCGCAAGGAAGGCCTGGAGGAACTGGAGATGGTATGGAGTAGTGATTTTGATGATTCTAGGAATGAAATGATTGAAAAGGAAGTAATTGACTTGCTAAAACCTTCTACAAACTTGAGAAGACTCGAAGTTAAACATTACGGGGGCGTGGAATTTCCTAGTTGGCTTGGGGATCCCTCGTTCTCCCAGTTAGCACACATATCTCTCAGTGACTGTAGACATTGTACGTCTTTACCATCACTTGGTCATCTAACGTCCCTCAAGAAGTTGCATATATCAGGTATCAAAGGGGTTAAAACTGTGGGTAATGAGTTATGTGGGGTTGGCTGGCCACATGTAGGAGATGCTTTTCCATCACTTGAAACTTTGGAATTTGTTGACATGGTGAGTTGGGAGGAATGGTCCACCAATTTGGGCGAGGATGATGCAAACTTTGGACAAGTGTTTCCTCGCCTTCGAAAGCTTATCATTGATCGATGTCCTAACTTAATCACGATTTCACTTTCAAGGCTTTCGTCAATCCTAGTCCTGGAAATAAGTCAATGCCAGGAAGTGCTTCTGACACGTATGGTTTCCGTCGCCTGTGCCACAAGTACCCTGAAAATAAGGGAAATATCAGGGCTTGTTCAACTGCATGAACGGGTTACACAGTTTCTCGGAGAAAGCCTTGAAGTTCTTGTGATCGAGGAATGCGACGAACTGATATCTTTGTGGCAAGGAGATCATGCATGTCATAATCTTGCCAATTTAAGGAAAGTAACAGTTGGGGAATGTTCAGGACTAGTATCCCTGGTGGGAGAGGAAGGGCAAGAGCTGCCTCCGAATCTTGAGAAACTAGATATTTCAAGCTGCGACAACCTTGAGAAGCTCCCCAACAGGTTGAAGAGCCTGAAATCTCTCAAATCGTTGAGAATCGCGCAATGTCCAAGACTGGTGGTTATCCTCTCGACATCCACGGAAGAAAAGGTGCAAAGCAACATAAACGATGGCAAGGCTGAGGATATTAAGATAGAAAGCTTCTCTCAGCTTGAAGAATTGACAGTCGGGGATTGTCCGTCTCTGGCAGCCTTTCCACTAGGCCAGAGGATACCCGCCACACTGAAGAGACTTGATTTATATGTTAACTGCGACAAGATGGAGCCAGATTCAGAAGAAATGTGGTTATCCAAGAGCGCTGCTCCATCGCCGTTGCTTGAATCTATACACATCGAAGGCTGGGCGAATCTGAAGTTGTTGCCAGGGTGCTTGTCCAACTTCGTGCACCTCACCAGGTTGAGTCTATGGAGTTGTCCGGGCCTAGAGTCGTTTCCGGAGAGAGGGGGCTTTCTCCCCAACCTGGTACGTCTTGAGATCCGTAACTGCGTGAACCTGAAGCACTTAATCCCAGATGGTGATGATCAAGGCCTCGCATCTCTTGCGCATCTGAGGATAGAGAATTGCCCGAATCTCGAGTGGCTTCCCAGACGCTGTTGGCCTCCCAACCTAAAATGCTAGGGATCGGGGGGGAAATCAAGGGGCCCAGTGGTGGAGGAGGGTGGGGCCCACAGAGACTCCCGGCCTCTCTTGTTGAGCTCGTAATTGATGGAGGAGGAGTAGAGTGGTGGTGGTACAACTCCCTTGAGCTTCCAGAAAACAACTCTCTAGCCGAGCTCTCTATCTTGAACTTGAAGAACGTGGGGGAATGCATTCCCAGGGGCCTCCTCCAAAGCCTCACCTCCCTTGAACATCTCCACATATGGAATTGCCCAGAGTTTCGATCACTGCCGCGTGGGCTGCTTCCCACGCTTTCAAGCCTACGAATATACGGCTGCCCGCTTCTGGAACGAAGGTGCTCCAAGGAGAAGAGAGATTATTGGCCCCTCATAGCCAACATCCCCTACGTGGATGTCGTTTGAATATTTATGAGATTGTCGTTTGAATATTTGTCACAATGGAATGTCCATTATCAAATACATACAACAAACAACAAAATATTTTTTCTCACAACAAAATAGTACGTAATGCATACCGTATTGTAACTAAAATTAAATCTAAGTTTAATATGATGATAATATGTTGCTAACTTATTTTGCCACATTCATGATTAATTTGTTTTTCTACATTTTATGATCTATTTTACTGAATGTGACAATTAACGTTTATATGTGGTGCATGTTTTGTTTTTGCTTTTTTACCAAAATTGCTTGTGCCACGAATCACAATGACTCATTTTGGTGTAACATCTCATTTGGTATTATATAATTACCTATCTAAATGGTGATTCTTGACACGATGAGAAAATTCTTAAAATATGACACAAAACAAAAATAGTAAATAGCAAATGACTACCTCAATGACATGTTTGTTATATATTTTTTTCAAAAACTTATATCATGCTTGATTTTTTAATAAATTTTAATTCAACAGCTTTACGTTGGCAAGCGCATTAAGTGTGCAATACTGTCTTTTTTATGTTAGCTTTGACATCTTATAATCGATCATATGTTATCAGTTTATATGTTATCATGCATACACATGGAATTCGTATCTATATCTAGGGTAGACTATCAGTGAATATATTGATTATATATTTTGAAATTTTAATTTATATAAAGAATGAGTCACACATCCATCGCGTGTGCACAGCAGCTCTATATATAATGAGAATATCCATTTTGGGGTAACACCTTTTTTGGTATTACACAACTACCAATTTAGAATGGTGACAAGTAGCACTATCATAAAAATCTTGAAAAAAGAAAATGATACAAAATAAAAACATTAAATATAAGGATATGTTTGGTTTTCACATTTTAAAACATCTACATACAAATATGTTTCAAAGGCCAAGCTTGATATTATAAAATTTTTATATTACTAACTTCATTCGTATATACGATACTAATGGCCTATGAAAGATGAGCACAAGAGGGCGGTTGAGTTTCGTAGTATGATAACGATAATGGAGAAGAAGAACACATAGATGAAGCATTGAAAAGCACAATGGTCTAATGAAATTAGAGATGTCTTTACCAGAAAAAAGGTCTTCACAAGATGTATGTCATTACGTCAAAATATCTAATAAAATAACTTAAATAACCCCCAAGGGGAAGAGAAATGATAGAAACTTGAGTGATAACCCAAGGTCGCCGGTTTCAATCTCCATGCCAACAGGTTATATAAAATGCAGTTCTAACCATAACCAAAAAAATAAAAAAAAAAAAAACTAAGGAGATTCTATATGGTCGTATCATTATGTTTATACCATAGTGACAAGCCTATATTAGACTTCTAATGTCAAGATACCACCACATCGGCACTTTTCTACATATTCATCTATCTTTAATTGCTAGGAATTGTGTTTAGGGTATGACATAGGTGTACAAGACCTACCATGTGGTACATCTAATTCGGTGCATAACACCTTCTAATTATTTGATTACCCAAGAAAGGATGAAACTGATCATCATACAAGTTACAAGTAAGAATTCAAAGTAGTCAAAGGTTACTCTTCTTAGATTATCCAACAAAAAACAGTTTTTTGGGGAGCTTAAAGAAATATTGTGCTTGGTACAGTGTCCTACAATGCTATCAAATCATCAGTGTCATGCATGTGCAAATCACGCGCATAATGAACGTGTGCTGCATGTGAACTCTTGCATTTCATATAGGATAAAAATGAAATGTGTGTGTTATGGGAAAAAAAATGCAGCTAATATTAGATATATAATAATAATAATAATTTTGTACTTAATCTAAACTGAGCCAATAAATGCCCACACACAATCATCTCAACAACCGACACAATCAATTATTGATGTAAAAACTTGATTGCTTTTAATGAATATTCCATCCTTCCCTAATTAATTGATCATTTTTTGTCCAAAAAAAATTAAGCATTTTTCAAATTAAGAAAGATTCGCAGATAAGTTTCCATGTTTATCATGCTTATACTTACTTTATTCTATATTTCTTCCCACATTTAATTCTCTACCAACACATTTTTCTCTCTTCTAAGCTACTTTCTTCCCTTCCTCCTCTCTCTTTTGGGCTATAATGGAAAACTCATAAAATATTATTATATCCTAAATAAGCATGCAAGTTAAAGGCGATCAAATAAAAAGGGATGGAAAGAGTATCGTTTTCCAAAGTTTGAACGTAATCGATGGACTACAACAACCACATGCAAACCAAACAAAACCGATTCCTTGATTATATCTTGCATTACCCAGTCAATGACATGATAACCGTACATAAAAAATTACCATCACGTAATAGCCGGTCATACTGTTTCTAATGAGGAAAGAACTCTTTTCCTCTCTTCTTATGAAAAAAGCTCGACATAAGTGAATGCTTGAATTTTGATGTTAGTACATTTCTAAAGTCAAAGACTCTTGTCTAGTTTCCTAACCCATCATCTACTTGTTGTCAGCAAAACAATGACCCTAATTCTTTCTACGTATCCACATAGGATCTTTAGTTTCTGGTGTAAACTGTCATTGTTCGTTTTCTTAAGAGGAAAAAAGGGCCTAAGGTAAGTCACATAGTAGAGTCAAGTCCCTTATTACACAGTCAAGATGAAATTAATTAATCTAAAGACATAATTAAGTTTGCATTGATGATTGGAGGAATTTTTATATCTGATCCATGTATTCGCCCCTTGGAAGCAAAAGAATTAAAATAAAGCTGCACTTCAATGTCAACAACACTTTGCATGTCACAATTCAAAAGTTATTTGACTGTAGAGAAACATTTACCCAGAATAGTCTTACATAGGTCAAATCGCAGTTAAACCAAACATGTTATTACCCCTTGGTGAATAATCACACAATCTTCACACTGCAGCTATATTTATTTTCTTTCGACGTCGTGCATTTGTGCCTCATAGGTTCACGCAAAATACAAGTCTCCCTGCTCATTATTATGCACATCGTGCATTTGTGCCTCATAGGTTCACGCAAAATACAAGTCTCCCTGCTCATTATTATGCACATCAATTGCACGTAAGCGTCGATATGCGATTAATAGAATGGCCGCAATAAACTTTGATGATGACCATTTTAATGAAAAGTTGACGCACATGCAAAGATCCGATGAACAAAATAAGCAAGCAATGAGTTATATAGCCGAAAGTTGTAACTAGCATTATCCAAAGAGCTGCGAAGCAAGTAGATCATTACTCAAATGCTCATTCAACAGAACCATTTGAATTGGTCTAAAATTCACCTCAAACAAATCGAACCAAAACGCCCTCATTGGTACTTTGAAGTAGATCATGTCATACAATGCCAAGTGAATATGAACAAGGACTATGTAACTTCCTATCTATCTCCTAGATTATTTTTTGAACTACTAAGGTTACTTAAAATTACCCCCTTTATCGCAACGATATGGTGATGTATGTGCTCCCTAAATGATGCAACCTCTTCTGAAATATATCGACTCTCACAATTTTCTTGCTTGCATACACTTCAAAAGTCGAGACTGAACTTTTGCGAACAAAACAAGAAAATTGCTCGTATAATGAATAATTTCGATGTGATGCAAAACCCTACATCTGCTTCTTATATTGATACAAGTATCAATTACTATATGAAAATGTATTCAGCCTTTCCAAAATTACTGGCCAAATCTTGGCTTCAATAGATATCAGAACTCGGGAATGATACAAGTGAGGTATATATATACCGGAAACCCCAATATTATTCAGCTGCCTTGGTGGCCTTATACGTGTTCACCAACTGCATCTGCACATCACTAGAAACTGGAGAATGCTCTTTGTATTCCATCGTGAATTCACCTTTACCCTGCACAAAAAGGAAAAAAACAGTAAAAATGACCTGTAGATGGAACCATTAGACAGCATCATCTTTGCTTCACCTGTCATTGAACAAAGAGATGTTGAATATCCGAACATATTGTTTAGGGGGACCTGAAATCAAAGCAACACATCCTTATCCAACATGCATCGCCCAAGTATAAAGCCCACAAATTAAACAGTAAAAGGCAATTAACAGAAATAAAGACACCTGGGATAGATGAAGGTACCACACAGGACTCTATGCTTTAATGATGTGCCAGTGATATAAGTTCTATGATTTTGCTTCGACAGAACACTGCACTATATGTGATAGATGTGCTCATAACATCAATTTTAAAATTGTCAGACATAGGCTTCTTGCACAGAAAGGGCTGGCATTTACCACTAGGCTATCACCTTGATCCAACCAGCATTTAGTGCAACCCTTGCATTACTTGTGATATACCAGAGAAAAATGTTAACAGTTTTTACGGCAAAGGAAAACAAATTATTTTCTTTTTGACAAGTGATAAGTTAACTTCATATCTTGTAATCACAAATGCGGTTTATTTAAGTTCAACCTTTTACAGATATTAGACAAATCATTCTCGACGGAAATTTCACTAACAATTTCCAGGTCGTGCTTCAGCAGTAATACTAGAAGCTTATTAACATAATCACAATGACCACCAAGTGGCACATTCTATCATCCATCTCTCGAGGCTTCACCCTTTGATTCCTTAAACTACATGTTCTCACTGATTCAAACATTGATAGGGCAGTTCCCAGTTGAAGTCAAGAACATGTCTGATCATTGGAGTGGAATGTTCTTCTACAATTTTTGTACAAGACTAAAGCGACATTATAAAACATTGAAGTGAAACAGAGCATACAAAGTGCCACTTTACAACGAATACCGGTGAAGCGAATATGGATGTGCAATGTATCACCTTAGCTGGTGGTTCGACTCTTAAAGTGGCTTTCCGCACAATACCCCTCACCCCTTCCCCACCCCCCCTTCCCTACCTCTCCAACTCAAAAGAAAAACGTAAAAAAAAGGGAAGAGGAGAGGGAACTTCTGAAGAAGTCCCATCATTTTGCCAGCCCAAGTATTCTAATGCACCCCTCCCATTCTCTATCTCAACTCTCAAATGCCATTTTGGGGAATGAAGAAAGCTTGCACTATTCAGCACTGTTACAAGCATTCATGGTTAATTTGGATGCTGTGCAATAAAATTAAATGAGAAGAAAAACACCATATCTAAATCTCTCATAGTACACATCAAAATGGCATTATCTTCGTATATAGCTTTTGCTGCGTGACCTTGCACAAAAGAACTTCTCATAACCTTTTATGGTTCACTAAAATAGTGGTACAAAGCCAAAGGCCAAGGAGTTGGCGGTATCAGATAAGTGATTCTCTTTCGCCTAAAAAATACCACATAACTACGTGTAGCTAAAGATTTGCATTCTACAGAGATACTTCAATGCTACAGCTTTTTCGCAACATGCAATATCCACCCATGACAAGCATGAACTTCTATTTGCATAAGATGAATGGAGTAGACCAGGAAGGACAATTCAACAAATGACATGATATGCATATCTTCTGGCTACTCATACATAATTAATAAAGAAGAAAAGTGCACATACATGGGCAGTAACTACTGAATCATCTCCTTCCTGGTCGTTTCCACCAATCAGACCTTTTCTCCTGTCATATGATACAATCAGTTTGTGTGAAAATGTCGAGGGTAAAATAAAAACGACATTTTGTCGAAGAAGATTAAAGTACTCACTTATTGATATCACCAATAACAGTGCCCTGAAATTCGGTTGGAGCTTTCAGTTCTACCAGCATAACAGGTTTTGCGGCTGTATAACACTGCTTTAGAAAGTGGTAACATCACTGTGTGGAAGGAGACTAAGTAGTGGAATGGAAAGTTACATTCTCCCAACCATGTCAAAAATTAAAAATACAAGCAAATAATTTTTAAAAACTGTCGTTTTGAATGCAAGCAAAAGACCTGTCTAAAGGCGTATATTGCTGCTAGTTGAATGCAAGTTCACTAGAATCCACCGCATGGGATGCACCATCAGTCAGAACTATACGAATATTTTCAACTGGGTAACCTATTAATGAACCCCTGCACGCACAAACAAAAGCACAATGTTAGTACTGAATATGATAACCAATAACAGCTTCAGATATGAACTACCCAACCTACGGTTACAAACCATTTGTTCCACGGTACTTATGAGGGGTGCAATAGTTTGAATATTTATTGGATAGAAGCGGTTACTTCGATTCATGTGGAGGACAGTGAGCATAATATGAGGAGAGCAGGCTTGGCCAAAAATCTAAACTTCCTTGCTCGAAAGATGAAATAACAGAATTACTGACTCATAACAACAGTTAATATAAGAAATGGCAGAGATAAACGACATCTTCCGGGGGGAGGATTAGATATCAAGTTGCACCTGGATTAAATGCAAGTATTGGCAAGATCTCTGGCAAGTCAATATGGCTATGTACTTATCAATGTTGTAACGAGTTGTAATAGAAGAAGGAGGCTTGCAAGGAGAAAGAAAGAGTTAGAATCTTCTCTTGTTGAATAATCCTATGAATTCGAGCTTGGGGTGATCACGTGTTTCATATGATCAAGATATGTAACTGGTAAGATTCACATATAGTAATGTAAATCTCAAAAGGACTTCACTGAGATAGTGTCTCTTTTAAATAGTAAACTAAAGCTGTCTAGTGGTGGACTACTCCAAAAGTACAACATGAATGATTCTTGTAGCTACATGGCATATGTCAAAGAAAGCAAGCCTAGAGCGGTTAAGCAAAAGCCTACAGTAAGCTGATTTATTCATCGTCTGCCTTGTATGAGAAGGTTAATTAAGCCTACAGTTGATGCAAAATATTTAAGTAACCTAGATGGAAATTAGTAGACACCATGGTTAGAAGGCAGCTTCATCTAATATGGCAAAAGTATGTTTTTTCCTTTTTCCTTTTTCCTTTTTCCATCCATAGACAAAAGAAACCTCTAATACTCACAAATTTGCCTCTTCTTTCTTAATTGCAGGCACAAAATTTGACGGTATAGCTTGTCCTACAATATTGTTTTCGAATTCAAACTTAGTTGGCGACCCAGCCGAAAGTGGTTCCACATACCTGCCAGTGAAATGATCAAGAAGTCACCAAAATGTTAGAACATATCCAAAGAGCTAGTACCAGTGGGAATTAACCGAAAAAGAAAACGATAAAAAATGTTTCTCCACGCGTCAAAGCACCAATTGGCATTGCATCGAACCTACATAATTGTTGTTTCTTAGAAATGGACTACATAATATGAACACACATGCACACGAATGGGACCCTAGGTCTCTTTTAAAAATTTTAAGGATTAAATGTTCGCAGATGACAAAATAAGCTAGGCACATTTCCAAAAAAATGTAAAATGCACTACAAAAACTTCAATCAGAGGAAAGGCCTCAGACGTCAAAAGTATCATTAACTAAATATGTGAACTTACTGATGCGACATCCCAAACAACAAATAAGCGTTTTAGGATAATTTCAGTAGGCTGGGCTACAACTTCACTAGTTAAAAGTAACACTTACCCACATACCCTTCCCTATTGTCCTGCCCTGCACTTTGCTTCTTATACAATTAGTCAAATTCAGCACGTTGAGTAACAGTCTCTCTGAAGTTAACACAAGGTTTCGCAACAGTTGTGTCAACCTTTGATAACGTAAACAAAAAAAAAAAAAGACCTGCATTAGGTATCCTTAAAATTGATACATTGACCCAGCAGTAACACAAAACACACATAACTGTGTTAAAAAAATGTACCTTATACTCTCTCCGAATGCCCTCGACATATATGTCCAATGCAACTCCCCATTCCAGATATAATTGTCTGCTCATAAAGCTTTAAGTTGTCAAGGGTGGGATGACAAAACTCTATCTGAACTTGCAGAGTTAAATGTCAAAAACGTTTAGCACATGCATTCCTACTTGACCGCTCTCAGCATCTAAACCAACATGAAATGTAGGATCCTCTCTTTGAAAACAATTCAAAGCTTTAGAAAACTATCAGAAATGATAGAAAGTGATCATTATTGCAGTAAATAAAAAGTTCATATGTATATATTCCAGGAGACAGCTCACTTGTCCTCCAGAATCTTTAGAAACTGGTGAAACAGCTAACGACATCACTGGCTCCGGGACATTCATAGAAGTCATGGTGTATTTCACTGACCCATCGGTGAATGTATCTCCTGATGACAGGCAATGACATCAAAATAAGAAAAAAAAGGAACACAAACCAAAACGTCCAACTGAGTCTGTAACAGTGAATCCAAAAATCTCCATTCAAAGATTCCCAAACGTCAATTATTGTAGCATTCGAGATTCCAATTGTCACTCTGCTAGGGGTACCTGAAGCACAATCTACACCAAACACAGCTACTATTTGCCCAGCATGTGCCTCTTGAATGTCCTGTAGCATAAGTTTGAAAATGAAAATTACCAAAAGAACAAGAGTTGGAATGACAAAACAATCACATAAGGGTTTTTATAGTTGCAATGCAGTCATTTTCAAGAATGTATTACTTTTCTTTTAAGGTTTCACTTGGTAAAGCTTCCAGAGAAAGCTTCCAGAGAGATCATGAAAAACAACTATATTGATTCCACGCCAAAATAAAATTTTTTAAAATTCCAAAGATTTGTGCAGTGTGTTTGCAAACCTCCATCTCATTCGAATGCAAACGAACCAAACGAGGAACCTGTCACAAGATCATGATCCATCTAAGAAGGATCTTGAAACATACAACTATGTCACTCTAAACGAGATTATATATAAAGGCAAAAACAGATAAGAAAGGCCGCCAAAGAGCATTCCCTAGACCCCAGCTTACAGGATTCAAACCCTGCATAAGAATTCAAACATCTAAAGTGCTGATCCCTATGTCTTAAATTGACACATAGTCCACCTAACCAATCTTTTCAAAACCAGGCTGCCCAAGTCAATTATCAGAACTGTCAACCCGCGGAAGTTTCAACCGGAGGATGTTAAAAAGACTAAATTAAGCAGCTCTGGCTAATTATGAAGAAAAGCATTACACTACAGATTTTAACAAATCAACGAACCATTGACCAGCAGACCCTCAGCTTACAGGATTCAAACCCTGCATAAGCATGAATTCAAACATCTAAAGTGCTGATCCCTATGTCTTAAATTGACACATAGTCCACCTAACCAATCTTTTCAAAACCAGGCTGCCCAAGTCAATTATCAGAACTGTCAACCCGCGGAAGTTTCAACCGGAGGATGTTAAAAATTGCTTCTCCTGTTTGCTGACTAAATTAAGCAGCTCTGGCTAATTATGAAGAAAAGCATTACACTATTTTCATTTTTTCCGATTTTAACAAATCAACGAACCATTGACCATATATAATATAAAGATAAAAGAGCAGATTCCCTAGACCCCAGCTTGCAGGATTTAAACCCTGCATAAGCATGAATTCAAACATCTAAAGTGCTGATCCCTATGTCTTAAATTGACACATAGTCCACCTAACCAATCTTTTCAAAACCAGGCTGCCCAAGTCAATTATCAGAACTGTCAACCCGCGGAAGTTTCAACCGGAGGATGTTAAAAATTGCTTCTCCTGTTTGCTGACTAAATTAAGCAGCTCTGGCTAATTATGAAGAAAAGCATTACACTATTTTCATTTTTTCCGATTTTAACAAATCAACGAACCATTGACCATATATAATAAAGGATAAAAGAGCAGATTCTATTCTCTTCTACTCCACCCCCCACCCCCCAACATCAAACATTGCTACCTACTTATTTACAGAAATTCTTCAGTTAATTCCTGCGACACTAGTGAGGCTGTCGCAGTATAACACTTCAATAGAGAGGCTCAGCCCAGTGCCTGACACTTGCCCGCAAGCTTTCAGTTTCTGGCATCTAAACCCCCAAAGGTCACGCGTCTCAGTTATTACATGACAGTCATGTCAACTCATGTTAGAAAAAGAAAACAAAGTAACAAACACTTCGTAATACCCTCTATAAAATTTCTTTTGTCAACATCAGGTAGAGACGCACAGTAAATGTGGAATTTGATATAAAGTGAATTAGATGCTTGAACTTGGATTCACCTTGACTTTCTTGCCTGTGTTAATGTTGATTACGAAGTCACCCTTCCGAATAACACCTTCATGTATCCTATTGAAGAAATGAGAATCAACATAGCTGTTCATCATCCAAGATCAAACTTAGCATATAAACAAAATGAGGAAACGGAAATGGAAATAGCCATACCTAAATATTACAACTGACCAAAACGCCCTTCTTCTAATTTAAATGCCAAGGCAACCAGGGGTCCAACTGGAGTTCCAGACAACTCACCCTAAAAGCAATTACAGTCAACAAAGGAATTTGATAAAATAACTGGCAAAGTCAAAATGATAATACTAAATTTAGTACCTTCTCTTCATTCTTGGTTTGGTCAAGAGCATAGTTACTAACTTCAGTTGACAAGGCAAATAACTAAGAACACCGTCAAGAAGTGGTTGTACTCCCTGTACTCAAGAGAAAATGGGAATAGATACACATGTTAGAGTTGTAAAAACCACTAGTATCACAATAGTCCTCAAGAAGAAAAGACATTATGTTAGATAGCGATGGAGTCACTAGAGCAAGTAGAATGGCCGTGAAGTAGGCAGCTGAGTGTAGACAAGATAACAATACTTGACTACGCTGCTAAAGAAATGGTAAGTAGAGCATGCGAAACTTATACACTTCGGTACTGGCATAAAATACTGCTACAGAATGCATAATCTGATGTAAGTGGATCCATAAGTATGAGCAGATAGAAGATCTACAATGAGTACAATGTACATCGAATTGAAGTTTAACTTGAAAAAAAAAAAAACATCTTCAAAGTGCTGGCCAAATAGTTCAACTAAACCAACAGACAATAGCATATAAAGAAGCACTCCGTCACGGTTTGCAGATTTTTGTCTTGTTTGGCCACGTATTCCCTTGGTTTGGGTTTCTTCTATTTTGTTCCATTTTGTGTTCGTGGGTGCCCCCCTCCGGAGACATTTTACAATCCTGAATATCAGATGGAAAATATTTTCATTTAAGTTCAATAACCATCAAACGGGTAATCTGGTTGTTGGCACTTAAATTTCATCCCAAAAGTTACTTCGGACTCGTATTGCACTGTTTGGACGAGGCAAGTAGGTTTCAAGCTTCATCAAAGTTCGAATCCACATCATTTGATTTGAAGGTTAAATAGAGGCGCACAAGGTTCGTTACAAATCGATGGGCCGAAATCTGAAGGTTTTTGTGAGCCTAACGAGGTTTCAAACTTCCCCTGAGTTTGATCTCATGCATGTGGACTCAAAGACGGACTTCGTAAATTGATAGACCATTAAGGTTTTGAACCCTTCAAAAGTCGAAACCATTTGGATTACTTCAGTGTTCGAAGCCCAAACCCAAAAGAAGGATATTCTTCACGTGGTTAAATTATCTTCTCAGGGCGGTAAGCAAAATGGAGAAGGACTTATCAGGATAAACAACCTGATAAGCCTGAAAAGATTCCTGGAAGAAGCCTCTGTAAAAAGAAAAGGTAAATCCTACCTAAAGAGGGGATCAAGTTTCAAAAAAGTCAAAGAGAGAGAAGAGAGAGACTAAAAAGCAGAGAGAAAACAGAAGCCCTACAGAAACCTTCAAGCGCTATGGCTTAGAAGTATAGGGTTCCAACCACCTGTTGATGGAAAACTGTGTAATTAGGGGCTAATCTCCCGTCCTCAATAAAATTTTGTTTTCTTCAGAGTTCATATTTGTTTCTTGTTCAGTATATCTAGAATCGGAGGTTTTCGTCGTCAGTTCGTACGACGATTTAATTAAAGATTTGACAGGTGTCTAATCAGAGATAGGATCATCATAACTAAAAACAAACATCAGCACAAAAACTCAATGTCGATGGATGTTTGTTAGCACTTGATTTTTATGGACCCTTTTTTCGTTAAGGTCTCAAAATCAACGCTAATGCCGGTAACAAAAAATAAAGTAATAAGTAACTCCCACATATGTAGGACAAATAACTTAGGCCAGTAAGAAGACCAATCAATGAAAATTCCTCCCTTACCAGCCAGGGCTTTAGGAATAGTTAAACTTTAGACTGGATAGCTTTCAAGGAAAATTAAGATTTTTCACTCCATAGGCCAGCTGGAAAGGTAGTAGGGACGTTAACTTTATTAGAGTAGGTTGCGTCACTTGCAAGAAATCAAGAACGGGTGTTATGAAATATTTGAACAGCAAACAGCTTCTAGCAGAGCTGAAAATGAGCAGTATTATACAAGGGAAAAGTTTGAGGTATTGGCATATTCTAAAGCAAGACTATACCTCGTCAAATTTTGTACCATAGATAACTAGGAACTCTCATCATTATCAAACTAATTTTTCATAAAACTCTTTTCTATTGTCATGTTACAGTTTGCTCTAAAAGCTTAAGCTGTTAAAAATAAACCCGACAATAAATATCATGTTTAACTACAGAGGAAAATCAAATTGCACCACCATCAAGCACACAAACAAACAAATTGCACCAATATAAAGGGGACCAAATACAAGTTGGGAGAGTTGAACACTAGACCTTGTCAAACCAGAGCTTTGATACCATATTAAGTAATCATTTGCTCTACAAACTTTAGCAGTTAGAGAATGGGCCCAACAACATATATCGTGTTTAACATCAATAAATGGTAACGAAGTACTGAACATCGAACTGACGGCCAATAAGCAGGATATTGAGCAATTAAATCTTTAAAGTTTAAACAAACGAATTCAAGAAATTAAGAGTTTTTTGTTTTCAAGGCTGCTACGCCTTTTAAAAGGTGAGTGGAGAACATCGAGAAGGATGACCAAGGGTCTGTTTGACAAAGCTGTAGTTTTTAGTTTTGGTTTTCGAAAAAATAAAAACCAAAACTACTTGTGGCTTTTTTTTTTTATAAATAAGTGGATGTTTGGTAAAGCAGTTTTTGTTTGTGAGTTTTCTTTCCACATTCTTTTTTTCATTTTTCCTTAAAATGTCTCTTCTTCTCTAGCAACACCCGCCAGCCACGTCCATCACAAGTCGTCCCCACCACGAAACTCGCACCACCACAACCCCTCCCCTTATCAAATCACAGATTTTTGCAACGACGATGGTGCAATTGGAGAAGCTTGCAAGCATAGCGGAGGTGACGACAATGGCTACAACGTCTAATTTGAGTGCCGACGTTTGGTCGTCACAGATTTGCAACGATGATTGTCGGATGGAGCATGTCTGCGACGGTGCAATGGCGGCGACGGGGTAGGAATGTAAGTGGCGACACTGGTGGGGTGACGGTGCCGGTCTCGATGGTGGTCGTGGGTGTGTACGGTCGGCGGTAGTGGGTCGTGGTGTTGGCGGCAGTGGTGGGATGTTGGCAGTGGTTATGGTTGTCAACTCGGAAGCACCGACGCCCCTTAAAAGTCGACGTATAGTGTCCGACACCTCCGAACACGTGTCTGACACCTCTCAGCGGTGTCCGAATTTATTTATTTATTTTTTAATTACCGGACACCGTGTTGGATACCTCTTGAAGAAGTGTCGGACACGTTGTGAAGAAGTGTCCACGTGTATGGGGCCAAAATACAATATTTCAAATTTATTTGAGGGATAAATCTGGGGTTTTCTAAAAGTGAACATTTAGGCCAAACCCTAATCAGATCGACCCAGCAAAAGGTACCTTCTTCTTTCTCTCACATCTATTTCTATTTTCCTTCTTTTTGTTGCCTATAGCATCCAAGTTTGCCAGTCTAGAGTACGATAGGTCAATCTCTCCAACCTCATTTACAGACCCATGTAACTATATAAACCTCTCATTTATGCCTTTGGCCCCATGTCTTTTTTCCTTCTCTCTTGTTATTGTTGAGACTCTAATCTTGGTACTGTTGAGACATTCAACTGATTTCTTGTTGCCGACCTTTTTTCTAGTTACTGTTGAAACTATTTCATGTTCCTTGCTTTTTTTCTCATCCGTTTTTCTAAATGAATTTCAGTTGCTCCAATGTGTGTATGTATATGTGTGTGTGTGTGTACATATGAAAAAGTTCAACGGTGTCCTGCGGTGTCCAAAATTTGATTTTTTGAAAATTGCGGTATCCGGTGTCCTGGTCTCGGTCGGTGTCGGACACGGTGTCCGTGTCTGTGCTACCTAGGTTGTCAAGGGCAATAGCCGACAGTGGTGTGTGGTGATGGTGAAAATGGCCGTGGTGGTGGGTCATGGTGATGCCGGCAGGTTTGGTGATCGTGGTGGTGCCCTGTGTGTGATGGGGGTTTCCTTAAAATGTTGTTCATTATTTTGCTTCTCACAAAGTTTGAAGGTTGGATCTCAAAACAAAAACCAAAACTGAAAAACCCTAAACTCCAAATTGGAGTTTTCAAAAAAGTCCCGTTCTAAACTGATTTTCGAAACTGAAGGGAAAAAAACAAAAATTGTCTGTCAAACAGGGTTTTTTCTCTGGTTTACAAAATTGGATAAAAACTGGGAAGAAAAAGAAAAAAAAAACCTCCGTCAAACGCTACCTAAGACTCATCTAGGAAATGCACCAAGAAACTTTACACTTCATCCTCGTAAGTTGTCTACAACCGAATTGTACAAAACAAAACATAGCACTTATTGCAATTTATTACCACTACTAATAGGATTTTTTAATTTAAATAGGCCCTCAGCTATGTTTTACGCGTCGGAAGCCTAAATTTTTTAAATCAACCAGAAAATATGGAATTCATTAAACTTCAAAAAGATGTGAAGAGAGGAAGGGAAAAAGTTAAAAACAGAATATTAGATTTCTCTTCATCCTTCTGGGTTAGATCTACATGTCAGACAAAACGCCGACATCCAAGACAAGACCAGATGAAATGAAGGCATCAACGTGCACTTCCCCTTGACTCGATTAAACTCGTTTTTAACGAGATGTACATGATTCAATATAAAATTTTGACATGGTTTGATAGCACCATCTTTACATGGAATATTATCAGCTAACTAGAACTGGAACTCATAAAAGTTAGATACTTTAAACCGAAAGAGCTTCTGAGTCTTGTATAGTATTTTCTGAAATGGCATGTTCACAATATTGAAGTGGGGAATACTGCAATTGTCAAATGGAAAACACTAGTAATCACTACTTTGTCAAAAGGAAGATACTGCAACATTGAACTTGTAAAAGTTAGATACTTCTAAAACATAAAGAGCTTCTAAGTTTTGTATAGTATTTTCTGAAATGACATGTTCCCAAATCATTGGAATGGGGAATACTGCAATTGTCAAAAACCACTAGTAATCACTGCTTTGTTATTTTAACTTACGGCTAGAGCAAAGCCATATAAAATCAAGAAAAGAAATTCTTCACCGTATATCTTTACCCACCCTTTGAAAAGAATATTCTTACTCACTCTCAGCTATCATCACTAAAGTACAGCCGCACTCCAGTGCCACCGCGCATCTATTGTGCCTCTCCCACAAATCCACCCCTAGGAAGCTGCCCTGCCGTCGCCACCAAGAGCCTCCATTGCAGCCCCTCCCAAGCCGCCATCGCACTGAAGATCCATAGCAGATCCTTCCACGCAGTTGTCGTGCACCTGTACCAGCGGCCGCCATCCACCGCAGCTACTCACTAAGACAACACCACCTTGAACTTCCACCACTATTCTTTCCCTAAAGCCGTCATGCAGTAGTAGGACAGATCATCCTTCACCACGGCTCCTCACCAAGTCATTGCCGCCGCCCTGAACCTCCACCGCTGTTCCTTCTACACTGTCGTCGTGCGACGATACTCCAATTACCATCCACGACTTTGCGTCATACTGGTCGTACATCAGCGCCGCCACAGGTTTTGGCCCCAAGTTTGATTTTTAGCCACTTGCTTCAGCGTTTTTCGGTGGCCGCTCGCCCAGCTGTACCAATTTTTTCGTCCATCCGTGCATTCTGTGATAGGTCTCAAACCCTCCTAAGGTACGCTTTCTCACTTTGAAATCTGTTTTAATTCTTGTATTATTTGGTTCATCGAGCAAATAACTGCGGGTCATAACCTTGACCCAATTTTCTTGCCCAGTACCATTCATATTCCTACCATTCGTCATTTTTTTGCCTGCCACCTTGGGACGCGAGCACAATGCTGTTGTCTTAATTATTCTTGCGTTTCCTGTTGACCATCTGCAATGCTTTAAATTTTCACACTTAAACAAATTCTGGACGGGTTTCTGCATTTTATCATGGTTATTGAACGAGATAAAAATGTCAATGAGCAATTCCAGACGCTTGAAGATTCTGTGGAATCTCTTCAAGTCAGTGTCACCGACTTGTCCCCTCGTTTGGAGGAATGCCTCCACCAAATCCACATTTCCGGCGGGAAATGCGAGCACCGAGGAGGGAGTACTGATGAAACCATTCCTATTGGTCCGAAACATAACCAATCTGGCCTGCTTACCACTCCTACGGGGCCCCATTTTCCACATTAGAGAACCCTTCAGGACCCTCGTGCTCATAATTCGACTATGGGTAAAATTCAGGCTCCTAGGTATGATCGTGGGCCTCGTTACCAATTGGATGACTTTGGACGATGCCACGCGTCGTGTCAAAGTCGACACATCTAGCTTTGATGGTCATCTCGATCCTGGCCATGTTTCAGATTGATTAGCTTAGGTGGAGGACTATTTCAACTTATGTTGCATGCAAGACCCGGAGCACATTAGTTTTGCTAAGATGAAATTAATTGGAGCTGCCAATGCTATTGGCGGGAGTCGAGGATACCCTCGCGTGACTAGCTGAACCTCCCTACCTACTACCTCACCACCTCCTACCGTCTATACATGTCTAATGTAGAGTGTAACCACCGTCACAATCAAGGTTATATAGCTAGTCGTTGTCCTCACCGCACTTTCTCTATCGCTCAAATGGAGGCCCGTCAAAAGGACGAGGTTACTGTATAGGGTGTAGGTCCTCAACATGATTCTACAGACTAGTGTGAGAATGTTTAGGTGATGACATCCCTAGCCTCTGTTATGCAGTGCATCTTGTCTACTCCTCATCCTACACCATTCTGTTTTGCCTAGGTTGATAAGACCTCTCTTCTAGTTTAGTGTGATGTTCTTCCTATGGATGTTGCTCGTATCTTAATTAGTCGCCCACGGCTTCACGACTTAAAAGTTGATCATCATGGCCGAGATAACACCTACACTTTTAAGCACGGAGGGAAAGCTATCAAGCTCATACCCACCAAACCCCTTGAGAAACTTAGCCCCTCCAAGAAGCCACGACCACCCCGAAAGTTGCATAGTCTTCAGCTTCTTAATCGTCAAGAGTTTGAGGCGGTGAGCCAAGAATCTGGCCTTATGTTAGCCTTTGTGGCACGAGAAACCTTCCCTGGCCCTCTCACACCCTCAGACGACTTGTCCCCTCAAGTTGCTCAACTACTAGATGAATTTCAGGATTTGACTCCCAAGATCCCTTCCTGCCGAGCTACCCCCTTACGAGACATCCAACATGCCATTGACTTGGTCCTTGCGTCCCGTTACCCAACTTGCATCATTATCGAATGAATCCTACTGAGCATGCAGAACTTCAACGGCAGGTTGACAAGCCTTTATAGTGAAGAACTGTTCGTGAGAGTATGAGTCCTTGTCCGTGCCTGCCCTCTCGACACCTAAACGAGACGGTTCTTAGCAAATGTGCATTGATAGTCATGCCATCAATAAAATCACTGTCAAGTATTCGTCTCTCATTCATCCCCTAGACGACATGTTAGATTTGATGGCTAGTTCTTGTTAGTTCTCGAAACTTGACTAGGGCAATGGTTATCATCAGGTTCGGATTCGACCTGGCGATGAATGGAAAACTGCCTTCAAGACCCTATGGTCTTTATGAATGGTTAGTTATGCAGTTTGGTCTATCTAATGCCCCCAGCACATTAATGCGAGTGATGACTCAGATCCTGCGCCCCTTTCTCTTTATCAGGGAATTCTTAGTGGTGTACTTTGATGATGTTCTGATCTTTAGCAAGACCGCATAGTCATTTGGACCACCTTCGTCAGGTTCTTAACACCCTCCGTACCGCCAAGTTGTTTGCCAATCTTAAAAAATGTTACTTCCTGCAATCTTGTGTAGCCTTTTTAGGCTTTATTATCTCCGCAAATGGGATTTTTGTCGATCCCGAGAAGGTGCCCGCAATCATTGACTGGCCTAAACCAAAGAACATTTTTTAGGTTCGCAGCTTTCATGGCTTGACCACATTTTACTGGTACTTCATTAAGAGCTCTAGATCCATTGTGGCTATGAAGAAAGGGGATTCCAATGGACACCGGCAGCCAATCGTGCCTTTGAGACAATCAAGCAACGCATTATTTTTGTGCCCGTCTTACAACACGCAGACATCTCCCAAGTCTTTGAAGTTTCTTGCGATGCTTCAGGTGTTGGCATTTGGGGCATGGTCAAGTCAGCGTGGCCACCATGTCGCCTATTTTAGCGAAAAACTCAATGATGCTCGACAGCGTTACTCTATCCATGATAAGGAGCTTTATGGCATTGGCGGTACCACTTGTTACCCAATGAATTCGTTTTGTAGTGTGATGACGAGGCTCTCAAATACCTACAAGCTCAACACAAGTTAAATCCCCATCATGCCAAGTAGGTTACCTTCTTACAACGATACTCGTTTGTTCTTAAACATCGTGCTCGTGTAAAGAACAAAGCTTGTGATGCTTTAAGTCATATATCTTTCTTGTCTTACAATCCATGAGCATCCATGTGTCGGCTTTGATAGACTTAAGGATTAGTACACTACTTGTCCTGATTTTAGTCTTATCATTCAAGATCTTCAGGCCAGCCACCATCATGATCATCTGTATTTCATTGTAAGAGACGGCTTTTTTTTTCTTGGGACTCGCTTGTGCGCCCCTCGCACTTCAGTTCGTGATTTTCTTGTTTGGGAACTACATGCTGGTGGGCGTGCTGGCCATTTTAGGAGGGCAAAAACCAGTGCCTTTGTTGAAGACAGATTTTATTGCCCTCTGTGAAGCGAGATGTCGCTAGCATTGTTTCTTAGTGTCGCACTTGTCAATTAGCTAAGACTGAGACATCTAACACTGGTCTTTACACTCCCTAACTGTTTCTCACCTCCGATGGAAAGATGTGAGCATGTACTTTGTCTTTGGCTTGCCCAAAATTGCTAGTGGGCATGATTTCATCCTTGTTGTCGATCATTATTCCCGCATAGTGCATTCTATGTAGCAAGAGTGTGCTAACGCCTCTCATGTAGCGAAGATGTTCTTTCGGTAAGTGGTTCGCCTTCATGGCTTACCCACATCTAATGTTTCTGACTGGGATGTTAAGTTCATTAGTTACTTCTGGAATACTTTATGACAACTTTTGGCACTCAACTCAAATTCGCTTCGGCTTCCACCCCCAAACGGATTGTCAAACTGAGGTTGTCAATCGTAGTTGTGT